>JAUMHR010000042.1:22329707-22343823 GCA_032361145.1 Enteromius fasciolatus
CTAAAATAACATTTTATTTCAAGATTTACTATCCTTATCCTGCCCTGTGCAATGCATGATGGGAAGAGGAAATCCACCTCCTACTTACATAATTAAAATCATCTGTGTTCTTTTAAAATGAAAATATTTTTTTTTAAATCAACTCAACAGTATTGGTGAATCATTTTTTTGAGTGTACCGAAAATGCAGAGCTGGATGCAGCATTCAAACGAGTGCATCATGTTCAATTCCCCCACCTTGGCGCCTTCAGAAAAAAAATGTGTCCGCACATGCGCAGACCGGACAGTATATGGAAATTAAATGAAACTTATTTTTTTCAAATTACTTAATTACTTAATTGAATTAAATTAACTTGTTTTAAACAAGGGCTGTGAATTTGAAAATTAATAATAAAAAAATAAGTAGGATTAAATAACACATTAAAATCAGTGAAATTAACCAGATAAAAACATGTAACATTTACAAGGGGTCAGAATCATTTTTTTCAGTGTATATATTGAAAAAGTAAATTTTAGAATGCTTTAAAAAACATGCTGTTTTTGTTTTTTTGCATAAATAAAATGCTTTAAAACAATACACTAAAATGTGACATTTATTCAGTTTATCTAAATGTCAACTGCAGTTAAATGAAAAGTATTATTAATGTGTAGGCTATTGTTTGCAGTTAGCCAAACTTTATATTGCTTTTTTAACCTATGTAGAATAGCTTTGGTATATCTCTCTATATGTAGAAGTAATTAAAAGTGTACTGCTTACACTGACAAGCAATAATATAAACTAAAATGATTTTATTGTTATAAAATATGTCATAAAATAAGTCGTGAATGTCAAGTAACCTTTTATTTCATTACTATTATTATCTGCAAGTGCAATTATAGAAAGATTAAAACCAGGGGAGAAAAAAAGAAACAGTAGAATAAAACTAGTTTATCATATGCTCTCTGAAAGTATAGTTTTAATATATATTTTTCATTATTGTAATTGTTGATACTTGTTAAAGATCATTAGATATGAAAGAAAAAGATTACAAGAGTAATACTGAATCAAACAAAAATGCAATAAAAAATGTTATTTGACTAATTGGCCCAAATATGAAGCAGTAGGCCTATCTTATTATGTTTAGTAAACAACACAAATTATACAACAAATACTAAGTGGATGTCTTGTCTACTATGTTAAATAAATCTTCTTTGAACTTATATAGTCAATTTGGTAGTCACACTGGCAATAAAGTAGCCGGGCACTGGTTTGCAAACTTTAAATAAATATCTCTTAAGCACAGACTGAGCACAATACTCTAGGTAGGTGACCTTCATAGTTGCTTTGCCAAAATCTGCATGTGTCCTTCAGCTCCACAGGTGTAGTACACTGCAGTGCTTAATTACTGCTTTTAGCTCCACTTTGCACCAACACACAGGGGGTGGGCACTTGTGATCAGATGAGAGCAATTAGGTCCAAATTTTATTTCCTGATGTGCATTTAATACTGAAGTAGAATCAGTTAATAAAATAAACATTGGTTAGGCTATTTAAAAAGCCAAAGCATTGCACTCGGGGAGTAGTAAACAATGCAGAAAGCTCTCAAATGAGTGAATAAATGATGACAAAAGTAATATTTATTTATCATTAGGATTTATTGCAGACTGGGTCACAATGCGGTATGTTTGGACATTTTTAGTGCTGATCAGAGGTAGGTAGAGCACCCAAAAACTGTACTCAAGTAAAACTTATAGTAAGAGTGTAAAAGTATTGGATAAAAAAAAAAAAAGTTTTAATTCAGATAGGTAAAATGTATTATATATATACACACACAGACACACACACACTAGGCCTGCACCATTATGACAAATATCATAATTGTCAATTATTCCCTTGAATGTAAAATAATTGTGATTATTAATTACAATTTTCACATTTTACACTGAATGATGTTTATACCATTGTTTGAAGCAAATGCATGTCATATTTATTCATGCATATAAACAAGCTGAGGAAACGAACTGAATAAACTTTTCTATAGTATTAAGCATCAAATGACATATAAATGGGGTTGGCCTATTTTTTTAAGTAGAAAAAAAAATATGAATGGTATTATAATGTTAGACTAAGTCTACAATTAAAACAATGAAATAACCCTTAACATAACTAAACGAATACACATTTACGCACCTTCTTCTGTTTGTTCTGCAAAATGTAAGCAAGATTTGTCTAACATAAGGCATTCTGGGTTGTGTGCCGCTGCACAGAGGTATCGCGGGTTTGGCGGGTGTTTAAGTTACACTTTGTGACAGCTTATTTAATGTATAAATTAAACAGTGTATTTAATGTATAAAGTACATGCACAACAAAATGGTAAGGTCATAGTGGTATTGTGTACTTTAATCAAACGTGGAAATGTAAACTGCATGCGGTGTTAATCAAATATCTTCATATTTAGCAAACAATAGCTTTTGCAGATTTGACTATAGATCCAAAGCCACGTCTTCAATGCTCCTTATGTCCTTAAACATTTTGTTAGAACTCTGAGTGAGAACCGCTTCAGACGACTCAGAGCATGCTGCAGGGAACTGAACGATTCAAAATGATTCACAAACCAGTTCACTGGTTTGCCAGCTGGTTTGATAAAGCCTTTGAACAGAATTGAGTCAAAAGAATGAATCATTTGCGAATGGGCATCATTCACTGCCCAGAGAAAAGTAGACGGCTAGTTTGGAATAAACAGAAGCATTTTTAACTTGTATAGCATCAAGATGAAGTAATAAGAGAAGAGACGAAACTTCAGCTCTACTGCTGGCAAAGACTCAATTGGGACCTGTTGCAGTGCTCTTAGCACGAGAGACAGGTCCCAAGAGGGTACCGCAGGGGGCCGTGGAGGATTTAACCTTCTGGCCCCCCTGAGGAACCTGATGACCAGGTCGTGCTTAGCAACAGACCTGCCGTCCACGGGGCCTCCATAGAAGGAGGTGGCGGACGAGCTGTGACATGCGACGGAAGCGTAGACCACCTTGATGGTTGATGTACGGTCGCTGTGTTGTCCGTACAAACTAGTACGTGGCTGCCCTGTAAGCGCTTCTTGAGACAACCCAAGGCTAGCCAAACTGCCAGCAGCTCGAGGCAATTGATATGCTAATGCAGATAAGTTTCCGTCCAAACCCCTGACACTGCATGCCCGTTATACGTGGCCCCCCACCCGGTGGTGGAGGCATCTGTGAAAACAGCAGCATGCCTGGACACCTGTTTTAGGGGCACTCCTGCCTGGAGAAAAGAGAGGTCTGACCACGGGGAGAAGGTTTGGCGGCAGGCCAGTGCTAGAGCGGTCTCATATGGAGCAACCCCAATGGTGTCACCGCGGTAGCTGCTGCCATATGCCCCAGGAGCCTCTGAAAGAACTTCAGTAGAACCGAGGTCCTGCCTTTGAACGTATTCAACTAGTCCAGCACCGACTGAGCACGTTCCTGCGTGAGACGCGCTGTTTGTTCGACCGAGTCCAACTCCATCCTGAGAAAAGAGATCCTCTGCACCAGACAGAGATTGCTCTTTTCTCGGTTGACTCAAAGCCCCAACAGGCTGAGGTGTCGGAGTGCCGGTGGTGGGGAAGCAAGGGGGAATGCATGGACCCGGACCCGGTGTCTTGAAGCCATTCCACAGTGGAGTCTGAGTGTGTGCAACTCTTAATTGAGTGAGGTGGGTAGTCCATTGGTTCGTCCTCCTGGTCCTCGAACTGCTGCCTGCAATGAAAGGAGAGTGAGTGTGATACGAAACCTTTATTATTGGCTTGTCCACAACTGCTCCTTTGTCTGACCCTGAGGCCAGTGGCGGGGTAAAACAAAACAAAAAGGTTTTCCATCCGGCCCACGGAGGGAGTGGTGCGTTCAACATCTCCCGAAGAACAGCTCCTTCCATCCCTGGGTCGCCTGTCCTAGTGCTGCTTCAGTTGCTGCTTCAGTTGTCTAGTTGCCGTCAGGTTTGGCTGGGGCCTGGACAGACTGGGTGGGAGCCCGCGACGGAGGTTACAGTTATGGTTATGGAGTTTTTTGAGTGCCATAGCCTGATGCACCTGCAACAACGTCGTAGCATGTTCGCATGAAGCAGTCTCTCCACAGGCTTTGTAGGCATCACTGACCAGAGCCGACGAATACCTACAAGCCCGGGAGGGTAGAAACGGGTTACCCTGCCAGGTGGTAGAGGCCTGAGGACACAGTTGCATCACAACAGACCGCTCCACCTGGGGGACCCCCGTATAACCCTTAGCTGCACCACCGTCAAGGGTGGTGAAGGAGGACGAGCCACTTGGTCACTCCGCGATGGTTATCTTCCCACAACAGGAACATGATTCGTCCACAAAGGCTGCCTTAGCATGCTTAATGCCCAGGCATGTGAGGTAGTGATCGTGACCGTTGCCTGATTCCAGGTAACGACCACATCCAAGAATGCACAGGTTTTTTCGCGTTCTTTTAAAAAAGACGAATCACCCGCGAGCTTGCTCTTTTAGGCTTTACTCTTTTAGATTAAAGGCTGAAATGCACAGGGGAGATGACCGCATGCACACAACAGTGAAAAGTGCAAACTGTTGTGGCAATCCACTCGATTGGAAACACTGTCGCTGCAACGCTGTGACACCAGCCGCCAACACCATCACTAGAACTGTAGAAAGTCTCAGGAGCAGGATCTTCATATGAAGCTCTGCTCTGAAGTGAAAAGCTAATGAGCTCATGCTTACTAATACTCGCACTGTGATCAGGTGCAACTGGATGTTAATAAGCGCATGCCAATTTCATTGGCGTGTTTTCAGACACGCAGAGTATATTGCTCATCTTGAAGCGATATTCCTATTCATTGGTCCTAGACGTGACTCGGAGTGACCGACTGAAAGGGAAGTACAGTTTTTTCCCTCAAAAATTACTTGAGTTAGAGTAAAGTAACTATTTTTAAACAATACTCTAAAAGTATGAGTTACTCAAAATTGTAGTAAATGTAACTCTGGTGGTGATTCTTCATTTACTGTAGCATGTTGTGCTCGGTGCTCGATTGTAAGCCCATTAAACTCTGTTGGAAAAGTTACTTGTTGACGGACTTTTTGCCACTGTTTTATGTATTTTTTGAACATCCCACTGTGACTGTTGCGTTTTTAAAATGCCGTGCCAAGTTTAAAATACTCAAACTTTAAAAAAGCATATCTTAAGATCCCTGCGTTTACATATTCTTGCTTTTCGCCTAGCTGTGTTTGAACAGCATCCAATTGGGGTCAGGTGAAGCCAAAACCAGCCTAATTATACAAGACCAAATAGTCGACTAGTTTATTCATCCCAACGGCTTGTTGATTTTATAAAATATTACATTTTTGCTCACCCCTTGTTTGCTGCTCTTGTACTGAATGTGTGTGTGTGTGTGTGTGTGTGTGTGTGTGTGTTTCAGGCCCTGTGGAGCATATTCAGCTGCTGGCTCCATATGTGGTCATTAAGAATAAGGAGGTAAACCTGACGGCAGTGGTCTGGCCTTCTCATTTCAGAACGCTCACCTATTTCTGGTGGCTGGGGAACAACACGGAGGTACAACTAGCTCCTAATTACAGATTTTCTGCCTCGCTTTGTTGAGCGAAGGCCCCCGAGAAATTTTACGGTAGAAGATGAACAGAACAGGAGCGATGAACCGTTAATAATATAGTTCTTGTTGTTTTTGTGGAATTTAGATGTGTTCTTTAGTTTATGATTATTTGCCCTGAAACATCAATAAAGCTGTTGGCGCTATTCATTTGAAAAGACGGAAGCCTTTGAGCTTACGTATAACGGAAAAACTATGGATTGAATTTTCATTGTTTTTGTTTTGTATGCACTGTGTTTGTGATGCTAGCCCATAATTACATTGGACAGCAGTATTTCCCACACGTTCAGCACCGAGGGCATGGTCACTGTCACTGTTCAGGTCTCGTCAGGAGACTCTATACTGCAGGACACCAGAAGCATCGCCATACAGGGTGAGTGTTGCAATGTTTACATTCAGACAAATATGACCTGCTACTGATGACAAACTGTTTTTTTTCTTTTCTTATGGCAAGGTCACATTAAAAATGTCTGGGAAACTTTACATCATTACATCATTTATTTTTGCTATGCCTTTCATGTTTATATTTTGTTTTACTTCAGAATTGTAATCATATGATGCACAAATCCGTTACACACTCAGAAAAAAGGTGCAAAAGCTGCCGCTGGGGCAGTACCTTTTCAAAAGGTACACTTTTGTACATATTAGGTTCAAATATGTACACTTTCAGTACTAATATGTACCTTCAAGTAACCAAAATGTATGCTTTGGGTACAAACATATACTTTTTGAAAAGGTACCGACCCGGTGACAGCTTTTGTACCTATTTTTCTGATAGTGTACACACACACACACACACAAATAATTTTATATATATATTTTTTAAGAACAATAAAAGAAAGAAAGAGAAAGAATGGATATGCTCACAATAAATAAAGTTAAAAAATAAAAAAATTAATAATAATAAAAAAATACTTGCATACTTGCTTAATACTCACAATAAATAATATAATAGTCAATATACAAATTATTCAAAAATTATTCAGAGCATTTACAGTAGCACATTTAAGCCATGAATATGTACTGTAAATATCAATTGACCAGACATACATACTTTATACATATACATTCACACACATATATATATTACTACGATTTTAACAACATAATTCTATTTCAGACAATGCTTGAATTGCCACGGTTTGTATGGCAGAAATACAAACAATTTTCACACTCTCTCTCTCTCACACACACACACAAAAACAATTCTCCTTTGATACATTCATGACCATGTTTAATGCTGTTATTAAGGAGGAAGAACAATCCAATAGTATATGTTATTTGAAGGATGTGTAATAATAAATTGTGAAAGTGTGGTTTCTTATGCTACATACAAAAGCTAATGTTTTAAGTTACATTTCCTCTTTATTTTTACTTTATTTTTCTCTATGGTAGCAATCTACTGTATGTATAAATAACCATACCCCTGATATGTATTATTGAAATGTATTATTGAAGCCTTCAGAGTGTTCAGAATTACAGGAAATTGTCTCTTGACACTGCAAGCTAGTCATAAAAACTCCCTTCTGGCAACTGCCAAATAGACTGTAATCATTTTTGTGATCAGCGCTAACCTTTCCATACCTGTCAGTAATGATAACTCTGCTACAGCTCGACTAAATCATCTGGAACAAATCACAGCAGATAGAAGGTGTTGGGCATCTTATGAGAGAAAGAATTAAGGGTCTGTCTCTGCTTCTCTCTTTCTCTGTGACAGATTTCTTCAAATCGCTTCTTTTATCTTTCTCTCCTAATCTGGATGAGGCCAACCCCGACATCCCGGAGTGGAGACAGGATGTGGGTCGAGTAATTAAGAAGGCTGTTCTCCAAGTGAGTGGGAATTTATTCTATCCGTCTTGTCACTCTCTTTCTTTTTCTGGCTGGTCTCTGTAGCTCCTACAGACCCTGGTCAAATACACAAAGAAAAAAAAAACAAATAATAGTAATAATAATACACACACACATGTATATATATATATATATATATATATATAATATAAAATACATATTTAGATTTTTTTATTATAAAATGAAACATTTTTGTTTTTTGGTACTTATAATATAATATAATATAGTAGAAATAAAAGATACATAATTGCATGCAAGTAACCCTAAGTCAAACCCTAACACCTTAAAATAAAGTATAACCATTTGTGTTTGTTTGTTTGTTTCTCTTCTCACTTCTCTTTGTTTACATTTGAGATAAATATACATTAAATCAATTACTTTTTATTTTTTTCTATTTAGATTGAAGCTTTCATTCTATTAGAGAAAGCATTTAATTGTACAGTATGTACTGTATATTTTTCACTTTATTTGCAAATTGATTTTGGCTATATTTTCTTAAATATTGGTGGCACAAGAACTATTTTTCAATTTGTTTCTTAGTTATTAACATCTCTTTGTTTACATTTAAATAAGTATGTAACAAATGTAACTGCGTATATTTTTCTTACTTCATTTGCAAACAGATTTTTACCATACGTTCTTAAAGTATGCTTAAAAAAAGTGACACATTTAGACATTTTCACTGTAATGCGAGACATGACATACAAATTAAGAAAATGTCATTTCTATACTGTTTTATTTTGCCTCTCGTGACTGATCTCATGACTACTGTAGCATTGCATCTCAAAAAACTATATATTACTTGTTGACCACACACAATCCTTTTAACCTGGTGCTAAATGCGCTGAAATAGCACTGTGCTGTGTTTAAATTAAGTCATTGTCTTCCATTTCAGCACAAACACACGTCCTTTATATGTAAATTAGGCTTATTATAGATATCAAAACTCAGCGCCTATTTTCTTGGTGCAATTAACATCACAATATTACTGCCTGCAGAAAGCAGGCTGTGAATTAAATTTCATTTTAAAGAGATCATCACGGCAGCGGTTATAATGGGGCATATTTCCTGTGTGTAGACAAAAAGACGTCTGGATCGCAGTGATCTAGTAAGAAAGTGTATCTAGTACTCACCTAGCCCTCAGAACTGCCTCACAAGGTCACAGTAGTGCATTGGACACAGGTTTGTGTGCAGCATTAATCTATTTGCATAATTTGTAGTCAATCACTAATTATTGAACTGTACTCTGGGAGTAATTCCCATTGTCTTCCATGGAGGTGTTTGGGTGTATGTTTGTGTGTGATGGACAATGGCGCGAGTGGTTCTCCGATGTGTTCAGAGCTGAGGGAGAGATTGAAGCCACTGCTGGTCGATACATTGACATTACACAGTCTCAGTGCACATACACATGTACCTGAGCTGTCAGTCCAAACCTGGGATTGTCACAGCTCAATAATAAAATGTCCATCGAAATAGAACCGTATCCCAGTGTTTTCAATTAGTTGTGCATGTGCCAAGTTAATAGTAGAGCAGGACAGGTTTGGAATGTACTGAGGTGAAATAAACCTGTTTCTGATAGTTGACGTTGCCAAAAATGTTTCATTCTATTGTTTCATTGGTGTTTAAGATGTAACTTAATCTGTTAATGCCCAAATAATTGCAATAATTGCTTGAACTATTATGCTATAGTTTGTGGTCAGTAAGATATTTTTTAAAATATTTTTTAAAAGGTTCCTTATACGCGAGTAGCCTTTATTTAGTTACGGAAGTATATAAATACGAATATTGGTAATGTGTGGTAATTTGTGTAATGTGTGTGTGTGTGTATATATATATATATATTTTAGTGTCACACGAGTCTAATATGCTGATGTAGTGTTAAAAAGCTATTTTTTAGTAATGTTAAGAACAGTTGTGCTGCTTAATGTTTTGGGGGAAACCGTGCTACATTTCTCCAGATTATTTAATGAACAGAACATTTTTAAATAATAATTTATTTGGGGGGAAGAAATAACATTATAAAAATGGTATCATTTATTGATCAATTGAATGCATCTTTGCTGAATTAAAGAATATAATTAAGTCAACCAACTAATCAATAAATATATAAATAAATGAATATGTAATAAATAATATAATACTTTTATAATAAATAAATACTATTATTAATGCTGAAAACAGTTGTACTGCTTAATATTTTTTGTAGAAATATTATACTTTTTTTTTCAGGATTCTTAAATCAACAGGAAATTGAAATGAACTTAATTTATTTATTAATTTAAGCAGACATTTAATAAATAAATAAAGAAAACATAATTTTGAATGGAAATGTATACAGTGGTTAACATTTGAAGTGGTTTAAAACCTTTAATCAAAGTTGTCCTAAAATCTAAAACCAAAGTGCAGTTTTGTCTTAGGACAACTTTCACGATCCACTTAAAATATTGACTATTGTGTATATTTTTAACATGTGTTGTTTAAATTTTTTTTTGTTATGCACATTTTATGCTTAAAATAGCCTTAGCTGGTCTGCTAGACTTAAGATAGTTTACAATAGTGTAGTTGCTTTATGTGTGCACTCACGTTGCCTAAAGTACGCAAAACCCATCTAAAACCATCCAATTGATCATTAAAGACCAGCTAGGATCATAAAACTTAGTCATTTAGCTTGGTGTGAAATGATTTTCAGCTTCCTGTTCCGTTTCGTTTGAAAGACTGTGCTCATCAAACCAGCCATATTCTCTCGCTGTTTCAGACATAAAATACAGCAATCCCTAAATATCACCCTCAAATCTAAACTCCCTGATACAGAACAGAGCCTCAGAATCTGCCTGAGAACAAAGTCAGACCAGCTGAGCACAAAGAGGGTACTGATCTCACATCTGCTCGTAAACGCACCTCCGTCTTCTGCATGTGCTCTTTCTCTCTCATTATCTTTCTGGCCTCAGATTGCCTGGCTTTACCCAGAATTCACCACAAGGAAAACTGTCCTCTTCCAACTTTTTCCACTCTTTGTTTCAGCATTAAGTTCAAAGCCTAATGGCTTAATATTGAGCTCTCATGGTAAAGAGACTTGCTTTTCCCTGTTCCTTTCATTTATCCTCTCGCATTTAAAGCACATCCCCTGGTGCCCTAGAGGTAGCAGATACACTTTATCCATACTGCTGCTGATAAACAGCTCAGTGTATTAAAAAGAGAGGGAGAGCCAGGCTCAGACATAATCAAAGTCAAGGTCCATTTAAGACGGCTGTTTGAGGCAATGGGCAGGAGAGGTGAGTGGAGGCGGCTGTCTGTTCTGGTGCACCGGGGCGATAGCGCTATAACAGCCTGAGGAGATGAGAATAGAAGGTTTCAGTAGCAGGGGTTAAAGGCAGAGCCGGTGCCTCCGAGTCAGCACAGGACTTGAATCACAAACACTTTGATACCCGAAAGAAGGACCAAGTTTTGTTTATTATTTTAGATTTTTCTGACACTCTTATTGATGGGAGTGGTATGGAGAGAATATGATATCATGGGGAGGAGAGTCTGCACAAAGAGCCTTTAGTACATCATGATCCATTAAACAACCTTATACATAGAGTAATGATATAAGGGCCAAAACTGAGCCTCATTTGTTTCTATTTTCATTTAATAATGGTTCATTTTATTATTACTTTAAAGCTGCATTTCAGGGGAAGGAGGGTGTTACCAATACAATCATAATTTCTAAAAAAAAATATATATATATATGTTTTGGTACTTTTGCATTATTTTTGAAGCTTGAAAAATGAACACTTCTGTAAACAATTTTTATTGTTTTTCTTGCTAAAACATTTATGATCAATCATTTGACGGCACTAATACAGTGTGTGTGTGTGTGTGTGTGTGTATATATATATATATTTAATGAAAGGTTATGATCCTCTTCAAATGACTACTGTATATATAAAGTTAGAAATTGTTAAAACTAGAGCGTATAAAGATTATACAAATAATTTCTTCAGGATCATGTGACACTGAAGACTATAGTAAAGATGCTAAAAATTCACAGGAATAAATTACATTTTAAATATAGTTCTAAAATATAATTTAAATATATCAACTTTTTAAAATGTTTGTTTGTTTGTTTGTTTATGTATTTATTTATTCATCATAATGTTAATATTTTACTGTGTTTTTGAGCAAAAATAAATAAATAAATGCATCCTACGTGAGCCTAAAAGAAAAGAACAACAAAAATCTTACTGACTTCCATTCTATACACTGTATAGAAGTGATAGTGTCTTCCTGTTACTGGACAGACTGGATTTCCATTTGCACCATAACCAGACATATTTACCTTATATGGACTCTCAGCATGACCAGAGTGCACTTTGGCACATTCTCCAGCAAAAAAACCCAGCACATGCGGTGCAAATGTCTCACTTTGTAATAATTCTCAGTAAATTGTTCATCTATGAGTGCAAGTGTGCTTTAAAAGACTTTCACATTGACGCCTTGGTTTCCAAAGATACATTTACACAATGGATGCTCTCTGCAAATATGACAATAATGGATTTTTTTTTTATAGCACTATACATGTGAATGAAAAATACTAGAAGTGTTGAACTGTTTAAATTTGCCTGTAAAGCTTTATTTGCATTCTGCATCGAGAGTCAATAATAGACACAGCCAAGCACTTAAATAGGGAAAGATGAACTACAATGACAGAAAACACAACAGATGTCTAAACAACCTCTTTAATAACAACTTTGCCCTCCGCTCTGATGGATTATTGCATCTGTGCCTTTTAATGTTATTCTGCGGTTCTTAGGTTTGGGAAGGGAGTGTTTTGACAAAAAGCGATTTAATTACAACAATGACTCTTAAGCTATTAGCAGGGTGTAATTAAGAGCATTGCAACGTTATGCCTCTCTTTTGCTGTCTAATTGCCTTTTTAGACCCTAATTCGCAAGCAGACGGAGTGTGTGTCGAATCTAGCGCATTGAGAAAGAAATAAAGGCTGGAGTTTGGAGATGTGCATTAATCATTAGGAATATCAGTAGCAGTTGCACATAGGCTGAATCCTTCAATGAGCCCCAGGGCTTTTCTTTCTCCAATATTGCAGCGGTGAGTGCAAACTTAGACTCGGAGTATTGATTCGCCAGACTGCTCTGGCTCTGGCTGCATTGCTCATTGTAAATTATGCTTAGGCTGTCTATTCCTGAGCTATTGTCTTATAACCGGTCGAGCCCTGCGTTGTAGTACCAGATAAAACAAAGATTATTTACCTGAGGTCGGGTAATTTCCTCTTTATGAGGGAAATGGCCTTTGGTGAGTATCTCTGGGAGAATACAAGGTGGGCTTTCCTTTATTGGCTTCGCGGCAGCCCGTAATACCTAGACCTTTGGGCTTTGTAGTGGATCTCTGACTAAGATATTGATTGAGGTTTTTAGGAATTCAACGGGTGTAGAACGTTGCGTCTCATAATGGCTTGGCCGGGGGTTCGTTCTGTATACATCAAATCTGATTTACTGGAAGCCATCAGCCTCGTTTAAAATGATTGTAACCCTCGTAAATGCTGGAGACGGTAACACATAAATCATTGAGCCTTCTGTAATTATTGGCGTTTTGTCCAGGTCGCTGACATCCCGGAAGAACAGCTGCTGGTGGCCGTGTTTCCTGGCGTCCCGACCGCGGCCGAACTCTTCCTGCTTCCTCCCAGGAACCAAACGGATGGCAGGAAACGGACGGAGGAGGATCTGGAGCAGGTTAGATGCAAATTTGATGGTTTCACATTAATGGTCAAGGTTGAAATGCGCTCGAGAATGATGGACCTTTATCAGAATAAAAGAGCAGATTCTACCCGGGGCTACAATGGAAGTAATTGTCACCGCGAAAAGAGACGACGTGTCAAAAATATTCTGAAGGGGATTGTTTGACATTTCTACCTATTAACCTTAAAGGCATTTTTATATCTAGACCCGTGTCTAATTAGGCTTACATGACAAGGACGTGTCACGATAAGAGTCTTTTACAGTAGGGCTTTTGAATTTACATTTTCGAGGGTGAAATGTTGAATAGTGATTCTTGTGGAGACATTATAACTGTTTAGAGTTTTAAATAAACCTTTAAACTCTTTGATCCACATCCCAAATTATCACAACCCCACACTACTGACACTCCCATTTCACAAAATGCAGCTCTGTGCTTTAAAACCTCACAGGCGTAATCACCACTGGCAAATTACACTCTTAAGAATAACAACACGTTTTACTATTTTATTGTCACTGAAGCTGCAGAAAGAGCTGTAGCAAATCATTCGGGCATTCACTGGCACTCATCCTGTTGATACGAGGGATGGGGTATGTGTGTCGCACTGCGGGTTGTCAAAGTCTGACAGTATAGATTAAAATGTGCATAATTTCTTCTGTTATGTCTAAAGCAGGATCTGTATTTGATACAAACAAGAGTGCAGAATATAGTTTATGGATACATATGGGCTATCAAACAGTCTTAGAAAAAAAGGTACAAAAGCTGTCACTTGGGCAGTACCTATTTTTCAAAAGGTACACTTATTATGGCGCTTTTCCACTATACAGTACCAGCTCGCCTCGGCTCGACTTGGCTCTGTTGGTTTTCCACTGTGTAAAAGTTGTACCTGTACCTCCACAATAGTACCTGGTCGTCATAGCGACGCTGCAGGAAAC
>JAUMHR010000042.1:22390850-22395850 GCA_032361145.1 Enteromius fasciolatus
GTACCAACAAACCCAGATTGGAGTGGTTTGGTTTTGTCAACTCAAAACTAATCCTGTAACTCTGAGTTTGTTTAGCCGCCATCATGGTACAGGCCCCAGGAATAATGTCTTGTTTTGGAACATGCTGTCTGCATAGTTTTAGCACCCAATTCACTATAAAGTATGCAAATTATGTAATGGCGCAAACATGACCCAAAAATCGAAGCTGCACTCAATTTGCCATTTGCAAAATCCATGGCACAGCATCACTGCACAAATTTATATCAGGTTATTTGGGAACAATTTCATTCTAGACCTGGATGACCCTGGTGTTCTTTAAATGTATGGAAACGGATTTCATATTCACTAAGTTACTTCAATTTCATGTTCCACAAAGAAAGAAACAAGTTTGGAATGAGATGAACGTGACACATTTTTATTTTTTATTTTATAAACACAGTAGATTGTGTATGAGAACAGTAGATTGTGTTCAAATAAATTTTAGCTATATAATATAATATAGTATATTCCTAAGAATATACTGTTTAATTCAAAGATATGTCAAGTTATTTAAGAACAAGGCCATTCAAGGCATGAAAACAGATTTAATTTCCTGCTAAATAACGTCATTAGTGTTCCACAAAGAAAGAAAGAAAGAAACCGGTTTGGAACGAGATGAGTGTAACATTTTTTCAAACACCATGGACTTATGAGTAAAATATATTGCATTCAATTAAAAACAGCTATATAATTTAATATATTACGTATACAGTATGTACAATATATATATATATATATATATATATAATCCATTAATTTTTCTTCTTCAGAATGTACTGTGTAATTCAAAGATATGTAAGGTTATTTAAGTATAACTTCATTCCAGACCTGTATGACTCTGAAGTTATGAAAATATAATATTCTGTTAAATAACTTCATTAGTGTTTTACCGAGAAAGAAACAGGTTTGGACGTACAGTAGTCAGCATTTGAAGTGGAGCTTTACCTTTCATCAAAGTTGTCCAAAAACCAAAAACAATACCCATTCTTGTCTTAGGACAACTTTGATGATCTTCAAATGTTCACTACTATATATACAGTATATTTATTTATTTTTACACTATAGACCTGCGTACAAGTAGCCTACAGCAGTAGATTGTGTTAAATTAAATTCCAGCTATAGGTTACACTATTTATGTCTGTATCAGTGTAACACATCTTTGGCAGAGAATATTTCACTCGTCTCATTCTTCTTCAGAATTCCTCAGGCGACATCGGGTTGGATGGGGATCGATCGTGAACTGCAATCTTTAAATCGTTCCAGCGATGCTCAGTAAGACTGATGTCGGAATTTTTGGCAGGGCCACTTGAGACGATTAACCTTTTTTTGCTTTGAAGTCACTCCATTGTGGCTTTTACTGTATGTTTCAGGTGCTATGGGAAGATGAAGTGTCTTTAAAGTGCCAGCGTTCTTGCTGATTGCAGCACTTTATCCTTTGAGATATTTCTGGAGTTTGCTCCATCCATTTTTTCCTTCTACCTTTATGAGTTTTCCACAGAAAAGCTTTCCCTCCGCAAGAGTGATGCTTCCTCCGCCATCCTTCACTGTTAGGAGGATGATATTCTCTGGGTGATGTGCTGTATTCGGTTTGCACTAAACATAGCGCTTACCACTCAGGCCAAGAAAGTTCAATTTTAGAATCATAGAATCTTTCCCTTAGTCTCTCATATGCCTTAAGGCGAAGCCCAGATGAGATTTTTTTTTCTACAAACGCTTTCTTTCCCCCCATCTTTCCACATACAGATTTATGAACCGTGTTGTTGTAAATACAGAGGGAAGACAACACCAGGAATAATGTCTTGTTTTGGAACATGCTGTCTGCATAGTTTTAGCACCCAATTCACTATAAATTATGCAAATTATGTAATGGCGCAAACATGACCCAAAAATCGAAGCTGAACTCAATTTGCCATTTACAAAATCCATGGCACAGCATCACTGCACACATTTCTCTTTTGAATAAAACTCTGTTTACCACCAGCTTTCTTCGGATGCCAGAAGTGTGTTTTTGTAAATTTTCTGCATTTTATAATAAGCTTCATTTACATGGCAAAGAAGCGCTATTGAACTGAAAAGATTGACTGACTTAAATGCTCAGTGCTAATCCTGCACATTTTGCACCTGCTTAAACTGGATTTCTGTTGGTTAGTAAATAAGACTCTGGAGTTTGCGTGGAAATTCTCTCTCTGTTTCTTGTAAGACTTTTACTCTTTCAGAGTTACAGTGTGTCTATGTAATCTTAATTTCTCTCTTCTTACATATGATCTGTTTTGCAAGCTGTCCTGGGCATATCCACTGTCATACTTCTTTTGTAAGTTAGATCTCAGTCTACTTCCTGTCAAAATCTATATTCTCCACTCATTTTTCTCATAATCTTGGCTTAAAATTTGCATCACTGTGTCATTTCAGAGGTTTCTAACCAATAATAACACAGGTAATGTTATATATATATATATATATATATATATATATATATTAGTACTTATCTTTAGTAAATAATTTTTACTAAATGTACTATCATTTGAAAGTTTGAGCAAAAAAATAAATAAATAAATAAAAAAAAAATATATATATATATATATATATATATAATAAAACTATAATAATAAAAATACTTGTTCTGAAATTAGTTTCCAATCTGAAGATATTTGATTTATTTAGAAATGTATTCCTGTGATGGCAAATTGATATTCAATAATTGATATTCAGTAACATTATGTCTGCTAAAATTTTGTTTTTTTAAATAGAGAGTTTTTAATTAAACATATTTTGGAATACTGCAGAAGTCTTTTGTAACACATACTGTAAATTGTTAAAACAGTAAAGGCATTTGTTACAAAAGACTTCAGCAAATAAATTACATTATGTGCCCTTTTTGAAGTCTAACTGACCCAAACCTTGAAATTATAGTGTATATCAGTGTGCCATCTAGTATTAAAATGTTTTTTTAGGTAGCTTATCTTAACAACCTTCAGTACCGTCATTGTTTACTTGCATAACCAAAGAAATTTGGAATAAAAACAGAACAGGCTTTCTGAACACTTCTCCTGCCTTCCATTAAACAAGCTTGTTACAGTGTCTGCTGTTTGGCATGCTTAAACAAACAGAGAAATGTTTTTTTAGCACCACTACAAAGACTTTTTTTGATAAAATCAATTTCTGAACAACTTGTACAGTTGTCTGCGTATGCGAAAGTTTGAACAGGAGGAAGTATTTTAACATAGAACACATTGCTCTGTTAACTTCTCTTTTATAGCAGATGTCAGAAATGGCACCAATCTGCCAATTAAAGAGTGGGACATTTCCCTTGCTGTGGCAGAATGTGGAGTTAGGGGAACAAAACTTCTCAAACTGTTCTTCAGATTGCGGAAGGAGAGGTACTTTTACATTTTATGTCACTTCATCCATAGGTTATGATTACAGTGTCACCTTAAGAGCTATTGGTGGCTAGCCTGCACATCATGTCTCTTGTCTCATGCATATTATCAGCAGGTTAAGCTAAGAAACTGATGTATGATTTGACAGTAATTGTTATTTAAACAAAGGGAGACATACTGCATCTGTAAGACAGGCTGTGTGGAGACCGACGATATCACTGCCCATCATTTTCCACTTATTTTTTTCTTCTGTAGAACGGTCATGTGGGAAAGCCGAATGTCTGCTGGTGGTCCCACATCTCCCCCTGTGGAGAGCATGTGGTACTGCAACTGGTGCACTGGGGAAGAAGTTAAGGTAAGTTTGAGCAAACTCTCATACATCATATTTATGCATATGATGCAATCACAGCGGTTTTAAAAGGAATGCATTATGCAACTTCTCTGTATAATCCATCCCTTGACATTTCAGATAAGTACGAATTATAATTTCATGATGCAATTATGAAATAAATCATTCTCCAATGTCCCCACTGAGCAAAATGAATAACAGAATCTGGTACGAGTGTTTGCATTCGCACAACTGTGATTAATGGTTTTGATTAGAGCTAAGTCATTGTAAGGCATGCAGTCATTTATATACTTTGCAAACTGATATTTTATACCTTTTAAAAATGTTACTTGGCAAAATAAACAATCTTACGAGGTGACGGACTCAGGGGCTTATTATTTTTTAATTTCATTAAGAGTGCTATTCTTACATTGCAGTTTGTAATGGTGTTGATAAAGCAGGTGTTATTAATTAAAGTGATTTCTTTCTAAGAAATGGTAATATATAAATGCAGAGGCAGCCATTGGAAAGCAAATATTTTACTTAGATTGAGTTCTGGTGTGTTTAGGAATGGTACATAGGCTAAAAGTGACTCTTGAAGCCAACCGTTTATTTAGAACGACATGCTAAGTGTCTATACATAATGTATAAGGTTGTGCAAGTTAAATAAAATGGCATTTAAAGTCAGCATGTAATCCAAATTAACCACTTTTGCTTTCTCAAAATTAATTTCTGGTGTTCCTCCGTGGTTTAATGCTCATTCTACATTTTTAATGTTCATTCTGCTTTTCCAGTATGCCACGGATAAAATAGGCAAAATAATTAAAGGATAAAGTTAATTACCGCAATCATGATGTCAGCGAAATGTATGCTGATTAGACTCCAGTGGAGCATGGTTTTAATGACCTTTTCTGCAACAGTGGGTGTTTCAATGTGCAAAAACAAAGAACCAGTTTGATCAATACATGAAAACATTTTACAGGTTGCATAGAAATGATTCAGCTGGTTCTGGGTTCTATTCAAAACCGCACAAGCAGGTTAACGAGTAATCAGTCGTTAACATATGCATCATTTGGAGGTTGCTTATTTTGCAGTTTCACTGTGCAGGGTAATCAATCAGGCCAAACGCTGTGTTTCAGTTTCCATTCATTTGAAATATATAATCTCTTTAATGGGAGGGTGTTCCACAAGGATCTGTTATCGGCCCGTATATGTTTTCCTTCTGCCGCCTTTAAGACCTTTGCATGTAGTTTGGC
>JAUMHR010000042.1:22398350-22406063 GCA_032361145.1 Enteromius fasciolatus
TAATATTATTATTAGATATTATTTTCATTATTGTTTTAGACCATTACTGTTTGGACTGTTATAGTGGTTAGTGTCGTAATCATCAAAAAACAATTTAATTCAAATTAAAAATGCATTATTAAAAGCCTACAAATGAAACATACACCATTTTGATTGATACTTTATTTTTATCTATGATTTAAAGGTTACTTCAGCAAATTACATATTGTTTTTACAAATACTGTAAGAAAATCAAAACACACTAACAGGGACTGATTTCATTTAATAAATACGATTGCACCAAACAGAAACAATTTCACAGAGCACAGAGTTGAGGTCAAAGAAGGATAAAAAATAAAGAAACAAAACATTACACATCTAAACTTTTTATATATTTATATATATATTTATATATATAAAATCTTTACAGTAATAAAACTCTTGTCTTCTACAAAAATAATCTTCCTTACTCTTAAGAGAGAAGTGGCAGCGCTGGATTTTGATTTCCTGGCTGCCACAGTTTGTCCGTTCAAAGCTCATAAAGTGTCTTGTTTTGTAGCCAGTGGTTTAATCTAAATGTACAGTTTAATAATTAAAATGTATTTATATTCGGCCACCAGGTTTGAAATAATGACATTTTTAGATCAGGAATCTTCAAACACTGATTCTATCACATATCATCTTTTTTTTTTTTTTTTCAGCCTTTCAGCAGAAACAATTAAATTATATTGCTATTGCTCCTTTAAATAGTCTCTCCCTTACCCACAATCCCTTGCACTCATTTGATTGACACCTTCAACTCATATCTAGTCTAGTCTAGTCATCCATCGTCTCATATGCTAAAGACAGCTTCAGACCACAGCGCATAATATTAAGAAAATATAACGTGCACTGTGATTGTGTCAGAAGTCCATAGTGAATTGTCTCAGTATGAAGATCCTCTACCGCTGTGACATGATATTTATATGCAGCGTACGAAAGGTGACGGACAAGGACAATTTAAATAAAATTAGACATTAAAATGTTCCTTTTAGATATGCTGTTTTCAATATCCTGACAATTCTGTAATAAAGATGACCTCCATTTACATTCATTGGTGTATGATAATGGAAAGACTGACAATAGCTGTAAAATAACCTTGATATTTAAATGAAATCATAATGAAAGAAGAGCAGAAGTGGGAAGCCAATAGTCCCTAGATATATGAGACATAAAGATGATGAGGAGTTTGATCTCTGCTATGTGTGTAACAGCACCATTTTAATAAACAGAAGGACATGCGACATACTGTATTGTTATTAATATAATTGTGTCAAATGAAAGTTGTAAATTCAAAGTGTCAAAATCATATTAAATAAAATGAAATAAATTGTAATTGAACAATAAAATAAAAATGCAATTTAAAAAAGTTATATAAATGTAAAAAAAATATATTTAAGCATGAAATAAAATGTAATTTTAATAAAAAATAATTTGAAAATTAATTGAATTAAAATTTTAATATAAATTAATTAAAAAATGAAATGGAGTAAAATGCAATTGAAAAAATGAAAATGAAATAGAATAAAATGTAATTTACAAATAAAACAAATATTAAATAAAATAATAAAAAATAAGTTATATAAAAATATAATACAATTGATTTAAGCATAAAATTAATTTAAAGTTTTAATATAATTTATAATAAAATAATTTAATCAAATGTAATTTAAAAATAAAATAAAACTAAATTTATTATTTTATATTATTATTATTATTTTAAACAAAACAAAACAAAATGTTGACATGAAAGGTTCATAGAGACATTTGTGCCAACAATGTGTTTTGTGCTGTGAATTGTTGGCCAGTTTTGAGTATCTGAAGCAATTAATTCTATATATAAAATGTATATTTTAATTATTTTAGTTATTGAATAGAGGCTACATGGTAGTGGATGAATGTCTGTATGCTGACTTCCATAAGCGACACACGTTATTTTGATTTTGGATTCTTTAGTATTAGTCAATTCATCAGTTGATCACATCTTCCCTGTAATTGCATACTGCTTATATGTAAAAAGGGAAAGTAAAAAAAAAAGTCTGTAATATTTCAGTATGTACTTCACATTCATACATTCATATCCGTCAGCCTGTACAGTTCACTTTTGGTATGTCATGACTGAATGCAAAAAAATAACAAATAAATAAGCAAAATCAAAGCATAAATCATGTAACTCTCTGTGAGTGCACATAACTTATTCCATACAAAATCGTTTTTGAAACACGGTATATGATCATCATCTTCTGCTTGGCCATAATGTCTTAAGAACACAAGTCAGTTTACACAGCATATCTTGACACTGATAGATATGCATCTGTAAACCAACAGTCAGTTATTTCTACATACAAAAAACACAAAGAAGTTATTTTACTAAGAAAAAAATACGTTGATATTGCAGAGAAGCAAAAAAGATAAACAAGCTTCAACGTTAACCCTGTTTCATGACTAAAGGCATGAAACCCATAAAATTAGTGGTAAAATCTACATTTCTGATACATGTAAAGTACAGATGTGCTAGATATACAAAATGAAACCAGAAAATGTGTTTCATTTTACAATAATCATTAATAACTTTACATTTTATTATTAAAACACTTCCAAAATGCCACATATCCATGTTGTACTGCCACTATTAGCCATAAAAATAAACAGACAGGTAAACAATAATTGTCTTTTTTTTTTCACCCTTCATGCTGGCCTTTCCCTCAAACTTTGTACACACTGGCATCTTTAGAAATGAACAGCATCAAAAATGTTTTATTGAATACACAGATGTATAAAAAAGCTGTACAAAGTTTGTTCTAGTATTCACAGAGCACAGTAAAGTTAATGTCCAACATGCACAAGTACTGAATAAAGCTTGAAACCTTTGTGTCCGCATGAACAAAGTCCTTGACATGACGGAGGCTAGAGTTCAAACGTCGATGTATGTAGGAAGATCTGATGAGAATTTGACACGTGGATGAGGGTTGATGCATTCTGGGAAATGCCAAGAGACAAAATTACAATGAAAAATAAATCACTGTTTATGTTACGTTAACTGCAAATATATATACACATACTCACTGCCAGTCAAAAGTTTGGAAACAGTGAGATTTGTAATATTTTTAAGAGGTTTCTTATGTTCATCAAGTCTGCATTTATTTTATTAAAAATTAAAGAAATACATTTTATTGAGCTAGGATGTGTGGCATTTAATAAGATTTATATTGTTAAAAAAGATTTATATTTTTAATAAATGCTGTTCTTTATAACTTTTTATTGATCAAAAAATCCTGAAAAAAGTATTGCAGTTACCAAAAAAGTATTTACCCTCAGAACTTTGCCAACATTGATAATTCTAATAATAAATCAGATTATGAGAATGATTTCTGAATGATCATATGACTGGAGTAAGGACTGATGAGGATTTTAAAGTAATAGGAGCCCGTTATTTTAAATGGTAAAACTATTTCACAGTATTGAATGTTTTTCTGTGTTTTTGATCAAATAAATGCATCTTTGATGAGCATAAGATTTACATTTACTGGACTGAGACGAATGACAGGTAAAGCGTGAGGTGTTACTCACCGATGGTCTGGGTGTTGGGCTCTGTGTCCAGAGGCTCCAGTGACGTGAGCAGTTCTCTCTGAGAGCTGCAGCTGGGTGTGCTGTCAGTGGGAGAAACTGGACTCTGGATCATTTCTTGCTCTTTTTCGTCCTGCATCGCTGCATAGACGTGGAGGCCTGGGATCTTCCTTGAGGAAAGATTTACAATGAGACATGGGCAAACAAAGCTTGATGTTATGAGACATGCTTCAGGAAATCAGCCAGAGGGAAACGGGGTGATGGGGAGAAAAAAATCTATATTGTCAAGTGTTAAGCAATCATAATCGTTGAGGGGGAAAAGTCTCCTAAACTTTGAGAAGATATCTTTTTGATTTTTAGGTAACAACCAGGGGTCATATGATTTTAAAATTTCGCTTTCTCTTTAAAGTGTTAGTGCATTGATAAGATCCCTAAAGTTGCAAAGAAGTTTCAAAACTAAAGAGATTATTAATAAAAGTTATGACTTCTCCACAGCCCCCCTAAAACGGCTCATTTAAACCTGCCCACACTATTCTACACCACAGAGTGGGTTTATTTTATAACACCGCCCAAATGTTTACGCAAAGAAAGAAGGTGGAGCTATTATTCTTGCTGTAGTGTTGCTGCAGGCGCCATGTTCAGGAGATGCTGTGTGTCGTTGTGAAAGTAAAATTACTTTCCTTGTCCTTCCAAAAGAGGACATGACTAGAAACCAGTGGTCATATTGTGTTTACAACACTGTTCCAGAACAGTTCAACCCAAATATTA
This sequence comes from Enteromius fasciolatus, assembly GCA_032361145.1. NCBI lineage: Eukaryota > Metazoa > Chordata > Actinopteri > Cypriniformes > Cyprinidae > Enteromius > Enteromius fasciolatus. The sequence continues at coordinate 22,402,704 of JAUMHR010000042.1, forward strand.
GAGTGTGTTCAGCGCATAAACTGAGAGACTCCTAAAACCTGGAAAGTAGGCTATGCACAGAGATAAGGACAGTCTGGCACCTCTGACTCACAACCTTTAAGTTACGCTTTATTTTTAGAAGAATCTGTTACTTGCTATGCAAACACTAGTTTTAAGCAGTGCAGAGTATTGTTTCTCCGATCTTGGATGCAGACATGGTGTTATGTTTACGAGGCGCGATGCAACACAACGCATAAAAAAAAAAACAGTTCAAAGTCATTATAATCAGTAATTATGTCGCCACTGGATGCAACGAATGCTCATTGTAATTGCTTTTATTGTTTTGGTGCCATAGTGCCATAATATATATTTAATAGCCTATATGTAATAGTTTAATATATAAACACAAGATATTTTTCTTAAATGAAAACGTGCATGTGTGTTTTTACATAATAAATATACACGCATATATTATGCAAACAAGAACTACTGGATGCGAATAATCATTTGACAGCACTAATAATAAGCACACACACACACACACATTTATTTTTACTTTATACATTTTAAGGCTTTTTGTATTTAAACCAAGATAAGACGGTCATCTACCAACACTAGCAGACACTTGCAGTATCTTTTAGACGAACATTACCTAATTAATATTTATGAGCCTTGCTGATAAGCTTCATAATGTGCGCTTCTACTCCTTTCTAAACTTTCTGATGGCCCTGACATTATCAGCTTTGCCGTTCATTCTGTTGATTTATCACTGGAGGTGAGTGTTTATAGTTTGTGAGTGCGGTACAGTCCGTTTACAAGCAGAGTCTGAATTTCTGCCTCAGGAAAAAGTTGTAAAAAGACATAAGAGTATAAAAAAAGATGTGAAAAGTCTCAAGGAGTTGATAAAAATCAAGGCCTCCATTTTATCTGTCTTGGTCTGCGTCGTTACAGAGGGAGAAAGCCACATAAGCAAAAACCTTAACAAGAGGATTGAAAAGCAAATGTATTGTGCTAAATACAACTGGAGAGGGATTTAGCAAAGAAAATGCAGGCAGCTCATTAAAATGTGATCTAACACCCTCATTAAAGGACCGGTTCACAAAAAGAAGAGAAATTGTGTTACCCTTTACTCACACTTGTGTCGCTCCATTTATATGAATTTGGCAGATGCTTTTCTTTAGAGTTTACTGTACTGCAACTGCAATTAGTCCTCATGGGACATGAGGCTTTCAAGCTTCAAAAACCATGCAAATGCACCATAAAACTAGTCCATAGCACTGATTTCTGTTTTCACTATATTCAGGACGTTATTCACTGATCCTCTGAGAACTGAGTTTACAACCGTGTCAGTTTGATTTGTGAATGAATCACTCAGACTGGTTTTGTGTACTGATTCATTGAATCAGTACATTCATTTTCATCGTTGTTAACAGGAAGATCCTTGTGTTCTTTAAAAAAAAAAGGAAAGGTGCTACAGGAAGCTGTAACTGTAAGACTGTTATGTATTAAAGTGCTGGAAAATTCTTGGCAATTCTGTTGTCTCCAGATCTTGTCTTATTGACCTCTCGTGCCCTTTTCACTCGCCCCAGTGATGGAAACGGTGCAATCATTTAACATTTCATAAAAGTCAACTTGAAAAACTCAAAGGGCTAAATATTGATAATGTCTGTGCATTGACTGACATTTCTCATTTGTTATGAGCGCTTGGACAAGAAGAAAAAAAAAAGAAGGTTTTGCACAGAGAAAGGGTGAATCACCACTTGACATGTCCACTTTGTGCTTGATGCTGTTTGAGTTAAACTGAGCCACAACTTGGAGATCTGAGAGAACAAGAATGATTTTGCCTTGTCTGAGCTCTTGCACAAACATCTGCTCTGATTTTTTGTAACAATATTCAAAATAATATTTATTATTATATTAATTAGAAAATTCTTTATAAAAAAAAATATAAGAACAGACAGTTAAATAATGCTGTTTAATTTATCATAATGCTGACAATTCTGTTGATAAAAAATAGATCAATTAATAAAATAATCCCATAATCATAAACTTTTTAAAACAGCAAGATTGTTTTTTAAAGAATTCTCTTCTGCTCACCAAGATTGCATTTATTTCACCCAAAACAAGGGGGGGAGAGAATAATTCACAGGAAAAAAAATGTCATTCCAAACCTGTATGAATGAATAAATATATATATATATATATATATATATATATAAACACACACAAGAATGCTCATTAAAATAATGCGTTTAGGTAGTTTTTGATAGTAAAAGTACCTTGTCATCATTCAGGCTTTCCGGACTTTTGCCACTACACGTTTAACCAATTTGGAAAGCTAACCATATTTTGAACTGATAATAAATACATCATGATCCAAGTAGAAGATTTAAAAATGAATGACAGTACCTTTTGAATTTATAGATGAGGAACACGGCTAAACCCACCACCACCACAGAGAGGAGCATGAGCATAGCTGAGCCGCTGTGATTCTCGCTTGTGTCCACTAGAGGCGCTAGACGCAGGGGAAAACAACACAGGCAATTCTTGTCAGTGCAGTCTGGCACCATTCCAGCCCTCCTTTTAGTAAACAGACACCATCTCTAAAATTAAAATCCCTCTATCTTTACAGAGGTTATTATACAATCAATGTCATATGGAAGCTATTAATCTAAAAAAGATGATTATGCCATTATAAACCATCTGCAAGCCATCTCTGGTTCGTAGATTACCTGCTGATAAGTGGGCAGCGTATACTGTGATCTGGACTCCAGGTCTGAGTGTGAACTGAACCAGATTCTGATTCAGAGCACTGAGAACCACTTCTGAGAGCTGAAACAATCACACATTCATCATATTCATACCACAGTGGATGAGAAAACTAGAGTCACAATAAGAAATAAGACATTCGTGTCCCGTAGGTATTTGATTTCCCTGGTTCTGAGTACTGAGGCATTGAGGGAACGCGTGGGCTTGTGATGTTGTTTGTCGTACATGAGCGTGTACCACACTGAGAAGACATTTCAACATAAATCACCTTCACTCACAAATATAGATATATGATATAGGAGGGATCTCATTTAGGCCTAACACCTCTCTCTTCTCCCTCAAACACACACACAGCCCTTGACTGTCAGGTGCTTTTATGTATGCATAAATCTTGAAAGCAGACAGTTATCTGGCTTTAAATAAAGTCAACTCAAATTATTAAACTAACGCAACTCAAATTATTAAATTAAATAAACTCAAATCATTAAATAACTCAACTCAAATTATTAAGTCAAGTCAGATCAAATAAACTCACATTATTCAATTGTCAACTCAAATTAATAATAAATCAACTCAACTAAAATTTGCAATTTCTGAAATGGTGATAATTGT
>JAUMHR010000042.1:22416457-22427122 GCA_032361145.1 Enteromius fasciolatus
AGTGATTAGCACACCTGATTCTGATCATTTGAATGGGTGAGCGAAAACTTTTGGTAATATAGTGTATATATATACATTATTTTTTTTTTTTACATTTTCATTTATTTAGAAATGTTGTTATATGCGTTTATGATTTTTTTTCCCATCAGACTTTTTGTAGATTTTTACTTTAATTTTGTACCTCAGCTTAATGTTGGAATTAACTGTCAGGCTCATTTCTTTTGCTAAGGCTAGCTAAGATTTTATGTATTAAATGTTCAAAATGTTATAAAAATGTTCATATTTTTTACATCATTTAACACATTTACAGCTTGATTGGAAATAAAACTTTTTCCCCCTTTGTCATAATTTTTTTAGGGCCGGAATTGTTGGTTGTAACGATAAATATTAAATTGGTTTATGATCATTTTAAAACGATTAATATATATAATACATTTTCCAGACTGAAAGCCTGGGTTAGGGCTAGATCGAAGAGGCAAAAAAAGTAGAATTAAAAAAAATAATGAAGATGTCATAAAAAATGACATAAAAATAACATTTTAATGTGATTATCTCATAACAAAAGAAATCATTTGAAATCAGTTCGCTTTCATAAAAATCAACCCCTGGGATACAATAAAATGCTTGTAGATAAAGAAAAACCCATCTTTTTTAAAGTTACAAAAGCTATGTTTTAGCTTGCCATTGTGAAAGTACACAGACCCCATAAAGCTCAGTTATGAATGTCAAATTTCATACAGCCAACTCTCTTTTTGCTTTCCCACAAGTCCACTCACCAGCATGCAATGGATTCGGTTTCCTCTGAGATCAGCCGAAGGAGCCTGCAGGAGCCTCCAGTCGCGACCTTTGTTATAGGTTATGTATGTCTTCACCTCATTATTTAGCTTCTTATTAGCCAAAAACATGCCTTTTATTCCTGCCACCTAGGGACGAGAACATAAACAAAGTAAGATAATGAGGAAAAGATAAATCATTAATAATAATAATAAGTTACACCATTTTCACCTATAGAACAAAAAAAAAAAAAAAACATCCTGAGATGGATTTGTTATTTTGTGTCTCTGTGGCAAAAACAAGCCAAGAGAACCTTTAAAAGGCTCTGAACATATAGCAGTTCCCGGTAAGATCTATCTATTGAGTGGAATGGGAGTATGTAAGGGAATGAGAAGGTATTCCATGTCCGTCTTGAACAGAAGTGACATCTCTTCAGGGCCAGGAAGCACTAGAGAGGAAGAGAAGCAGCCCTGGATGGGACTCGAAGGACACTGACTATTCAATAATTGACGAATATTTCAATCTAGCCGACGGCTGAGATTTTAGCATATGTTACATGGAGGTGGCGACCTCAATCAAGTCACCGGACTTTTAAGCCTATCGGAGAGCCAAATGTGATTTTAGGGGTTGCTATCATCAACAGTTTAATTATTTGATCAGGAGATAGCTTGACACCTGCTGGCCTCTCTTGCAATGCACGGCTGCATGCGCTGTTCCATCCAGAGGTGTATGAATAGAGATCTGGGGTATTCTTCAGGAGACGAGCCGCCTAAACCCAAATCCTAATCACTGCTTCGGTCTTTGTATACTGGCGGTGTTATCAGACCCAATTTGCAGTGCTATAAAAACTTAGGAACTAAAAGCACTCCCGAAGCCCTGTCTGCTGTCAGATTGTAAGGTATCTTGTAGTATACAGGTACTACATGGAAAGACATTTAGTTAAATGCTGAAAAAGTCAATAGTACATCAGGGATAGGAAAGCCTTTTGTTCAGACATGTTGCAAAATAGTTTATAGATTTAAATCCAATTAAACTTATTACTTAGCACACACACACATTCAAAAACATGATTTATATATATATATATATTATATTATTATTATATTTGGGAATTACTGTGTCAAATAAGTATTTGATCACTTGAGTCCAACAATGTTTGGTACAGAAGCCTTTGTTAACAATAACTCCTCTGGATCATCCAGATGGTCCCTGGCAATCTTCAGACGGGCCTAGACTTTTTTTTTTTCTGTTTTTGCAAATTAACTCTTCATATACAGTATATATATATGTACAACACACACACAAAATACACTCTTCATATAAACAGAATGGTACAAAAGCTGTTTAACAAAGAGTCCATGGCTTCCCCCTTTAGCTATAGATTTACATGCACAGAGAGCATTCTGGGTTCCTAACTGCTCCCTGTTTAGATAATTCACTGATAGTCATGTAATGAATAGCTTAATTAATTAGTGCTGCTATTAAATCAATTAGCACTACACCCAATTAGCATCCATTAGTGCATTCAATTTGATCATGCTTTTAATATCCAGAGAAATGCGAAGATGAAGCAGTGCATGTGCACAAATCCATACAGCGTGAAAAATAAATGACACTACTGTGTTGTGGAGAGGTACCTCATACAGATCTATCATGACATTTCCCTCTGGTCCCATACTGCTCATGACGTTCTCCAAAGCCAGCGTGTAGTAAATGCCTCCGGCCTCTGACACATACAAGTTGTAAGTGTCATTCTGGTTCCACTCTTGAACTGCTGCCACAACACGGTTCTCATCTGTACTGATCACATGCAGATCCTGGGGAAAAAAAAAGAAAAGACATTTCATAAAGCAGATCTCTATGATTTATTTGACAAAAGTATATTCTGCCTCTGGCATTATCCAAAGGTTGGTATAAACATGTCAATAAAGAAGTCTATAAAACTGTCAAGGATTGTTTTATATTAGTGGGTTATAATTGATGCACTAGGTTGACTGATGTGGCCCAGCATAGCTGTGTGATTCAGTTTTATATTAGAAATTATTTCATAATTATGCAAAAAAGTGACAGCCTTATAAATGCGTTTCTTCTACAAGGACACGTTAAATTTATCAAAATTGACAGTACAGGCAAAATAACTGTAAATAATTTTAAATAAATGCTGTTCTTTCGAACTTTTATGCCAAAATAAAAGTGTCTGCTAAATAACTAAATTTTGAACATCTGGAAACTAACAAAGTTAATTGACATCAGGTCTGTCACATGATGACATCAGGTCTGTCACATCTAACAAAGTTAATTGACATCAGGTCTGTCACATGATGACATCAGGTCTGTCACATCTAACAAAGTTAATTGACATCACGTCTGTCACATGATGAGCTATAAAAGGGGCATCTTAGATAGTTTCTCAGAAGTAAAAATGGACAGAGGCTCTCCGATCTGTGGAAGAGTGCGTAAAAAGATTGTGGAAAACCGTTCCTCAGCGTCAAATTGCAGAAGATTTTCAAATCCCATCATCTACCATCTACAGTGCATAACATCAGCAAAAGATTTAAAGGAACTGGAGAAATCTCTGTGCATATGGGAGAGGGCCAAAGACTTTTGCTGGATGCCCTCAGACAACATTGCATCACTCATCTGCATAATTCTGTCACTGACATTACTAAATGGGCCCAGGAATACTTCCAGAAACTGTTGTTAAACATAATCGCCATGCTATCTGCTAAAACTCTATCATGCTAAAAGCAAGCCATATGTGAACATGGTCCAGAAACCCCATTGTGTTCTGTGGGCCAAAGTTAATTTAAATTTTTTCAAAAAGGTTTTCAAAAAGTGTTCTAAGGTCTGATGAATCCATATTTACATTCTTGTTGGAAATCACAGTCCTCCAGGCTAGAGAGGATGGAGAGTTTTTAGAGCAACATATGCTCCCCTCCAGACAACGTCTATTTCAGGGAGGAATTTGTGTATTCCAGCCACATACTGCAGCTATTACAACAGCATGACTTCAGTCCAGATCTTTCACCTATAGAGAACACTTGGCGCATCATTAAACAAAAAGCATTTCAAAGACAACCATAAACTCTTCAGCAGCTGGAAACCTATATCAGGCAAGAATGGGACCAAATTCCAACACTAGAACTCCAGAAACTTATATCCTCGATGCCCAGACGTCTTCAAACTATTTAAAACATATGTATGGTATTGTCACTGCTGGTGTACAAGAACTTGAACAAGAATCTGTCTTTAATATTGATAAGTGCATTTTGTTAATAACATTTCCACTAAAGTCTTCTATCGGCTTTTTTTTGTTGACGAGTCGACTGCATTTTCCAGTGCGGTTCATAACTGAGTCATTCAAGTGATTTAACTGTATTCAGTCTTTTCCATCATCAAAGAAAAAGTAGGCTGAACTCCAAACAACGTAAGTGCCTTTTAATATTCAAGCATCAAAACACCTTTACCCTTCTCATTTGCATATATCAGTGGAGGACGACTTTAACCTTTAATGTGATTTTTGCCTCTAATCAGGCAGTATTGAATATGAATGTTGTTCCCGGGACGGTTGGGGACAGCTGGAGACCAGTGGTGGTTTCACCCCACTGAGCTGAATCTGATTAATAATCAGTATCAGACCCTACTCTCACCTGCCATGTTTTGCTCACAGCTCCAGCGTACGGCAAATATTCTTATTAGGCTTAAATTGAGCTTGTCAGTTGGGCAAATGCAACAAAACCACATGCTGGCAGTTTGCGAATTTCATCTACCCCAGACCGTGCTGGGTGTGTGCTTAAAGGAGAGCCGAGAGCTTGATTGAATAAAACATGTTTAATTGTCATGTGTGCGCAGCAGATTTTAAGCTTTGAATAATAACACAGCATCCTGAGAGGCGAGGGACCGCGGTAGCATCTGCGTCCCTGAATTCACTCACTCGGAAGTAAGAGCCTGCCAGATGCCGGCGAGAAAAAAATCGGATTTTGTAAAGGTTTGAAGCTTCAAAGGCTAACATCGAGGGACACTATGATCTGGGTCTGAAATAGCAATGTCTGTTTACTCTGTCACAGCGTGGCAGATTCTGACTTCGTGTCGAGCAAGTGTGAATGAGCCACCCTACCTTTGGAAGGGTGTATTTGGGAAGCTTCATGGGTGTAAACACATCTCGCCTGGATGACACGTAGTAGATTGGCCGACCGCCGGTTGACACCTTGGGTAATGGAGGGATCACAAATAGACAGGACAAAGACGCTTTAGAAACAAGTCACATTTTGAGTTCTACCGGCATATTGGTTACATATTAGGGCTTGTATTGCATTGCGATATGATCGGTGCAATTCAATCACACTATCATAATTGAATCACAGTTGAAACTGTGCCAAATGCATGACACAGACTGGATCTGGAGGATTAGTTTCTATCTGTGCTTTAATTATGGCTCTTCATATACCCTGTTTACACCTGGTGTTAAGATTAACTGCTTAATATGGGTGTAAAGAAGGTTTGCAATAGTCAAAAGTATCTAAAAAAAGTAATGCATCAGCACTGCGCTCACCTAGATGTGTCCCAGACAGAACACCTGGACTGCACTACAAAAGACTTTAAACTTAAAGGTCCTTGCACACTGAGTTTGAAATGTTTGTATGGGGGTGAGTTGTGAATTGAATTTCAGGCATTTTTTAATAAGCTTTTTGATTGTGTGTGTTTTAAAAGAGAACAGCATTCCCATGAAATCATTTTAAAACGTGCATATATATTACTTGAGGTACTTGACTAAAAGACTAAACATGACTACAATAACATAAAAGGAAGATGACGTGTTTATGCCTACATTAAAACTCAAGTATTGCAACTAAATATTGATGCAGTATTAATTAACATCAGTGCGACATCATAAGAAAAAAATAATTACAGCCGTATTGTAATCATGCATTCTCTGCTGTAAATGACTCACCTGGACAAACACATACTCATCTTGGACCACCAGGGAGTTGGGGTCAATATATCCTGGAAAAGGTTTGCCCTTGTTGGCGTCTGTGCAGTTTTGAAGCTTGCATGTGACATAAAGAGCCTCTGCAACAACAACAAGGCAAACAGCAGAAAAAAATATTGAAATTCCAGACAGACAGGCAGACTGATTGAAGATAATAGTTAAATCGAATAGTGATATAATTTCTTTAAAGGGTTCTCTTATGAGAAAAAACTTCTGCTCTAGTCTTTCTACTTGAAGTTTCAGATTGAATTCAATGTGTTACTTGACATTAATTTGTCATTATTTGTTTCATTTGTTAATTTAAATAACTTACTCAAACTAACTGTTTTGAGAAACCACATACAGTAGCTTTGCACGCATGTAGCTTCTCATTCTAGAAATAGGTTCAACAAAGAAAATATTAACTCGATTTGTGCATGTTTCTTCATTAGTGTTAATTACCGATGACAAATACGGAAGGATGGATTTGCTGGTGCAGAACTGTCCGTTTTGCATTTTAATGTGAAACCTGTTTTGAACCCTCAAACTGTTTCCTTGTGCCGTGCTTGAATTATTGCTTCTTGAAATGTAATCAAAGCACGTCCAGGGACGCCATTCAGACTTACGGGTTTCTGAGATGCTGGTCTCAAGGTGAATCAGACCCGGCTCTTTATCAAGGCCCAGTTTAGACCTGGAGAGCCCAAAGGAAATAAAAAACAGTGTTTTATAAAATGAGCTTTGGAAAACGAAAATCCTTTGTGTTTCCATACAACAAGAGATGGGTCAAAATAAGGGCATTGGCTTTTTTGTGTGCCAGCTAAAAGATCCATGTTAGCCTCCCAAAGGAGCAATGCGGGTTAAGTCGAGAAAGTACCATCAGAACACCCTATCCTGTTAAGCCTCCATTTCCATCTCCATCTATCTGTGCGTTCTGACAGAAGCAAGGAGCATATCCTGACATCATTAAAAGTAAGCCCTTCTCATTTGCTTCCCAAGAACACCCACAGGCAGCACACAGCTCTCTCGCTCCTTTTAGTGTGGAAAAAAATCATTGTTGCATGAAATATTTATTCGAGACTGAAAAATCAGAGAGAGCTGCTCCAGAGAGGAACACACAAAGGCAGAAGCAGACTTTATCATGACACTTATTGGAAGTATTGACGCTTTCACAAATATAGCATCCCTTGGTGTGCTTTGGGATCAGCCTTAATATTTTAAAGGCATAGCAGCGAACTCAATAAACTGTTACACCTCTTTCTCACGCTGTATTTCGAGTTCGACCCCGCAGTCCACAGTGTGCAAAAATGATAATTAATGTGAGCTGACTGTATTAAAACCTGCTTATTACACAGCTACTCAAATAAATAAATTGATAGACATGATATTGGTTTTATAATCATAGCTGGATATTATCTTATAGCTTCCGCTAAGCAAAATGGATTGTTATATACAAACAGCCACCTGGGATATTACAGTTATATTTATAATAAACTCTTCTTATGTAATTCTTATGCATAGCAATAAATAACTAAGACACATACTGCATCACTTGAATTTGTATGATAACAGTCTATGGCACTATTGACCATTGATCAGAATCAAGTATTTCAAAAAGCTGTGCTATAACGTTCTACAGCATCTGCCCACTGCATTCATTTTATTTATTTATTTTGTTAAACTTTTGGTTTAAGAGCTATAAGTCATGAACCAAACCAACCAGCTACGAGGAGATTCATAATGTAACACGAAAAACATTTTTAAAAACTTGGTATAAGACTATGTACCTAACAGCTTTAAAAAATTGCATAATTAAAAAAAAATGTATATGGGGAAATATAAAACTATTAATTTAAAAATTTAGAATATATTTTATGCAAAACATAAATATTATGCATACAATCTGATAGCATAATAATTCACAGACCAAACAAGTTAATGTGGTGCAGAATCACGGGTTATGTATAGTTTTCACCAGGAATTCTGCTGTTGAGCATGAATATTTGTACAAAAGTTAGATTATTTAAAATAAATGGGATTTTAACCTTTGGGAACCTAACTTTATGTGTGTATTTAAATTGATCTTTAGTGCTAACACTCTCCCTTTATATTTTACTTAGGCTTATTATCTTACTTATTTACTAAAGATAACATTATTGTCCTGGCATAGTAAATAAGAAATGTGGTATACTATCCAGGCAATGCTGGCATTAATGTATATCAGTGCTAATTTAGATTTACTTGATGAACAGTTCATTTTCAAAGAAAATTGACTAGGTTTCGATTTCAGACCAGTCGTGAGGGTAAAAGAGTTTCAGAAAAACTTTAAATCTGTGCGGGTATTAGGCCAGAAACGAGCCGCATCAGATTTTGAAGCTCTGGCAGATACAAAAGTTAATTTAATCCATTCAAAACTCCATTTCTTCAGTCATCTCATATACTGGCTGCAACTATGGTGGTGTAGCTCATCAAAAGGGACAATCTAATTTCACATAGTCAATAGCTACACATTTGTAAGGGTTATATGTCTCATCTCACTTCAGATAATAAGACTCCATATGTGAGAGTTCATAGAGGGGAACTTGCGAGGATAGATCATTACCAGCCTAAAAATAACGGTACTTCAGGCTGACTCTCTGATGTCTTCACTCTGTCCCACTTTGAATGTGCTTATGCAAAAAATCTCACACTAAAATGTCCTCGGAAAAAAACAAAATCCTGGTACTAAATGACTTGAATTTGTATGGAAAAAAACAGACATGATCAATGAAAAAACTCATCAACCAGTTGAGAGTTCAAATTGTATTGTGATTGTCACAAATTGAATGCAAGGTTACTTATTGATTCTTGAGACACGGAACAAAACTTTTTTTTCTTTCACACTTTTACCTGCTTTTATTGTGGATAAATTATGAATAATCTTTGTTTCTCAACACAAAGCATACATTTTATAGCAAATATAGACTTTGAATATAGGTATATTTTTAAATGATTATGTAATATTTTATGTAATATTTAATTCATTCATCAATGACAATGCCAGATGTAAGAAAATAAAATAAATAAATTACATTAAAAATAATAATAATAAATATATATATATATATTTTTTTTTACTTCTATCATCACTTTTTGTCCCTATTACAAAAGATTCAGTTAAATATAAGTTTATAATACTTAAAAAAAAACATAATAATAATAATTAAAAAATCTATTATATACATTATATATATATCAATTGATCCACGACCAAAATACCTTTCAGTTCATTTCAGCTTGTCCACTTTAGACCGAAGATAAACATAAAATCGAATCGAATTTAGAATTTATTTCACAACAGGTCTCTCTAATCACCACAGTCTAGACATCTATTAGCCATCCTGATGATGTTGAATAAGCTTTCTTAATGACTAAATCATTTGCAACATTGCAAGCGGAGTCTCCGACTCAGGAACAAGGTCTAATGACAACATCCATTAAAGAGCTTTGGATGTAAACCTTGAGGTAGCATCGGTGGTGGAACACAGTGGGTAAGATCACATCAGGATTGAACAACAGTCCATGTTCTTTGTTTTATTCTTTTATCAGGCACAGAACGCAGGAGCTCAAATGATTGATGTTCCACATGCAGCAGAAGAAATCACACAGAGAGCTTACCAGTAGAATCGATTGGGCGCCACCCGCTCGTGTACAAGCTGCCATCGACGGCCGAACTCAACAGAGCTGTAGAGCTGAAGACGAAAAACTGTGTTAGCAGAGGGATTCTATGAAGATGTCTGTCTCTTCTGATGGTGCAATATGCTGCTATAATGTAATTGCACATCTGCCTATTGGCATTGTTTAGGTACATAAAAGTCTCATGATATATACTTACCTGAAGGCACTTTTTAGTGAGACACGCAATACGTATCAATAAATACATCAGTGCAGTTTCCAAAAGAAATAAACACTATAGGCAGTAAAACTCTGACACCTTTTATTCCTTTTCACACAAATTTACAGTTACTATGCGTATAATGCATAATTTTAGCACAATTACTAGAAGTATGCCATGTTATGACTTAAAAACAATATTAATATGCTGGGAGATTTGAAAACTGATGATTTTGAATGTTAGTGTCACAGTAGACAGTAGGTTTACTCGGTAGCTCACATTATATGGCCTTGCACTTATAAGCTCCAGTTCAAATCCTGAATCATCGGGATATGTAACTGAAGCAAAATAATAAAAACACAGCAATACTTACCTATGTCAATGTAATAAAAAACGTGCGATGGTTTAGGTATTATTGTGTATTAGTGACACTCGCTTTGAAACTGCAGTGAAATGTGCAGTAAGGTACATAAAAACAGTGCTGCACCTCCTCACTGCCTAGTCTTTCTTCAAAGGCAATATGAAATTATGAGCCATTATGAAACCTAATTTTGAAATGTCCTACAGCAACTCTGTAAAGTACACACACTCTATAAAGCACACAAAAAGCATTTTATTTGACATTTTGCTTTTAGCCAACTGCAGACTTTTTTTTTTTTGCACTACCTGTTTTGCATGACTTCGCAGCTCTTCCACGTTCAAAATCAGTTATGAAAAAAATACAATTATATATTCACTATATACATTTGATTGAGGAGCTTTTACCATGTTTTAACACATACATCTGTCGTAAAAAATAACCTATTATCTATCAATCAACATGCTGTTCTATTTATTTACAAATAATCCAAAACTGGCATCATAAATCCTGAATTATTAAACATTAATTTGTATTAATGCTACAAATATTATTTATTCAACTGCAGTAACAGTTTTGTTTTTTTGTTTTTCTTTTCATCTTTGGTCAGCATCAATTCTACAGACAGCAGCAGGATTATTAGGCTGGTGTCACTCTAAGACCTAATGCACAGATCTAACATTTTGATACTGA
>JAUMHR010000042.1:22536350-22550652 GCA_032361145.1 Enteromius fasciolatus
CCAGAGGAGAACTGGACCCAACTAAGCCTGGTTCTCACAAGGTTTTTTTCCCCATTCTCTCATGGATGGGGTTTTGGAAAAAAGAGGAGGACCCAGAACAGAGCCCTGCAGAACACCATTGGAGATCTAAGCTCGAAATGAGAAACAATTTGCCAAATTAATGGAAAAAGATCTGTCATTAAGGTAGGATGCAAATCACTTCAGCAGACTCTGAAACTCAACTACATGATCAGGTCTTTGTAGAAGGATTGCTTGGTCTATTGTATAAAATACTGCACTTCAAATCAAGCATGATTAAGATACAGCATGAACTGGAGTATCTTTAGAAAATCTTCATGCAGATTCAGTACTAGGTGTAATGCATAATACTTTGCGAACATGCCAGTCTCACTGCCTTACCAAGCATTTCCCCCATTGTTATTCGGCCTGATATTGTTATGACTCTGCCTATCTTGACTACGATTCCAAGGATTGCCCTAAATAACCTGGTATGTTAATCGGACTGATGTTTATGTCTCTGTTTGGACCATCTGCCTGCCTTATCGTATATGCCTCTTGTATTGCCCTTTTGTAAGACGCCAGATCGGATTGCCCTCTTGTTATTGACCCACTGCCTGAACTGAATAACCTGTCTTTGCCTTTCGCTTTTAATAAACTTCTGCAAATGGATTCACATTCTGTGTCAGCGTCCTTGTTACAGAATACTTCACCTAAAATGAGTTATCAGGAACAACTTAACCCGCTGCAATTGGTTAATGGGCACTTACATCCATGGTGGGCTTACAAGATGGTCCCCTTTCTGTCTCAATCACCGTTTTTCATCCACACCACAACCTACAAGCATTGAGAGCCCTGAAGTACCGATCAATGTCAATGTCAAGGGATTGTGCGATCAATCTTCTCTCCAGTGCCATGCCACCCAAGAGTAAAGTCTTTCCCCTCTCCAGAACTGAAAGCCAGGCCATGGAGGAATATATTAAGGAGGCTCTGAGTTCAGGTTTCATTCGAACGTCAACTTCACCTGCAGCAGCTGGCTTCTTTGTGGGTAAGAAGGATAAAGGCCTGAGACCATGTATAGACCTTGGGGGCTTGAACAATGTTACAGTAAAGTTTCGCTACCCACTTCCTCTAGTACCATCGGCTCTGGAACAACTACGAGAGGCTAAGATATATACGAAACTTGATTTGACAAGTGCTTGCAACCTCATTCGTATTGAGGAAGGCGATGAGTGGAAGACTGCATTTCTCACCATCAGGGGTACCAAGTTATGGCATATGTGCTTGTGAATGCTCAAGTTGTGTTCCAATCCTTCATAATTGAAATCTTTAAGGACACTCTACACAAGTACATCATAGCTTATATTGATGATATTCTCATCTACTCAAACACTGAACAAGAACACATTCAACAATTCAAGTTCTATCAGCTATCAACAATTCACTGTTCTATCTTGTCTGTTGAAAAATCAACTTTACGTCAAGGCAGAAAAATGTGAGTTCCATTTACACACAACTTTGTTTCTTGGATACCATATCACCAAGTCAAAATGGTGTTAAGATGGATGAAACTAAAGTCCAAGCAGTCACTGACTGTAGTGGGTAGTGGCCATTCAAAGTTTCTAGGGTTTACACACTTCTACAGAGATTTATCAGAGACTATAGTACTGTAGCAGCAAATTTAACATCACTACTAAAGGGTAAACCCAAGAAACTTCCATGGACAATGGGCGCTGACCATGCATTCACTTCACTGAAGGAAAGATTCACATCTGCTCCCATCTTAAAGTATTCAGATTGTGGGATAGGATCAGTACTATCCCAACGTCACGGTCAACCAGGCAAACTTTATCCATGTGCTTTATTTTTAAGGAAATTATGATCTGCGGAGAGAAACTATGATGTGGGAAACAAAGAACTGTTGTCTATGAAAGCAGAAGGAATGGGGGCATTGTCTAGAGGGAGCAGCACACCCCTTTCAAATTATCACTGATCATAAGAATCTCGAATACGTCAAAGGTCCCAAATATTTGAATCCACCTCAGGCCAGGTGGGCACTATTCTTCATGAGATTTCAATTCACAGTTACATACAGACCAGGCAGCAAGAACGGCATGACAGTTGCTCTCTCACGAAGACATGAATCATCCAACATAACAGAGACCCCCGACTTAATTCCTCCACCCACTGTTGTAATAACACCAGTATCTTGGGACATAATGGAGGAGATTCAGAAAGAACAACAGCAAGATCCATCACCTCCTTAGTGTCCACCCAACAAGCAGTTACTCTACGGCCACGTATCATACAGTGAGTGCATTAATCACCCAGCTACGATCACCCAGGTTTTTCACGCACACTCCATCTAGTACAAAATTCTGGTGGCCATCAATATCAAAAGATATAATTAACTACGTCAAGTCATGTCAAGTCTGTGCCAAATCAAAGATACCTAAAGAATTACCATCTGGTCTCTTTCAACAACCATCTATTCCAGAATCACCATGGTCCAGTCTATCAATTGATTTTGTCTACTGATCTAGCCTTTTGTAAACACCTTGACATTAATGTTAACCTTACCTCTGGTTATCACCCCCCAAGACAACGGCCAAGTGGAACACCTGAATCAGGAGATTGGACGGTATCTTCACTCTTACTGCAGCAGAGAACAACAGCGCTGGTCAGAGTTTCTGCCATGGGCAGAATACGCCCAAAACTCTATAACCCATGATTCTACAGGACTGACTCCATTTCAATGTGTTTTGGGATATCAGCCGCCCATGTTCCCGTGGTCAGGTGAACCATCCACTTTTCCAGTGGTAGATGACTGAATACGAAGTAGTGAGAGGGTGTGGGACAGTGCCCCTGTTCGTCTCCAACGGGCTGTCAGGAACCAAGAGATCCATGCCAATCGTAGACGTAAACCATGGCCCCGAGGAGAGGTCCTGGGTAGCTGCCCGGGACATCTTGGATCCATCCCTAACTGAGGAGTTCCATCGAGCCAGACCCGACCGTCCAGCACCACGACCACGGGGACGTCCACGTAGAGCTCCAGGAGTCACTCCTTAGAGGAGGGGGTTCTGTAATGCCAAGCCAGCAGAGGAAGCCCCCTTGCCCGAGGACTAGTTTAACTCCACTCCCTCTGCACTCACTTCCTGTTTGGCCTGTATAAAGCCACAGATCAAGTACTTTGCGAAGTATTGCCAGTCTCATTGCGTTACCAAACGTTTCTCCCATTACTATTCTGCCTGATATTTTTACGACTCTGGCTGCCTTGACTATGATTCCTAGGATTGCCCTTATAACCTGGTATGTTGATTGGACTGATGTTTATGTCTCTGTTTGGACCATCTGCCTGCCTTATCGTATATGCCTCTTGGATTGCCCTTTTGTATGATGCCAGATCGGATTGCCTTCTTGTTATTGACCCACTGCCTGAACTGAATAACCTGTCTTTGCCTTTCGCTTTTAATAAACTTCTGCAAATGGATTCACATTCTGTGTCAGAGTCCTTGTTACAGTAGGTAAGACAAAACCTGAGAATAAACAAGTTTTTATACTAATCAATTTGATTAAACTTATTTAAATATGCTGTGTGTTTATTTTAATTAAGCAGTTTTTTCAAGGTGTATTTATATTTACATTCACTTAAATCACATTTTACTTATATTAATGCATTTTAATTGCACGGTCTCATTTATTTCATATTCATTTTCATCAAAATGTTGTTTTTATTTTTAAATCAATTGACATTTTAATCCTGTATCAAAATCTATTCAATCTTTTCTTTTTCTTTTTTTGTATTTATTGTAATGAAATGTACACATTTGCTCTCATTTAAAACAAGTGTTTTTTATTAATTATTTTGAACAAAATAGTGATTTATTTGAATCCTTTTCTTAACTTTAAACATTTACTTATTTTTTGCAACCCACTGATCTAGGTAATCATCACACCATTTTGAGGAAACACTAAGTGTCAGTAAATATGATCTGGAGAGATGAGAACACACATAACTGTGGAATGATGTACAGTCACATGACCAGACACATTCCTGCAGCTCCTATCAGCTCTTCTCAAACTACTGCAAGTATTCATGAATTTCCTTATGTGAGGCTGTTAGTTAGAAATCCTGAACAAACACACACTACGATATTTCATGATGTGTGTGTGTGCACCTGTTTCTCGTTGATGCTCCTTCCAGTGGAGCTGATGGTGTCCAGGCACCTGTTGATGTTGGGCAGGAGGTTCTTCTCGGTTTCAGAGAACTGCACGTAGCCACCAGCTAACATCCGGATACGCCGCTCCTCCATTTCCTGCAGTTTCTGTGAGCGACAGACAGACAGGAAGTAAGGCACACAGTATTCCAGTCTGGCTGATGACCTCTCTGTTGACGCACCTTATACACAGACGGGATCTCCGAGTAGTACAAGTTGTTCTGCTCCCTGTTGTATTTCTGAAGCTGTAGAGCATATTCGTTCTTGCACTCATCTGCTATGCGTAAACGGAAGTGAGCGTGCTGATTGGCCTGAAACACACAAACACACACCATCAGATACACCGATACATACCCATGAAGTGTTAGTGTGCTGAAGGAGTCTGCACCTTGTCCACGTCTGCTTTGGTGGAGTTGACGTCCTGCTGGACTCTATCTGTCTGCTGATTGGCCTTCTCTACTTCTTTCCACTCCTTCTCAAAACGCTTCTTACTCTGGATAGAAGCCAGTCAACAGAAGCCAATTAGTCTTAGCCTTTGATTCACAGCACACGGTTTGAGATTTGATACACCTTTTTATTATTTCAGAAATCCCTCGTTCCATTACAGACGTTTTTTCTTTTTTGTTGTTGAATGAACTAAAATGTTTTTATGTTGTTTGTTTTCGTAACCACGAAAAATATACTGCTGTTAGTGAAAGCAAGCAAAAACGAAATGATAATGTCTGGTTTACTCACAGTCTCCAGCACCTTGAAGCTGCTCTCCAGGTTCTGCTGAGCTTTCTTAACCTCACAGAGATGCTGCTCGACAGAAAACAAATGAACAATCAGCGTCTCATCACAGATGCGCTTTGAGGAAGTCAAGAGGTTTGTGCAGGTAGGTTATGGCTCACGTTCTTGCGCTCCAGTCGCAGCTCCGTCAGGTTTCTGCTGAGCTCCACACAGATGCTCAGACTCATGCTCTCGGACAGCTGCTCTCTCTGAGCCGCGTACTCGTTCAGCTGATTCAGAACGTCCTGAAACGCCTGCTGATGGTTCATCCTGCACAAACACAGCAGACAACTCATTACACAATCACACAACTCATTACACTGATTAGTGAGTGCTCATCTGAAACATCCAGGTTCTACCATATGTTCCTTGTTTATGTGAATTCTAGGAGAACGGTTAAGGGAATGTTCAATTTGGTCATTTTACAAGCATCATGGGAAGAGTTCTCAGAACAATACGACACATGTCAGCAGTGATGTTTATGAAACATGAGATAAGCGGCCAACTGAAATGTTTCAGAAGACATTTATAGTCACGTGTTTGTGCTAATGTCTTGACAAGATTATTAAAGACCAGATATCTCCAAATAAACCTTTTATTCGTTTTTTTCCCAACCACACATTTTCAAAACTTTACACAAATCCAAGAACTCGCATCTAAGCCTTGCATCTCACTGCATTCAAAATACCACACAAAAAAGGAAAAAACCTCCTTTAATTATTATTAATATTAATCCCTGTTATAATAGTGCGTTTTACACAGAGAACTGTGTGTCGTGTTTTATGAAGCGGAGTCAAAGGCTGAGAATTACTGTATGTTTTGTGGATTTGGTGTGTGTCAAATATTGTATTTCGTGTTTAAGCAGTTGAAAACAAACAAACAAACAAACTGTAAGGTTACTGAAGAGAGAACTTTCCCTGCCGAGATTTACTAAATGAATTAT
The DNA here is from genome assembly GCA_032361145.1 of Enteromius fasciolatus. Lineage (NCBI taxonomy): Eukaryota > Metazoa > Chordata > Actinopteri > Cypriniformes > Cyprinidae > Enteromius > Enteromius fasciolatus. Next base: position 22,542,276 of record JAUMHR010000042.1, read on the forward strand.
GCTTCAGTTAAATTCAATACTTCCAGTTTCTGGTAACAACAAAATACTGAGAGTGTTTTAGAAATACCACAAATATCTTCATTCAGTCAAAATAGTTGAGACTCAGCATTGCAGAGGCTGATTTTCAGCGTTTCATTTTCTAATAGACTCACTTTGTGTCCGGCTCTTCCTTGACTCCTCGTCTGGAATATCTCTTACTGAGGTTCCTTCAGGGAAACACACACAGAACAGGTCAAGCTAAGGAGAAACATGTCAACCCTGACCACCAGCGGCCACTTTAACAACCCACTGTGCACCTGAAAATATATTTGACAGACTATCCAAACACCGCTGTCACTCTTGCGTGATTATATGACAAGCTTTCTGTTGATCTGACAAACAAAGTAAAGGGAAGTAGATCCAGGAGGGATGATGCTGCTCAATCTGTGTAGAGCGTATCATTGATATTAATAAACCAGTGCTTTTTACATCAGGGGGTCTGTAAAATGTGTTTTTTTCAGGGTGTGCGGCTGTGATTTCTGCAGCACAAACACAAACCTGAGCTGTTTGGCGTAATGCTGCTCAATCTCGGCTCTCTCTTTGACAAACTTGACATATCGCTCCAGCAGATCCAGTCCGCTCTGAGTGTGTCTCTCGATCACATCGTGCTGGTCCTGCAAACACACCATACACAGGTTCTGAGTGAGTGTGTGTGTGTGTGTGAGGTATGTGGGACATTCAGCTCTCAGGATAGGTGTGGTGCCTCGAGTCTGTCATTCTCGTCCCACGTGTGACTCTTAAACTAGCTCAACGGGTCGATCCACTTCACACTAGCAGTGACAGGACGATCTGATCCGACGGGTCACATGACACATGGATTCAGCAGAAACTCTGTTGTTTTTACAAATGTACAGCTAATAAGTAGCCTATTATAACCTAACTCTATTCAAATGTTAGCATGCACTATTGTAAGTTACACTTAACTGAGTGTGAGTTTTGATTCACTAGACACACATCTGTTTTTGCAGGTGATCTACTTCCTGATGGTCCAGACATCATTCTGAAGTAATGGAGATCAGAAATAGTTTGTCTGGTCTTTACTGCTGTTCAGAAATGATCACCAGAGGTTCCCCCAAACCAGTTTAACCTGCACAGGTGAAGCCTCAGACAGTGAAAGCAAATCGATGGGCTGTCACGTGATTTCAAGAATAAATAATAGTACAAATACAGCTAAACAATGTGATGACATTTTAATTTCTTCATAATTGTTTAAAACGAGAAGCGCAGGAATGCTGCTCTTCCCGACTAAATATTAAGGCTATATATATATATATATATATATATATATATATATATATAAAAAGATTGGTTCCACATTTTAAGTGTTTTTGAAGATGTTTTCCAGTTTCAGTTTGATGCGTTTATTATTTTTACGCAATGTCTAGCGCGCACGTCATTCATCACGTTTGGATAATTATTTCAACTGTTGTGATACTTGGCTTCAATATCAATATAAACTTTCTGGGTCGCAGTTGTTTCAATTTACATTAATTGTCATTATAAAAATCAGAGTTTTATTATTTTAAATGTCAAATGTATTAGTACGCATGCGTTCACGTGTGCAGCGACTCAAGAACGCGTCCAGTAGTTTATTTAAAAATATTGGTTAACATTACATTTTCATTAAATATGCGCTTATGTCGTCATAAAGTAATTTGGGAGCAGTACCTGTAACACACACCTGTTTGCTCGTGAAGTAAAGAAGAAACTTACCCAAAGATCCGAACCCCAATCCATGATCCCTGACAGATCAGAGAGAAAACCCCTGCAGCCTTTCTGTCAAAGAGAGCAAGACATGAAACTCCTCGAGGAAGGAAGTATGTCTGAACTCACAATCTTTCCATAAATATCATGTAAAGGGGTGTTTTTATGGCGAGGAGACGTCTTCCCCGTCAGACAGGGTTCTCGCTGGTCCTCAGCAGGTGAGATCGGTTCGTAAAGTGAAGAGGATCTCATTTGATCTCGCGATCATCACACCTGAGCTCAGGTACACTGCCTTTGATTGAGCTTCTAACACTGCTGACAGATCACAGCGTCTCGAACTCCTAAACACGTACAAATACAACGTAATGAAAATAAAAGATATTCATAACTTGTCATCAGGTTTGTTGTAACACTGACATCTTCTGGATCGAAATGTTAATACAGACGACTATTTAAATATTCCATAAATTGTATAATTTAAAGGTTAAGGGGGTATCAATTCAATTAATCTGGGTTCATGCTCAGGTTGGCGTGGAAGGGAATGAGAAGGTGTATATTCTGGTTAAATAAACTTTAAAGTTAAAACAAGTAGATTTACAAGTTCCATTAAGCAAAGCAGAAGCTAAAAGATTATTGTAATTATTGTATTATGTTTAACTATTATATTTATTTTATTTATTTGTTTGTTTATTTATGTTTTTTGAATTTTCCCACATCTATTGTGTTATGGCAATCCTATAAGCATGTATTCTGTCCACACTCCAGTCCAGGCGGTGGCGGTAATGTGTTTTGCCAATCACCAATAAACACCAAAGAAGAAGTTATTTTTTATTTATTTATTTTTTTTAATTATAATGATGTTCTTTCATGTTAAATATCATCAATAAAATAGGCTATAGGCTACTCAAAGTATAGCTTTAGTGGAGATTTGGTCAAATTTGAAAGCTTTTTATCTCCAGTTAGGCCGACTCCGTTCTTCATACAGCCTATCAGCTTGGTCACGAGCGGAAATGTGTTTTATGAATTGGTCTAAGAATGACAATAGGTTTATCTTCTTCTACATCTTCTTTATTTGACTTTGTGAGATTGTAAATCCTGTCATTCTGTTTTATGTGAAATATTTCTTTGACATGAAATATTTTATTTCATTTATTTAAATTATAATAAATCGAGTAACAAAAAACAAAGTAAGTCATTTAACAAGTGAGTAAATGAGTATGATCACATAAGTATTTCACCCCATCAGATGCTGATGATAGACAATATAACTGTGGAGCATATCACTTAACGTTACTGTACAATTACGTTTGTGGTGAAAAGTAGTGGTAAGGCTCACAATAACACTGTTAATGAGCCCAAACTTAAATTCCAATCAAAACATTTAAATGTTCCCTATTTGCATCTGTCAGTGTAGGCTTAGAAGACATCTGTTTTAGTCTGTTTTAAAGTATAGTGCAGAATCTTTCCCACAATCCCAGAGCTGCAGGTGAGTTCTCTGAGTTGTTTTGTGCAGGCATGTCATCACTGAGCTCGCTGTCAGATGAATCACTGGACGGTATGCTGACCACTGTATGATCTAGACTGACGGCCTCTGAAGCTGAAGAACTGTAACTGATGATGGGCTGTGTGTGTGTACAATAACCCATCTCCTCCAGAAAGCCCTCTAAACTCTTTCTCTTGATGATCATGACAAGTCCTCTGGAGATCTGGTACGTGGTGTTTGGATCGTAGCTGTTAGACTGATTGTAGTGTTGAGTCACATAAACTCCAAGAAACTGCGTTGCGTTGTGGAGGCTGACAATGATGCGGTCGGTGTTGCTCCCAGGCTCTTTAGTACTTTTGTTTTCAAAGACATATTTAGGAAGTTTTTTAGCTTTTGGGTATTTTTTGACATTTAGATTTCCAACCACATAGTAAGTGCAATTTTTGTCGAGAAGAAGTTTTTTCCCATTCCAGTTGTTAACAAAATGGTGAAAACCAAAATCACCATCAGTTGGGTCACAGTTAGAAAGCATGTTGTTGGCTTCATCAAAAGAAACGCAATCTTTGGCAAACCAGTGGAGGAGTTTGAGTCCGTGTCTGGGCTGCGGCCGACCGAACCAAGAATCCCTCAGCTGGGTTAATTCATTTAATTTCTCCACCATAGTCCTGCAAATATTACAATGAGTAACTTTATTTGAATAATGTTCACAATACTGTAAATTAATTGTAAATATTTAAAAGTAAGCATTTTAAATATACTTTTGGAGAAAAGCATTTGTCTTTTATTTTTGGTGAACTAAATGCTAATGCTGTATTTTACTGTAAAGTTAAAACTACTGTATTTAGTTTTATATCTGTTTCACTGTTGCACAGCAAATACACAGCAATACAGCAAATACTGGAAAACCGTTGCCAGATAGTCACTGTTATTTTACAGTGCAGTGTTTAGTACAAGACATATTTGTCCCTCCATCTCCAAAAGTATATTAAACATGTTTACTTTTTACTTTTAAATATTTAGGTACAATTCAATTTTTTTGTTATCTTAGACATCTGTACTTTACACCTCCAGATTAGTATCAGTTTAAACATTTTAGGAGCTTCCTTAACTTTACTTCATCAGCACTTTTAGAAGAGAAAAAGAAAGAGAAAGAGAAAAGCTCCATTTGCCCTGTAGTACAGTGTACCTTGTGTTTTGTGATCATCAGAGAGCAGCTCATTCATTTACTTTTTTCATAATTTGTGATTTTCTGGCTGTCAGCAGATTTACTTAAATATGGTGAGCAAACCGCAGCAATCAAGACTGAATCAGTAATGGAAAGAGATTGATATATGTGATTTATATATGTGTAAACCCAATATACACTGTGTATGTGTAACCCATGTATTTCTTTCAGAAGTGAAATAGAAAGGGAGATCATACCTCTCTAAAAACTGTCCTGTATTTAAAGCCTCTGTTTGTTTCCTGCTGTAGAAGACTCTCTCTCTGACAAACACTGAAGCAGACGTGTGTGTGTGGTTTCTATAGAGAGTCTGTTTACGTCACGCTTTCACTGCTGCAGGTTTACAAACTCTTCCTGATTCTACGGTCCTTCCAAACTCTTCCTGAACATTAGCTCAGTGTGTACAGTAAAGTGTGCTCAAACCCGAAGATTACTGGGACACAGTCTAAGCTACAAGACAAGCCTTACCTGTGTGTACCTTTATTACCTGGGTCATATAGTGATGTTTAATGTGTGTGTGGTGGAACTAAAGTTCAGACAATAAACATTCATCAGAAATGAGAGGAGCTTCTGCTCTGTTGTCCTTGATGTAAAAGTGTGTTTAGTGCTGGAGTAATTAATACATGCTATTCTCAAACCAAACATTGTTTTTGCTTGTATTTCTACATTTGTTACAAAAAAAAATTAAATTATATATATATATATATTCTTGCTTGTAATTATATGAATCTGTCAAATTGATTTGTCTCCTGGTTTAAAAGGGTCTGAACACGAATCTGTGAAGATTTTGTACATGTAGCATGTGAAAGAAAGCAAAAAGCGAAAGTGATACTGACTCATGAGACTACTGTGTCTTCAAAAGTGAAACCACTGTGTGACGGATGGTAGTCTCATGCACTTACAACTTTCTTTTTTTCTTTTCTTTTGTATATTTGCCTAATGTAAAGCAGCAGCAGCTCATCTACATCCACATTTGCACAGGCGCAGAATAAACAGACATTGTATGATCGGGTCAGGAACAGTGGGCTACAGGAAAACCCAAGTGAAGAGAGACTGGATCAAATTCTGTTCAGGTCATGAGGTTTGACCGAGGTTTGCGTTGGTTCTTGGAAAACTGTGACGGGTACTGTAGATGGTGAGGAGATGATGAACGGTTTTAATCAAAGATAAGCTTTAAGTGTGAGTACAGCTACATGTGACACATTCACTGACACTAATGACTGGGGTAGACCAGACAAGGAACCGAATCCATATGACATAACCAGGACAGGGACAGGAAGGACCAAAAAAGGGCAAACAGGAAAAACACAGGGAGGCGTAACCAAAACTAACTTACAGTACAGCAGTACAGAGGAACAGGAAAACGAAAGAAAGATGGACACATTTTTTTACTGAGTTTCTTTGCTAGTAATGTAGTAAAATACAGATATCAGAAGAAACAATTCAGTAAACACCCTGTATTCTGAACAGACAAGAATAAGAACCCGAATATCAGTGTAGCGAGCAAAGATTCCCGCAGAAGGAAAACATTGACCCTAGCAGACTGTGTTCATATTCCCGCCTCACCTGCGAGCCCATGTAATCGACACATCATTAATATAGACAATATTACTGTTTTAAATGTATTACAGCACTTTAAGAGTTCTACAATATTTTGTCACACTGATTTAAAGATTGCCGCAGAGTCTTAACATAATGGCCAAACGTTACATTCGTTTTATTGTTGATCTAAATATATACAGCTGTGAAACAGAGCCGCTTATACGCTAATGCTGCAGTTGTGTGGATGTTTTCCCTCCAGGTCTTCGAGACGGTCACATGACTGAAAGTTATGAATTTGCAACCAAAAAACAAACAAACAAAAAAAAAACAAATTTATATATATTCCATGCAGAACACTCGCTAACGTAACTGCCCCAATAATTGATCATTTTTATCATTTTTTTGATCAGAGTGTGACATGGATTTCCCTGCAGTCCTCATTCCTTTGCAATGATTACATTTGTGCATACCATAAATACTCTTCTATACTGTAAGTGTCTGAGTGCTTCGGCAGCGGGATCTAGATTTCTGATGTTTTTGAAGTGATTATGTCAGATATAGTCCTTTAATGTATTTGCAAAACCTAATCCAAATTAGTTAAGAGATTTTACTAGCTGATGTTCATGTTTAAGTGTGTCGGTAAACTGTAATAGATCATTTCAGTTTCATTTCGGACAGGTTTTTCCTGGAATCATTTTGGGTTCATAGCTTACATGCTCATGTGCTCATGCTACTGTGTTAGTTTCATTGTTATCCAAAGCATACTTGTCCAGTCTTTGGACACAACTGATTATCATTATTCATCAGACGATGTCAGTTCTTTCATCTGTGAGATCAGATTGTGTCTGTCTGAAACCAGCACTGTACTGTACTGTGTACATCAGACAAGATGTATGTGTGTTGACGTCAGATGATTGTCTCTGATTGTATCTTGTATTTAAACCATGCCCTTTGTCTTAAAAACACATAAAATACCAATACATGTGTGTTTGTAGATGATCTGACTCTTAATGTGTGTCTGCAGGTTGTCAGGCTGTATGGTGACAGAGGAAGGCTGTAGTTATTTGTCTTCAGCTCTGAGTTCAAACCCCTCACACCTGAGAGAGCTGGATCTGAGCTACAATCACCCAGGACCATCAGGAGTCCAGCTGCTCAAACACACACTGGAGGATCCAGAATATAAACTGGAGAAACTCAGGTAGGTCAAACACTATTGCCCAACGAATGCTTTGGAGATCTGCATTCAATGATGTTACACATGCTGCCTGCATGATGTGGTTTTCAGTAGGGTCCACAACATGCAACCCACATTTTTGTGTCTGCGCAGACAATGCATAAGGCTTTGTCTATCTGTTCCACATTAAACCTGTGTGAGCAAGCTCCGTATGGCTAAAACCAGCATAGAACCCATTGGCAAACCAAGTAGGGCCCTAAAGTCCATATCAAGCCTATATTGATCCCACCAGGAAATGATGGCTGGGGAGATCAAAATAATACTACCTGTGATAGCTGTCCTGCCCATGAAGTTAAGAGATAATGTTCAAATGTGTGTTATTTTGTGTTTAGTGTAGATCATGGAGGAGACATCAGAATGACAGCAGGACCAAAAAGGTGTATGTTTAAATGCACACATCTTCATTCCATGGATTGCTGCTGCTATTGTGTTTTCATATTTGTGTTTCTGTTCTTGTGTTCAGATGCTTGCGATCTCACCTTGGATCCAAACACAGCACACACTCAGCTCATCCTGTCTGAGGAGAACCGGAAGATGACACGTGTGCCAGAGCGTCCACCGTATCCTGATCATCCAGACAGATTTGACACATGGTGCCAGGTTATATGTGGAAAGAGTCTGCCTGGACGCTGTTACAGGGAGGCTGAATGGGATGGAAATATCAGTGACATATAGTGACTGTCGATTTGGATACAACAACAAATCCTGGAGTTTGTTTTGCACTGCTAATGGATTCACTGTCTGGCACAATAGTTACAGAACTGATATATCAGTGAACATTTATTTAAAGACAGAGGAGGAGCTTGTTATCTGACGGATATAAAGAGTGTCAGAGTGTCAGACGAATAAACCTCGAGACAACTGTGGAGCGATCTAGAAGATGACAGTGAGTTCCCTGCTTCATTCATAATTCACTTTGATTATAGCTGATTATTCACTTATAATCATTACAAATGTAAAACATAACTCTCTTTCTCTGTCTTGTGTAGGAAATATTGTTTTTGGTGGCATTTCTACCGGTTGTATTGGGCGGTGACTGTAAATTCATGCAGTTTGACTGCTCTGATATCTACAGTTCAGGACAGACGGTCAGTGGGGTCTACTCCATCTATCCGTCAGGAGACGTTCCTGTCTGGGTTTACTGTGACATGAT
>JAUMHR010000043.1:0-15552 GCA_032361145.1 Enteromius fasciolatus
TTTAAGATTTGTCAGAGCAAGATATTTTCATCTGAGACAGCTCAAACATGCAATTTAGTCTGGGACTAGCTTAAGCCGTGTCTGTGAAACTGGGGGTTAATGTATTATAATATTTACTTATTTAGCTTGATCATTTATTACACACAATGAACAATGGATTATATTTCTTATAGTAATAATGCATTATAAGTCTCATATCTTGCCATTTTTATTATGTTACTTTAATTAAAGTGGACAAATACCAGTTATAAGTAATAATAATAGCAGCCATAAGATCATTTATCAGATCAGATGAATGTGGAATATGACATCTTTGCTGGTACCCTTTTGACAGCGGTGGAAAAGTAACTCTATATGTGACCCTGGACAACAAAACCAGTCATGTGTTAATTTTTCGAAATTGAGATTTATACATGATCTGAAAGCTGAATAAATAAGCTTCCCATTGATTTATTTGGATGGATAGGGCAATATTTGACCGAGATACAACTGTATGAAAATCGGGAATCTGAGGGTACATAAAAATCTAAATGCTGAGAAAATCACCTTTAAAGTTGTCCAAATTATGATCTTAGCAATGCATTTTACTAATCAAAAAGTAAGTTTTAATATATTTTCGGTAAGAAATTGACTAAATACCATCAAGAAACATGATCTTTACTTACTGGATTTTTGGCAAAAAATATATGTTACTTTGCAAGTATGTGAACATTCTACCTACTAATACTCTTAGGTTTATATAACAAACATTGCATTTTATTCAGTTTTAGCGAGCTCACAATATTAGCCTCACAGGAAACACTCAAATAACGCTCAGCACCTAACGACTCACAAGATTATATAAGGTACTGTGCAGAAATTAAATAAACAATGTCAAGATGTGATATAGTCCATTACAAATTAAGTAGATTTAATATTGTGTTCATTGTGTGCTATAAATAATCATACTCTTAAATGTTATAAACACAAATACGTAAAAAATATAATGTATTATAACTGATTTTATAATTATTCATGAGATTATAAACACATTATAAGGTTTTTGTTTTAATGGATTATGCATTCATTATAATGCCTTAAGAATGCCCTTATAATGTATTATAAATACATTCTTCATAGAAAGTGTTACCATATAATTTTACTATTGGGAGAATCATTCTTAATCATATCACATCACCTGTTATAATTATTTGCGTCTGTCAATCTCAGTCTCTGGACATTAAAGATCTGACAGATAAAGCACACAGGGCGTTCTCTAGTATAAGTTCTGTTGAAATTCAACCCAACACAAGCAGAGATGGAGAGCCGGAGAACTGAAAGAGCCACTTCCTCAGAGACTGCAGCAAATATAAAAACATTAAAGAAACCCAATTCAACCTCCTGTCATCACATGAGGGACAAAGGCTGATCCCTCTTTTCTACTTAGATGGACACGTATGTGTTTATTTTTACCCCTTTTTATATTTAATTGTATACACAATATTAAAGCTAATTTAAATTAAATTTAAAGAGAGAGAGCGAGAGAGATTGTGTATGTGAATGTGTGTGTGTTATATGCCGTAATATATGTACAATATGGTCATGATTTTTTTTTTTTTTAAATCTATCAATATGTTTGCATAACTTTGCCTAGCATTTATTAAGAACAGACTTTTAAGTACAAATATGGGTTATAAAAAAATCTATAAATTCAAAATTTAGCACAAATAATCTGTACAATCATCGGTGTTCGTGTAAGTTAACTAATGCCCGGTAGTGTATTTCAGTATGGTTATAATAGAGCAGAAGGCTAACTGGAGACAAGCTAACGTAACTGCTATTAACTTTGAAGAAATAAAATTTCAAAAAAAATCAACGCGTCTTTCGACCTAAACACGGCGTAATTCTATAAGAAATATATACAACGCAGTGTAATTTTCAAATACATTATTAGCAATATTTTTTTCAGTTAATGGCAAATAAACGGTGATTTATTTTTGGAAAATAGTGAGAATTTCCTTCTTACCTCCGCCATATTTACAGCGCTGCTGCTGAGGGTCAGCGGAATGTGGGCGGAGTCAACGGAAATCCCCGGATGTTCGCTCGTGCTCTCTTGCTCGCTCTCTCTCTCAATTCAATTCAGTTAGCTCAGTTTATTGGCATGACAAAAGTCATGCTTTGCATTGCCAAAGAATTGATGTAGAATTGTCATGTCACTTCTTTGTGCTGTCTTATAGAATATGTAACTTATATCTTTCACTGCTTGATTGATGCCAAGTTTATTTTTAGGGTATACCTGTATTTGGAAAGAATGTAAAAGGGACTGTATTTCTGAAGATTCAGTAGCATTAATGTAATTAGTAGTACTGTTTTCTGTCCATTTGAATGAACTAATGTTGTGCATTTGATATGGTGTCCTAATTGTTTGAGGGGTGGTATGTATACAGCACACAGGAAGACAGGCTGAGATGTTGAGATGCCTTTTTTAACTTTCAACCACATGTGGTACAGTTCTGTTTTGACTAATTCTATGGACAGTTCAGATTTGGTCAGATTATCATGCCTCCTGAATCTTTTCCCTGTGTGGTGTATTGGAGTTTGACTGAAGATAATATATCTTTGTATCCTGGGGGACAGCCAATAGACCCATCTCCTCTGAACCAGGTTTTTTGTAAAATTAAAATTATGATATCTAAGTCATGAACTTCTCTTATAAACGTCTGAATTTTTACTCTTTAAGTCAGACTGCGGACTTAAAACCTTGAATGATCCATAAGGAGATGCTAAGGGATTTCATCACAAAATAAATACAATCTACAGAGTTTGCTTGCAATTTTGAGAAGAGTGCAAGACACAAAAAAGCAAGAACTTAGATTGGATGCAACAGTAAACACAGATAATGTGAGTTATGTTATAGTATGAACTCTGCAAATAAATTTATATCATTTGGAAGTCTGTGAGTGTTTTTTTTCTCATCTCTGGCCACTGTGTTTAAGTAGGTGAGAGCAGATGATACTCAGCATGTGCTGGATGTTGTGAAGCTCGGCGCTGGCTGGGGTCACTCCTCCTACGGCCTGGACGTAGCTCTGTCTCTGGTGGGGTCAGTGGTGGAGCAGCTGTGGGGTGTTTGTAGAGCAGTCTCTGTCTGTGTGACTCCTCTCTGGGCGCTGAATCTCTGGCTGAGGCTCTATATGATATGCTGGGTGAAAAATCTAGCTGGAGGATCCGTTACATCATTTATTAAATTTCTAATATATTTATTTGGAATGTTTCTTAAAATATTAATATTCCCCATAAAGATGTAAGTAGTTCTATAATCTAGATTAGATCTAGATTTTCATTACATTCATTTCTTAGAAGACATGGAAAATCATTAATAGAATCAACAGCTTATTATGTACAGTATATATATATATCATCTGTTATATTGTGTTATATCATCTGCAAATTGGCATATCTTAAATTTTATTCCAATAGTTCTGACACCTTGAAAATACCCTTTCTTGAGATGAATAGCTAATGATTGGGCTGCTAAATGAAAAAGAAAATATGAAAATGGACAACCTTGTATTATTTCTCTGCCAATTTCAAATCTATTAGATGTTCCTTGGGCCAATTTTACAGAGCTAATGCATCCTTTGTATTAAGTTTTAACAGCATTTAAAAAAATACTTTAATGTCTCTCCCATTTAATATCTGAGGCTTTTAAACAACAAAAACTAATTTTTAACGCATGATATGAATTTTATGATTTTTCAAAGATGTTTTTTTTGTGTGTGTTAATAATCTCATACTATGATATCCACAAACCCATTATATTTATTTTGATTGTTTGTTGTTAAAGATACAGTTATACTCGTAGTAGTATGTATTAAGCTCTGCAATAATAATACTGAAATGAAAATTAAAGCATCCTGCACAACCCTAGTAGTTTTCCTGTTTGCACAATATTTGCAATATAAAATGCATGCTGACCAGTAATTAATTATTTTTTATATATACACATAAGCCAAAGTGAAAACATCTTTTAAGCAATTAATGCCTATATATTTTACTTCTTGACAAAAGGAAACATGAATATATGAGTAAAAGAATAAATAAAAAGGTAACCATGGCAATAATTGAACACAAGTCAATGACACATGAAAGCTTTATTTAAACATTGTTCTAAAAAGCATGTATTTAAAACAGTGTGCTTCCCGCCACAATCTAAAACCAACACGACAAAACTGCAACTGGAGTTTCTAGAAATGTTCACGGTGGCAGGAGTTTTCAGAAAGGTTCGGTTTCACTGAATGCGTTTTCATGTGGATGAATGGTCAAACTGTTTCAAGTGTTCACGCTTCCTCATAAAAAGTTGATAAGCGGGTTTGCCGTGCTGTCCAGGGAGCGGGCCGGGAGAACGGCGGGCTCGAACCCTAGCGAGGGTAAGGGCTCGGCGTCCGGCTCGAACTCCGGCTGCCCCCCGGAGTGGGAAATTGTGTTTAGAGGGAGGCAGAAGGGGAGGAGGAGGGTTTTGCAAAAAGCGAGATGAGGATGAATGGGGAAGCTTGAGGTTTTATAGTGCTTTGGAACTGTTTGATTGGGTGATCGTCAACGGGGGATTGATTAGCTGATTGCTAACAGCTGCGGGCAATTCGTACAGCGATCCACTCGAAACTGTTATCATCAAAACATTTATTTAGAAAAAGCTGCAGGGTTTTTTTTGTTGTTGTTTTTTTTAAATACCTGTAAGAAGGCAGCCAGGTAATCTGTGATATTTTTCAGTAGTTTGGTAAGGAGTTATTGGCTCAGGGTCTGCATTCAATGTCACACCAGAGGTGTCCAGCTGGAATTGTGACTTTGCAGACCAGTCAAGATCTTCCAAACTGACTCAATCATTCATTTCTTTTAAAACCTTGCCTTATACACAAATGTATTGTCATATTAGAATAGAAAAGGGTCCTGTCCAAACTGCTATAAAATATAAAATTAGAAGCACACAATTCATAAATATTAAGGTTTGCTCTCTTGGAAATTACTAAAGTAGTCAGATGGGTTCATCGGAAGGGATGACCCAGTATTTTGGCAATATAGTGTACTTTAACTTTAATGGTTTTGGGTTTTAACCAGGCTAATTTTTCATATGGGTTGTGTTGTTGTCTACCTTAGCTCTCTCTAAATATTTGTCTGCTATTCCTGCTCTTTACAATAGTAATTTTTCAGTAATTGACTGCTCCTTCTAACATTTGCTAGAAGTTTAATGCTAAACTAGTTAAACAAAAACGCGATAGTCTATTTACAGATGTAACTGACCTGGGGCCTGTTTCAGAAAGGAGGCGCAGATGTGAGGAGCGTGAGCGAGGTGAATTGCGTTGCCTGTCAAGACTAACCAATTCATGATTTATTAGTTTTATTATTGAATGGCGAATTCGAAAATAATTTTGTACATTCGGTTATAAAAACAAAAACAATAAAATAAATAAATAAAAATAATAAAAAAAAAAGCGTAGTGCAGCAGGCCAAATTTGGTTGCCGGACTACCGTGAATTGTCCCAGTGCTCCCAATGGCCAGTTCACCCCTGAAGGTGGGGCTAAATTGGTTTACTCATAGATCTGCGTATAGTAAATGAGTCAAAGGTGTAGTAACACTCTCACATATTTGAAAAGTGCACCTTTTGAAAATTAACACCCGTTTACATTCAAGCTATTTTAAAGTATGAGAAAGTTATTTTCAGAAGAAAAAAAAATAATTAAGTGTGTCATTTTGATGATGAAAGATACATTTTACTAGACATGTTTGACTACAGGGCCAACTCTTCCCACTGAGAAAACAAAATGTACATTTACATATCTGCAACTTCTGAAGTTAATATCCTTTATGTTGTCCATTTTGTCTTATATAAAGACTGCATATACAAGGCAGAACACGATATTCAAATATTAGAAAGTTTGAATTTTATAATTCATAAAATGTAAACTAAAATGAACTTTGAATGGCATGGAACTTCAGTTTGTTTAAAATTAGAGACATAAAAACTTATTTGGCACAATCTCTAAACACAAATTACTTTCAGTGTGTGTGTGCGCGTGTGTGTGTGTATATATACACATACACGGACACATATAGATGAGCATTAAAAAAAATCTGCTACTGAAAGATTTCTGGACGAAATCAAAAATAAAATTATACAAACATATTACATTGGTGCAAAGTAGCATCCTTACTTACTAGTGATATGTCTGGTTAAGACAACATCTGCAAGCAAAAAAATAAAAAAAAATAAAAATAAAAAAATTATATTTATATATAAAGTAAAATAATAAAATTTATAGGTGTGCTGAGGGCCTGTTGAGCACAGCACTGTATTTCATAGAAGCTCCGTCTGCCTTCAGGTGAACATTCAAGAGGGTGAAGATGGAAATCTCCTGCAGAAGACAACATCATTATCTACTGCAGATATAACAATGCATGTGGTTTCTAGGATGTTTCTAGGATGTTCCAAAAATCAGGATGGGCCTAGATTATGTTGGTGCCATAGACAAGATTTCAGATTTGTGCCCCAACCCCATGAACCATTGGCAACACAGGTGACACTAAATTGGATTAAAATTTATAGCAAAATAAACAATAATAATAATAATAAAATCATCATTCATATTAATTCAACTATTTGTAACAATAAATACATCTTACAAACAACCTGTTCCAAATATTAATGTAATTGTAAGAAAAAAATAAACAGTTGATAACAGTTAAGATAACAGTACGAATTACAAAATGAGTGATTGTGACCATTGTAGCAAGAGAAATATTGTACATTTATGAATGCATACTGTATACATTTAACATTGTGAGAACAATTATCCTTCCCTAAATATAAAAATATATATATATTTTTATATTTATATTTGTAGGGAAGGAGAATTGTTCTCACAATGTTAAATGTATACAGTATGCATTCATAAATGTATAATATTTCTTATATAATTTCCACATTTCTTGGGTTGGTGGGTGTTAATTTCAAATCCCCACCAACCCAAGAAATGTGGGTAAAAATCAGCTGTAATGGGTGATGCTGTTAAATCACTAGCCAGTTTGGTTGGTTGCTTTTCTTAAAAAATTATCACTTATTAATTTCTTGGGAAAGTTCATTTAAACCAGTGGTTTCCAATCCCAGTCAGTCTTAATTACATTTTTAGAGAAACTCGCCCAACATTGGAGGTTACTAGGTTTTGCTTTGAGTGAATTTGATGTGGTTTACTGATGCTCAAATGCACGGTTTTAGTTATAAATGTAAAAAAAATAATCAGGATTAAATTCTTTCAACATTTAGAAACAGAACACATTGAAATTCTAACTACATTCATAACAAACCAAAGAATCGGAAATTATTTAGCAAAGTTAAGCAAACAGAGAGCAGTTTGGTATAGTATACCTGTTGTGTGGGCTCTTTGGTGGGGTCACTTTGTTCCCAAACAAGCGTCATCTCTGGTCTCTTTCCCACTTTACGGAAGTGGAATTCCTTAAGTCCCTCTAATGACTTTAGGAAAAAAGACAACATTTATTATTCATTATTAAAAATGATTGAATGTCATTTATATTGTGCTGGTTTTCTTTTCTGAGCTCAGTTTAATGCCTCATTGCATTTAGAGGAGTTAATGGTCTTCAGAACCTAGGGCAATGTTACTCATTGCACTGCTTGGCAAGCTTTACTTTGTGGCATGTACTGCAGTAAATAAGATGATGATAAGAGCAATACAGATATTTAATAAAAACACACACAAAAATAAAATAAAATTAAAAAAAGCAAGGCTATAACATAACCAATTAAAAAAACTCACACCATGTCTACAAAAATGAATGATAGGCCCTTTTGTTTTGAAATTTAAGCATCTTGGTATAAGGAAGGATATTCATTTAAAAATAACATGGCAGCATGCTAACAAAAGTTAAATGAATATTTTTGGAAGACTCAGTTGAATAAAGTCATACATACATTACAATAGATTCGTTTCTGCACTCCGTAGCGAAGCACAAGCACATCAAAGGACTGGTCTAGAACTCCCATGACCATAGCTTCTGAATCCAAAGGACCACACTCCTACCAGCACATTCATGAATAAATAGTTCAGCGGTGTTACTAACATCATTTTTGCCTTGGCAGAACAACAACTATGCTCACGAGATGAAGGAGTAGATGTGTACTCTACGTGCAAGCTGTTCAAATGATAAATCAAGCCTGATGATCTTTCTATGACACATACCTTAACAAAAACTGCAAAGAAAAGATCAGAGCTTAACTCCTGGACTCTCTTTGAAGCGGTCTTCCTGTCGTTGGAGTGGGATGCCAGTTTGTGTACTTCCTCTAATGAGAGACTCAATGGTGGTCCGCAGTCTGTAACAGCACAGATATAATGATTATGAGGATTCAGATATAACCATTAGAAAGCAATGATCTTCTGTATGAATCTGGAAGTTGCAACCAGTTGTACTGCTTTTATGAACTGAATTGCATTTATTGAGTTAAAGCTTGATTTTATTTCTGACAACTGTAGAGAAAGATTATCAAAAAATTACCACTAGAATTAGTCTCACATAACAGAGTGACTCACCCAGTGAGGCAGCCAGTAGACGGTGCACTATGACATCAGCATAGCGCCGTATAGGTGAAGTGAAGTGTGTGTAGAGAGGAACATTCAGAGCATAATGACGGAAGGAATTCTCATCTTTCAGAGCTCCAGCACAGAAATACGTCGCCATCTGAACAGGATCACAACATCAAATAATTCTGATTAGATCACAATATATCTCTACTGCTTCATTTCTAAAAAAAACATTTTCGCTTGCTCTACATCTGATGGAAATATACAGAAAATATAGTTCAAATGTTGAATACAGGACCACAACTTCACCTGCATTGCCCTGGAGCACATGTGAGTGAGAACCTCCGTCCTGGCAGCAGCATACTCATCATTACCAAGGTTTTCACTCAGACTCCTCTGTCATAACAATAAACACTAATTAGTAAGTCCAAATACACCACACGCACACGCATATTCAGTTTTTGGTTAGGAACGCAACAATCCGGTTCTAGAAGTAAAAACGTTTTTTCAATTCTATTTCATTAGTTAGAATTGATTTAGATGTGTTTTCCATCTCAAAAACATCTATTAGCTCAAAAGGGAACCATTTATGATTTTATCCACGGCTGATCACCAAGTCGGTTAGTGATTCACCTGACGAGCCATTTAAGGTCAAGTTCATAAATCAACATGTTATGTCATTAATCATAAGGTCCGAATGATTTTGGACATGATTTCTATAGCAATAATTGGATACATTTGATAAGAATTGATTGGAAGGGTTGTTTCAAGGAAGGAGATTCAAACACACACACTAAACATGAATATAAACCCTTAAATAGTTACTCAAAATACAAACACAATAAGTGATTAGCAAATGACAGTTAAATGTGTGGGTTACATATATAATATGCCATTTTGCATATCAGTGAAGTTGCTTTTAAGATTATTTTGTTGCATCTTTTAAAGGTTTCAATTTCAGTCTGGTTCTTGTCTTCTAAGTGCGGGAAGATCCATCCCAAGAGTTTGTGATGATTACTATCATGGGTTTACATGTGAAGAAAATTGATTCGTATTCAAATTTAAAAAGGGAATGAGGTAATAATGAATTTGTGTAGTTTATGGAGCTAATTAAATTTTAAAGCTATAGGCTTTAGCCCCCCTAAATATGTCCTAGCGATACCCACGGCTAAACTAAATGCGCAAGGAACTTTACAGAGTAGAACAGAACTGAATACGCAAAGAACAGACTTGAGCTGAATAAGAGCTGCTCTGTAGCTAGATTTGTGTTTATTATTTAAAGTAGTATTCCTTAAAGCCACTTAAATATGTTGTATTATAAGCATTATAAATAAAGGTGACTTGAGTCCAATGTCTGTGTTGTTTATGTTCTTACATAAAAAAGATCTAAAAATTCACTTTTAATACCCACATGGAGTCCTCCAGATGAGTGCAAGTCAATGTCAAGGCCCATCTGGTCACAGAACTCCTGCAGGTCATCTACCATCTTGCTCTGGGGCGGCGGGTGCCTACGCAGGATGGCCAGTTCTGGGTATGTGCGGTAGATCTTATGGGCAGCCGCCATATTTGCCAATAACATGAACTCCTCCACCAATCTATATTACAGGGCATGAGATTAATTTTTTAAAAGTCTAGTATGAATGGCACGTGTTTTGCAAGATAAGGACCAGATTTGACCACTTCAATAGCACTAAGAAATAAAAAAAATTTTAAAAAATGGACCCGAACAAAATAGGCTTTAGATAAGAAACATGCCCTCTTACAAAATTAGTGTGAACATTTTACAAAACCCAGAGTCATAGCAACAGCTTTTGTGAGCATTCTTACTTGTTGCTGTCCTTATATTGATAGACGTAACAGCCTTGGGGCATGCTGGACTCTTTATCAAGGGTGAAAGATAGCTTCAGCTGTAACCAGAAAATAAAAACTGATTAGGCAACCTTAACTGATACTGTCATTAAAACACATCACCAAAACATAAAGGAGGAATTAGCAGAGTGTACAATACAATTTGTATCAAATATACATACTTTTTTTCTCTCTGTTGTGAATTTGGGCATTTTAACTTAATGGGTCTAAGGGACTGACTCCCTTTTGGGCCAGTCACTAGCAGCCAGTTGATGAATTGCAGTTTTAAGACACTTGAATGTTGGTTTCGAGTGAAAGACCAGAAGGTTGATGCTTGAGGGAGTCTGCAGAATTTTTAAATTTAAGACCCTTTATATAACCGGCCCAAAACATTAATACCATAATAGCAGGACAGGGCAATATCTCTTCGCAACAAAAAAACATGGTCATGTTAGTCTGAACAAAATCAACAGACAGGCTAACTACAACATCAAATTCATGAATCTGCCAGATTTCATTTGGCCCTTTCAGAACAGTAAAAATATAATGGTTTCCCTGCTAACGGCTGTACACAAAGCAGCACCACCTGACTTTGAAAGACCTGACCATGACCTTTTATTTTCATTAATGAAATCATAGCTTTTTGAAGTCAAGGAATCATGTTCTGTTTACATTGATGTTTCTCTGATAAATAATCCTATAGCCAGTAATTCTATAAAATCCTTTTGTGGGAGACTTTGAGTTTTCGAACCCTGCAGATCTCATTCATGCAAAAACAGCTACATAACACACTAAAGAAAAGGAAAAATAGAAATCACATCACATCACCCCTTTATACAGACCAATCTCCTAACTAAGCATAATTTTTGTATGATGAGAGAACAATAAAAAGTGACCACGGAGAGATTGTGTATTTCAGTAAAACGAAACGCATGTTGTCTGACCTGGTTGAGTTGTAAAGCTCCATCATCAAAGCGCTGGGCCCGAAGTTGTTTGGCAATGTTGTGCAAGTTTAGAACGGCTTCTTGTATCTCTTGGATGCTGTGGTTTGGGGAGCAAGGTAGCAGCTCTTCAGCACTGAAGTGTTTGTCAGGAGCTTCAATCATACTCTGAGCATGATCATAACTCATCTTGATGCAGGAACATATAACAGTTCGGCCAAACCACTCACTCAGGATCTACGCAGTACAGAGAGAGAAAACTACTATAAGTAAAAAGGAAAGTGATTATTCTGAGACAGGAAATCAGGAGGCCCTCTACACTGTGTATTTACACTCTATAAAGAGTTATGATCCTGTTATAAGAAAGGAGTGCAGACACCCACAGAAATGCACAGGGCCCTGTGGATATTAGTGTTTCACAATTTGGTTTCAATAGTGTAGGACATAATCTTGCACACCTTTCCCTCTGGAGAAAGCTTCCAAATAACAGAGAATGTCAGTCGATCAGTCAGAGGATTCAAGCTGCACAGCTCCTCACACAGAAGTCGAGGCAACATGGGAATTACCTGTAGTGCAGAAAAAACTATTTTACTACTATTTCATCAATGTAAAATGGCATAAAACCTAATGTAGTAAAATAAATGAAGAAATAAAGAAAAAAAAGAAAGGTCACACAAATTAATGTAGTTGAAGACATGGATTAAACAGAGTACTTGGAGACACAACTATTAATCTTGCTTTGTTTTTATTTGGAACTATTATGGTGGACTAATTCCATTAAAATCTAATTCACCAATTGTTGAATAAAATCATTACTTTTGTAAAAAGTATTTGTATCATGACAGTTGAACCATTAAGAGTTACTTCTCAGGTTCGTTTAAAGTCACAGTGACACTGTTTATAACAGAAACACATGCCGCTGATGTTTAGACGCATGCTACAGTCTGTTCAGCCAATCACAACACACTTGACCAGCTAACCAATCTAAGCCCCTTTCGCATTTCTGAAGGGAGGGGCTTCATAAAAACTTTTAGAAGAGCAGACTCTCTGGTGTGTAGAGTTTTAAAACTGGACTGGAAACCATCAAGAATATTGAGATCTTCCAGATAGGCCAGTAATTGACTTCAAAATATCTTTCTGAGGGTTTCTGAAAGAAAAGATAGTTTGTAAATTGGTCAAAAATTTGCAAGATCAGGGGCCTGTTCCATAAAACAAGTTTACCAAATAAGCCAGGCTTATGGCAGATAGTCTGACTTATTTTAATACAAATTAACTGGCAATAAGTCAGACTGACTGAAACAAGCCTGACTTATACTCTAATCTTGGTTTATGGAACAGGCCCCTGATCCATTGGGATTTTAGGACAACTCACATGGACATTAAATTCCTCAATAATGAGGACATGACGTTATTTAGGCATAATACCATATCATAACAGTAAGTTGAAATGACATGACTGCACCAACAAAGATCTTTTTATATCAGTTTTGTATTTGTTAAGACTATCGGGTAGGTGTAGGGTTGAATTTGGTGTGGGGCATATTTCCAACACGATGCATTAGATTTTAGCAACATATTTGAATTCCGAACCATCACAAAACGTGTAATAAAAGCACAGCAATATGTACCTATATCAACGTAAAAACTTGCCAGGGTTCAGGTATTGAACCTGTGTTTTAGCACCACTCAGAGGTATTGAAAATGGTGTTGCACAAAAAAAGGTTATCATCTACTAGTCAGATTAAAGGAGAGAGCTCGGACAGTGGTGTTTTAGGTCTTTGTTTTAGAGTCTTTTCCAAATCTAAGATATATATATAAATGTTTTAAAGTGCAAAGTGCAAAAGTGTACATCAAACTTGGACTTGTACCTTCTGAACAAGATAAACACTTGTGGCTCTTTTACCAGCGATTTGATCCAAGACACTTCCGTCTTCCACAAAGTAACTCACATCAGCTATATGAACACCAACTTCAAAATTGCCTACATGAGAAAAAAAAAAAAAAAAAAAAAAAAAGTTTACTGTATCAGTTACTGTATAAGTTTTTAATGAGCTCCAATGTTCAAGGAACCACACATACCATCAGAGAGCTGTTTGCAGGATAGTGCATCATCTAGATCTCTGGCTGTAGATGGGTCGATGGTAAATACACATTCTTTTCTTGAAAAAATAAACGAAAATTAAACCAGGAAAGAAGTGTCTTGTATATTTTTGTAAAAATTAAATTGAGTCATGAAGCACAAAAAGAGTCAATAGCCCTAACAGAGTGCTGAAGTGTTGGGGAAGGTTGGTAGGTTACCTGAGATCTCTTCTTTTAGAGAGTTCATGAGCAGGGATGCTCCAGGGAAGATCTTGGGGAAGACAATTCAAGACCTCCTCCGAAAACTCTGAGAAGTCAACATCATATTCAGTCAGGATGCCTTCTGTTTCTGGCTCTATTTCACCTGCTTGCCCTAATGTTTTTGCAAGCCGCCTAAAATCAGAGAGAAAAGAAAAAAATGATACATGTTTTTATGAAGAAAGATTGCTAATGTATACCCTATAATATATAAGAAAATACCGGTAACCCAGATCTCACCCTTCAGCAAAGCTATTGTCTGTTGGCCAGTCTGTTATTCGACAGATAAAGAGTGTGTTTTCATAGTCTCCAGGTCTGGACACAAAATCTGCAGGACAGTCTGCTAGGGGCACATTAACTCTGGGAATCCGGTGGTCGACAGGAGAGAACATTGCAAAATTCTTGTTGGGAAGAAATTTAAGGAAGCCCGATGATGCCCTGGAGTGCTTTTTCTCAAGAATGAATACAACCTGAAATCACAAGCAGCATGTACAATTATATACATCAAAATACGAAAAAAACATGCTATAATTTTACTTTCTACAAAGTCAAATGCATTATTAACAATTTACTTCCATAACACATGTTCTTTATGTTATTGTGTGTGAGTCATCAGTGACGCATACTGTTCCAAAGTATTTGGAAAATGTGTTAATGATAATTATCGTGATTTTCCTTATTAAACGATAACAAGTGTGTGGTGAATGTTTGACAAAAAAAGTTCAAATGGTAGCACAGTGCAAGTTTGTAATGTTCAGCCCTATTGGTCGAGTTTTCAATTGTTGAAGAAAATAGTTCACCACAAATGAAAAT
Organism: Enteromius fasciolatus; assembly: GCA_032361145.1. Lineage (NCBI taxonomy): Eukaryota > Metazoa > Chordata > Actinopteri > Cypriniformes > Cyprinidae > Enteromius > Enteromius fasciolatus. The sequence continues at coordinate 14,505 of JAUMHR010000043.1, forward strand.
TACGGTGTATTTTACTTACCCCTAAGCCATCCTATATGACTTGCAGACAATAACCCCCCGTAGGCGCCCAAATACGTGTAATCTTCATTTTTGAGTGAACTATTCCTTTAAGTGAGCATACTGTATATCCTTCAAAACAAATGACTTACCTGTCCAGTCCTTTGCATAGCTCTCTCTGAACTTGATCCAGAAATGTTGCATGCACTTTCATGTTTGACAGATTGTGTTGTGACAAGGGCTAAGAAGGGAAAATAAATAAAAGTAAGAAAGATAAATACATGAATTTATAATTTAGACTTTGAGTAAAGGGTAAACAGAATTATCTGTAACATTATACCTGTAGTAAAATCTGATTACCTTTATCATGGAGACTGACATTCTTCATTTTACTGATCACCTCATCATCTTCATTGTAATGGGCCTCCACTATGACATCAGGAGCCTTTGGCAGCATCTGATTGGCTAAAGTTTTCTCATTTATATCTCCACTGACTGCTGCCTGTGTAAACAGTGTTCACAATATGGTGCATTAAATAAATTAAATTGATACATATTACTTAATAAATCACTTTCATTATATGATACGGCTTTGTCTTATAGTAGATTGATATCATCTGTTGTCATCACAGCCTTGCTCAAGGGTCTCACCTCAGTCGTGGTATTGAAGGTGGTGAGAGCTGGATATTCACTCCCACCACCTACAATCCCTGCTGGACCTGGGACTCGAACCCGTGACCTTTGGGTTTCAAGTCCAGCTCCCTACCAATTAGGCCAAAATTGGTGTTTACATACCTGTCATGTATCTGTGTTGGCACTGTGTGACCACAATGACACTACAATGCTATTAACTACAATTAAATAAACAAATTGTTCAAAATATCTTCCAATATCACAGGAGGTGGTCTCAGTGTGGTTCACTTTCAACTAAAGGTACAGTTATGAATTATTTAATTACTTTATTTGTTAAAATGTAAGTGCATTTTGATAAAGTACCTTCCACTGTTCAGGGGGGAGTATTTTCACTACAACAACATCTCCATTGAGAGCC
>JAUMHR010000043.1:49854-68476 GCA_032361145.1 Enteromius fasciolatus
GTAAGGTTTGAGGGGAAGGTCCAGGGTTAACTATTTATCTAGTTATTACCTAGTTATTATGATCATTACATGTACACATGAATGTAAAATTATCAGTTGTCAAGCTAAAGTTTGATAACAAACTTCGATCCGGCCTGATGAGAAGCAGATTTCATTGAAACATAGATAAAGCTGGAGTGGTTTTTATTCATAAGGCTTAAACCATGTAAAGAAATGAGTTTAATGGAGAAGCTGCACCGAGCTCGCGATGTTCACACTCCGGGTTAAATTATTAATAAAAAAACTGTAAGTCTGATCAGTCTGAAAAGATATAGCACAATACGGGTCATGTTCCAGGTCTCTGCCAAGTTTGGGGCTTGTGGCATTAAAGCCCTAGGAGGAGTAGCGTTTTGACTTTCTCAGGAAAATATATAATAATAAAAAGAAGTATAAATTGCAAGCCAAAATAATTAATGTCTGTTATTTGTAAATTAAATGCGTGTGTGCTTTTAAAACACGTTTGTAAAACTTATATATATATAATATATATAATAATTATAGCAGAAATAATAAAAACAGCAAAACGCCACGGGGTTATAAAGGTTATTAAAAAGTTAATAACAAAAAGACCTACCGTTTGTAAGGACCCTTCAGTGCTTGTTCTCTCTTCAAAGTGCCCCAGGTCGAACACACTGTGTAATGTAATACACGAAAGGTTTTGACTTTTGCCATTTGAAGGTCTGGCCTTCTTTTCCTCCTGATTGCTCATTCCATATGATCTCGCTAATTGGGGACATTCACATTTTCTAATAATAGGTACCTCTGTGGCTGCCCAAAATGATGTGCTATCTTATTAAACGGCAGTACTCCTGCCCTCTCGCCTGTCTCTTTTGGACTTATAAGTGAGGATAAAGTCCAAAGTCATTAGCCGTTACTGCTCCGCTGTGAGCTTGAACTAGTTTGGGATGATATTGAAGCTGATAATAGAAGGCTGATAATAGAGGAGTGAGTTGAAGCCCTTCATTCATTTAGACACCTGTGGCACTCGTGAACACTTCAGATCATGTGAAGAGAAGTACTGCAGAAGTTGTTTTAGTTCAAAATCAGAACAGATATGATGTCTGCACATTATATTCTGTAGGCCTTATGTGTTTTATAAACAACGTTTGTGAAACGGTATGCAATATATGATAATGAACTTTTCCAAATGTAGTATGCTATGTTAGTGGACTTTTCACTGAAATATTTCTCCTTGAACTTCCGTGATATTATAATAATATTGTATTTATTTTCTTAAATAAATGCATCTACTGTGATTTGACTGTTGTACTCGGTGTCTCTGCAGTGCTTACATCCACGAGGCGAGTGACCCGTCTCGACACGTCACTCTGATCAACTCCGAGCTGCACTCCCCTGAGGGCCTGGCACTGGACTGGGTCCAGCACAACCTCTATTGGACCGACTCGGGCGACAGAACCATCTCTGTGGCTTCAGCGGATGGCAGCAGGAGACGAGTGCTGATCAGCACCGAACTGAGCGAACCACGAGCCATCGCTGTGGACCCAGAGAGAGGGTGAGCAGCTCTCTGACACATCCCATCCAAATCACAAAAGCACAAAAGACATTTAAAGGTCACTGAGATAATAAGAGAAGCTTTCAGTGACATGCACATGGAGGCTGTGGAATAACACAGAGGAAATGTTACTGAATTTTATTAATCCATAGAGATAACCTTACTGCTCATATAAATGTTGTATTGTTCACAGTAGTGAATGCCACAAAATGCTGCTCTTGTTATTGGACAAAACTATTTGCTCTGGTCTTAAGATAACGTTGACCTTTGCAGTCTGGACAGTAAAAAAGAGAGATTTTTTTTTATATGTAAATGTTTCATCAGGAACAGTTTTCTAATATCAACATTTCAATATTAACATTTCACATTTACAATCATATCATTAACCCCATGACATGAAATTAACTAAAACCATAGATAGATAGATAGATAGATAGATAGATAGATAGATAGACTTTAATATGAATTTGATACTAATATTTACAAGAATTAATTTTTTTTAATGAAGCTTCTCTCATCAGGACAGATGCACCACTTATATGACATTTCTAAGACAAAATCAAAAACATTAGCATACTTTTTAGTTTTTAATTTTAGTTTTAGTTTTTTATCCAGATCCAGGTTTTGTAATAATTTTTGTAATAATTCTTTGCTGTCACAGGTTCATGTACTGGTCTGACTGGGGTGTCAGGGCCAGGATTGAGAAGGCTGGCATGAACGGTGTAGATCGGCAGGTGCTGGTGTCTGAGGATATTGAGTGGCCCAATGGAATCACACTCGGTATGAATTATTACAGATGTTCCCTTCTGTTATTGATGCTCTATGAAAAGAGATGGAGATGGGCATGTAAAGTCTAAACGGTTGAGTTTTATGCACTCTCTGTGAATCAGTAAAGGCTGAGGTGTTTGACTGCAGCGCTGTGTCTCTGAATGCAGATGTGGTTGGTAAGCGCTTGTACTGGGTGGATTCGAAACTGCACCTGATCTGCAGCGTGGATTTAAACGGGGCCCATCGCAGAGTCATCCTGTCCTCCAGCGAGAGACTCGGACATCCGTATGCTCTCGCCGTGTTCGAGGTGAGTGAATACTCCACCTGTGTGCCTCAATTTCTTTATAAACTCAATGTGTATGTGGTTAAAGGGTTACTCCACCCCAAAATGAAAATGTAAACAAAATGTACCACGGCTGACAGAAGAGCGTACATCATTATTTTTATTTTATCTGCATACTAAAAGTTTTCTCGTCACTTCATAACATAGTGGTTGATGTTACATTACGGTGGCTACCACTGACGGCAGAATCGAGTATTATGACGATGTCTTTCATGTAGACCTTGACAGCGTTATTTACTTGGCGGTCAAATGGACAGTCACAAGCCTCCCGGTTTTCATCCAAAATATCTTAAATTGTGTTCCAAAGACAAATGAAGCTTTTATGCATTTGTAACGACACGGGGGCAGGTGATTAATGACCAAATTTTCATTTAAGGGTTGAGTATCCCTTTAACACCAGCTAGTCAGTTTATGTGTGTTTATCAGTGCATTACTGTGAATTTAACTGCTGCCCAAGGCTGCCCAGCACTTAATGATGACTCCCACTCACTGCTGAGAAGCTCTGGTCCTATCGCTCTTACACAGGCAGGGCCGACTGAAGCATATGCAAAAGAGTGTGTGTGCGGTCAGTATCTTACGGCCGAGTTAGCACTAAAGCCGCTCTTCTGTTCTCTTTGTGATTTATTTATATAGCAGCATTTTCAGGGGTGCAGGGCTCTGGCCAGTGAGGTAGTCCAGATCTATTTTCCCTTCAGTCTTACAGCTTTAAGTCAACTGCTAAATCAAGCATATCAAGATCAGATTACAATTCAAAGATTTTTTTATTTTATTTTTAATTTAGTATATTTTTTGCCTTTATGATAATAGAACATATCTTTGTCTAAAAATTTCTTTCACATTTTTTGAATGGCAGTGTATTTAGTCACCAATTTTGGAGCAACTGACTAATTTGATCATCTCAAAATGTCCAAATATTGCCTTAAAGGCAGGCTATGTGAATTCTAAAGGCCAATGTTGATATATGATACACCAAAACAAACACGCCCCTACCCCAACAGGGTCTTGTCCCTTTGATAGCTCCACCCCACACATACGTAGCCAGTCAACGAGTTCTGTGAAACAAAGCAGTGCCAATGTTACACCGTCTATACGGGATGCGAGTGGCGTGACAAAATACTATAGAATACTATACTATATTAAGTCATTAGTGATGCGAACTTACATGGGATGCGCCGAGCAGGAAGACAAATCTCAGACAGATAACTGCTGCCGGGTTTTATTTATGATGCGCTTATGCGAATGTCAAATCATTTGCAGAAGTTGCTTTATCACTCCCAGTGTAACTGACCTATCTAGAAGAACCAAAACTAGCTTGCAGGCCGTCCGCTCCTTGAGTTCTCTCCATCGTTGGAAAGCGATATTCACGATATTCACATTGGTCCTACTTCTTGCCTTATCGTTCCGTAGACCAAGGGCGGATTTAGTGAATTTGGGGCCTCAGGCAAATATAGGAATGGGGCCCTATATTTGCACATATTTACTGTTATTAGCTGCTGCACAATGGTGCCACATAGTTATGTCCAGTGTTTCTACATTTTTTCATGGACATATTATGGGTTTCCCTGATAAAATCAAACAGGCTACACATAAGATAATGACAATAGCTGTGCTTGCATGTGAAACTAGGCCCCGTTTAAACCAGTGCGTTGTAGTTTTTAAAAAGGGTTTTATGATGAAAACGATCCTCGTTTGCACTGGCGTTAAACCAACCCCAGTAAACTAAAACAGGGTTTGCAGCGTTTTCAAAAGTGTCCGTTTTCGAGGGTGGAGAACGCCGGATTAGTGTAAACAATAGGCATAAATTCATAAACAAAACCTCACTAGTGTAAACAGGTCCTTAGATAAGCAACATATCTTTTCATTGAAAGCGCAGCTCCTTTCAGATGTTTTTTTTTCATATTACATAACATCAGATGTCTATTAATCCACTGTAAATTACAACTAGTCTCAGAACAGATGAATATCAGAAATAAAGTTGCCCTAGGTGATATATTATATATCACTAAAACATCTAGAAATGCCATGTGTAGGTGAGGGCCTATTATGGGCTGTGGAAGAGCGTGGAAATTGATTGAACCTGTCTCTGAAGCTACTTTAAATGTAAAACTGAAACATGCTCAGAATTATTCATCCTACTACAGTGATGTATTGTGTTTTATGTGGGACAATTCCCTTTATTGTTTTGCTGCTTGAGCTCAGCGGTCTCCATGGTGACAGAGGGATGGGTCCTGGGCAGAGTTATGATAGGAAGAAAGAAGATTATAGTGTTTTCACACAAGCACGCCTCAAGTAGTGGTGAGCACACTAATCTAAGATTGACTTCCTCTCACAGCAGAGCAGGGCCGTAGTCTTTCACACCTACACATCAGCCGCAGAATTAAAGGTCTGCTGGACAGAGAATCCTGCTGTGAATTTCACCCAAGTAACGGAGCTTGTGCAGAAAACAATGTGGGATTTTTTTAATGTGGAGCTTTTTTCTTGGCAGCTTAATTGCTTGTGAGAGACTAGACACTAGGCAGTAATTGTTTTACACAGGATGCTCAATATTGAATTGATTTTCATTGTTTCAAGCAAGCAAACTGATAAAGAGATGCTTTTGCTTTGTACCTCTTCATTTTCTCTTCATAGAAACCACCTTACACTCCCTAGCAATAACCTAGAACACCCTAGCTACAGTACCAACTAGAAATACCCTAAAATCACCCAGAACACCTTAGCAATGCTTTAGAAACCACATAAGACTCCCAAGCAACCACCTAGAAATGCCCTAAAGTTACCCAGAACACAACAGAACAGGAAACCCTAGTAACGACCTAGCAATGTTCTAAAACCACCCAGAACCCACTAGCCGTTTTCTTTCCCTGAGGACGTGCGTTGACTGTCGTGTGTCTCCTAGGATCACGTGTACTGGACAGATCGTGAGAAGGAAGCCGTCTACAGTGTTAACCGGCTCACAGGACAGGATGTCACCAGTCTTGCCGAACACCTCAATGACCCTCATGACATCGTGGTTTTCCACGAGCTGAGCCAGCCTGCGGGTGTGTGGACTTCAACTCAGCTATTTCTATCTATTTCAAGTTTGGATGTTTTTGACATTTTGACGAATTGCGTACAACAAGAAGTTTTTAATCCACTTTATGAAATCGGATTTGTTCCTTTTGTAATCCATCACGCTCGCCATATTCTGTTTTTAATCTGGTACCGAAGACAATACGCATCAACAGCTTGAATATTAATCATTGTGCACAGTCTCCACCAACTGAAGATGAAGTGTGTTTGACCCATGTGGCTCACAGAATGAGAAAGCATCTCCTCTGATGGATGATTAATCATTGTGTGTGTGTGTGTGTGTGTAGCTCCTGACAGCTGTAACCTGAGCGGCGTGACTAACGGAGGCTGTGACTTCCTGTGTCTGCGAGCTCCTCAGATCAGCGAACACTCACCCAAATACACCTGCGCTTGCCCTGACGGTGAGGAGCTCAGCCCGGACACACGCCAGTGTGTACCCGGTAAGCTCATTGCATTGTGCCTAACACCATGTCCTAACCAGACCTGCTATTTGGTAAAGTCACTGTTGCAACTTTTTCATTCTCATATAACAGCAACACTTCAGAATAGGTAATGCTTGTTAATTATTAACTATGACATTTCCCTATTAAATTTTAAATTTGCTGTTTATTAATAGTTAGTAAGGTAGTTGTTAAGTTGAGGTATTGGGTAGGATTAGGGATGTAGAATAAGGCATTAACTAACCTCTTACATGTCATTATACCACCAGTGCAAAATGAAACTGCCATCACACTTGCTGCCCCTATCAACATCACCAATGAGACAGGGGCTGGCCCAGCACCAGAGTCCCCCGCAGCAATCACATCTCAGTCTGACAGTATGGCTGAAACCACTCTCTCATCACTCCTCACCTCCAGCCCAGAGGAACCGGCCCTCTCCTCTAATACTACAGCAGAGCACAGCCCTACACAAGCGTCCAGCACCACACCAGACAGCCTGAGCAACCTGTCACATCACTGTAAGTGTGGGTCTGTGTGCTTTCATGCACAGGAGGAACCTTAATTAAGCCTTGTTAAGCCATCCTGGTAACTGTTGGTAGGGCGAGCTTACAGAGTGTTTTAGAGGACTCGTATTCATGAATGGATTTTGGCAAAATATGCTCATTACGTGGAAGTACTTATTATGTGGGTTGGAGTGAAATGCTTTTGAGTGCAAAACTGCTAATCGGAAATGCCAGCTTGCACAGTGAGAAAATGCCATTAACGTGATTTGGTTACTGTTCAGCCTTTCTAATGAGCATGTAGTATAAAGTTTTATGGAGGAGTTTGAAACCTCAGGATATTGTTTTCATTTGTTGAAAATATGCTTCCAAATGAATAATATGCATCCAGAAATGACTTAAGTAATCTTAGCATAAAAAAATAAATATTTAAATTTTTTTTTTTTTTTTTACTATACAGCTTTTTAGTGCCATGTTAAAAACAAAAACTAAAATCTAACATTACAAGATTAAAGTGTTAATATCAAAGTTATGAAAATAACGGCAAAACATTTAAATATTAAGAGTGTAAATATTTTGAGAATAAAGTCTAAATATTTTGATTATAAAGTCAAAATTGCAAGTATTAAGTCGTAGCAATTAAAGTTATACAATTTTAAGAATGAATGAATAGCATTTATTTATGCTCAAATGGTCCGGATTGGAAGCACTGGAAGAAGTTGGTAGGTCACAGGAAATGATTTGAATTATATGTGGAATTATACTCATATACTCAGAATAACATTATGCTTGGAAACAATATTTCACATCTTCACTTGCATTCATGATTTGTAGTCCACCAGCCTCCAGATAATGGCTACATTTGTACATTTGTATAAAATATATATATATATATGTATATATTGTATATATATTGTATATATAAATATATATATATATATTTAATTTTTTATAATTACAACAGTATCTCAACTAAACTAAATAACATTATATGATAGCAGAGGTGATACAAATGTAAAAACATGGCAAATAAGCTGCACAATAAGAAATTCAAAAGCTAATAATAAGTGATATGATAACAATTTGTGATAGAAACAGTATTGTCCATCAGAAATGCATAAAGATAAAAATAAAACCTACTGTATAAACAACTCATGTGGATAATTAATGTGGCTTTTCTTCAATAGTTCATCAGGAGTTTAACATGTTGTAGTGTCTTTCTACTGTTTTCCTGTACTGTAATGCTCTTTTACTCCTCCCTGAAAGCTAGTGTTAGCGCTAGTAATTGTCACAAAGCTGCAACTGGTCACTCTGTTTTGGTTGGCTTAGTGAAGGGTCATTCAGCTGCATCAGTATGTTTGACTTGACATGTTAAACAAATGTGACTGTGTATCTGAAGGTGTCTTTCATTTTCCTCCAGCTGGCAATGAGTTGTTTCTCCTTGGCCGTAATCTGACAGTGGCAGTGCTTGGAGTCGTAATTCCCATAGGTATGTACATCTTCTGCTCTCTAGGGCTGCTAGGGTCCTGCCCCGTGCTATTTTGAGCACATTTTGACACCAGTGTTGCTCACCGATGCTCTGACTACAAGGTGAGAGAGCCTGGGGCAGCAGACTCAGCTGTATGGAGAAGCAGTTTGTGTGTGTGTGTGTGTGTGTGTGTGTGCTGTCTGCATGAATTTAGATTCATTCTACTTTATAGTGTTCTCGAGCCAAGAAAGAAATTCCCTTGGCAATACAACTAAATGGACCGAAATCAAGCATGCTGCATTGCAGAGAGAGCAGATGTTTTGATTTGATTTTTATCAACGTTATAAGATTTATGAGAGCCATATAATAATTATCTCTATGATTGATATTAAATGTTTTAGTTTGTATGGAGTTGTTGCCCTTCTACTTTATTCTTCATTCCCTATCAACCCTCTTTGCTCTGTTTCAATTTTCATCCGCTATTCTCAGCCAATTAAAAGGAGCAGTTCACCAGTAACAATTCTGATATTTACTCACCCTCGTGTTGTTTCTAATCAGTATGACTGACTGACTTCTGCGGAACACAAAAGGAGATGTTAGGTAGAATGTTCTGCTCTTTTCCACACCTGAAGTCTGCAGACTTAAAATCTTCTGAAGCTGTGTAATAGTTTTGTGCATGGGTCACGGAATCGAGGGGCCGCCCGAGAGTGGGCCTGGGTTACTTTTTAGGTCTGGCACAAATATGACACACGAAAATAAATTCATAGGTTACAGTATATGTATGCACGATTAATCAAGATTCACCTATTAAACTTTTGAATTCACAATATTTAAGTCAATATATTAAAACCACGTAATATTCAAAGCTACTTTCGCTGAGAGAGCAGCGTTCATCATGTAAGATTCGTGTTAGAAACGGCTTCGCAAACAGTCTACACAGCAGACTACTCTACATTTCTGTGTTACAAAAATTAAATAATAGCAAAAGTAAGTTATTGGGATAAGAGTTAATAGTCCAGATATAGGCTTCTTGGCTGACCTCTGACTCGATGTACTGTATGACGTAAACTGCATTCGTAACAAATTGAAAGTAAAAAACGAGAGGTTAAAAAAAGTGTCAGAGGATTCTCTACAACTCTCGCAAATGCAAAAAATTCTGGACGTCAATGATGTCAATGAACCAATTCTGCTTCAGAACCCCCTGGAGGCGTATAGGTTAGTTTTACAGTGGATAAATATGATTTATGGAAAATAATGGCCACTATCCACCAGCATTACCAAGCCTGGAAGAGCCTGGATAAATAAATAAAAACTCAGACTGTGATCATCTGAAAGAAGAAAGTCATGTACACCTAGGATGGCTTGGGTGTAAAGCTCTAGGATTTGTAAACCCAATCCTACCCGAGTCCGTGCAGCTTGTGTCCGAGCCTGACCCGAACCGACACATTAACTTTAATTATGAGCCCGAGCCCGATTTAAACCTGACTATTTTTTAAATGTGGGCCGTTATAACTACCCTCTCCGCCCATAATTTCTGTGAAGCTACATTATATTTCGCGAGCAAAGTCAGTCTGGCAAAGCTGCCGTTTTAGAGCGTTTCCGTTCCCAAAAAAGTGTGAACCAATGAGAAATTTGATGAGGCCAAGGTTATGTGCTGCCTGCTATAGGCCTACGTAATGTAACAATTTTATAATAGCATATTAATCACAAAGTTATAGCCTACTTACATGGTTCTACATGTTTTCATGCAAGAACAAGATTGAGTCCACAGTAGCCAGTTTCAGAGCGGTCCTCCTCTACTCTACTGACCAGCCAGCTGTGCTGAACACAACCGCTCGCTGCTGTTGCTGCTGCTTGCTGGAATGCAGTGGACCGATCTTGCCAGCATGGCTAGTTTTGGGTAGAACAATTCGTTGAATTTCCACCATTTCAGTAGGTCCCTGTCATCATCCATGGCATGCCTCTGCGAATTGTACACAGCCACTTCATCCTCATCTGGTTCGTTATCATCGTCTTGGTTCTCCCACTCTGCAAAGTTGGAGTCTGTCCTGGGCCTGGCTGCTGGTAGTGGATCTTCATCCACAGGCAAGAGTAGGGTGCGAACGTGGGCATGTACTTCAGATATCTCTTCAGGAGACATCATCCTCAATTTGTTGAATTTTGACCAGAGGAAATGTTCACCTTGATTTTTTGCAATATAACTTCCGGCATGTCTCTGGCGAACAAAGGCTTGCTGCGGAGAGTCTGTGGCAGAGAGATTGCAATGTTTCTTCAGTTTCTCAAGCCAAAGGCAGACAGGTTTATGGTTGTATATTCATTGCCCTCCAACTCTCTTTGGACATTATAAAATGGCTCCAAAAAGGTGACCAGAAAGCTCAAGAAGTCGGGTGCAATATTTTGGATGTGCTCAAGCTCATGATGGGTCTCCAGCTTCTCCCATAGTTCTGGAAATATGTCCTGCACTGACTTGAGTGTAAGGTAAACTGTGCTAAATCATGTAACCTAGCAATGTAGGGAGTGATACGCTAACAGCCAATCATGTAACAGTATCACGTTTGGTTGCGCCATAACGTTGTCTCGCGCTGGTCTGCTGGATTGCTCTTCATAAGCAGAAAATGAGTGCCGCAGTGAGCGAGGGAATTGTAAATAAAAGAGGAAAAGTCAGCTCGCCAGTATGGCAGTTATTTGGATATTATAAGTGTAAACGTAGTCAGTTTACTGACAGTTGTTGTTGGCCTTTGCACCGGCATGCAGACAGTGGTGACAGTATTAACAGTATAAATTAGGTGATCGGGACAAGAAAGCCTTCTAAATGGTTCCAGGGCTGCCTTCATCTGTTACCCACACTATTCGGGTGAGGTCAAGGCCAAATTTGTTGCCCAGGAGGCACACTTGTGTCTTGCCTCGCTCTCAGGGGTATGCTTGGCCAAGTAAGAGGACATTAAAGGCTGACTATCATCCTTTCTGCTATGGCAAGCCTGCTTTATGTGTCTGTTCATTGTGGAAGTCCCGGTTTTTTGCTATCACAAGCTAGCAGCGTGCCGCACTTAATGCACTCCACAAAGCCGACACGTAGGCCTGGTGTTATGTGTGGCAGTGGAGGAGACGCTGTCGCAGGAGCTAGGACGTTGCTGCGCATGACACGTGTTGCAAATTGTGCAACTTTTTAGACCTACACATGTGTTGCTTAGGCCGACTTTATTAAAATATTCATATTTTTCAAATTATGCCATAGCTATCCATCCAATTAGGCTAATTAAGTAATGATAAAAAAAAAACACAAATGCTTGACCACGGCTCGGCCTGGAAAAAAGTGGAAGGAAATATTGGTCGGGTCAAGTCTGGGCTCGGGCAGAGAATCTAAACTCTTCTTGGGGGGTGAGTAAATAATGGGCTAATTTTCATTTTTAGGTGAACTATTTCTTTAATTCTACAAATGTTTGCCTCCCCATTTCATTCTCTATCTATCTATCTATCTATCTATCTATCTATCTCTCTATCTCTCTATCTCTCTGTTTCTCGGTCTGTCTGTTTTTGTTTGTCACACTGGCTGTCTTGTCAGTCATTCCACCGGCAGTCAAGCGTGTGTTAACATGTCCCCTAACGGCTGTATGTTAAACACATGCAGTTCCTATTGTTGCCACAGTGGTCTTCGGAGTGGTGTGTGCCGGGGTTTACCTCGTTTACCGAAACTGGAGGAGGAACAGCACCAAAAGCATGAACTTCGACAACCCCGTCTACCGCAAAACCACAGGAGAGACAGAGGAGGACGAGATTCACATCGGTCGGACTGATGGGCTCACTGGCCATCACCACCCTTACCCTGGGCCCGTGGTCGGCATGACGCCAGTCGGTACGGGGACATGCCCACCATTCATCGCTCTGCCTCTAGGGACCGGTTTACCAGACCCTGCCACACACTGGTACACAGAGCAGCCCACCATCTCTAGTACTAAGTGAAAGGGAGGACGACTCTAGAAATACTTTGAGAGCAGGACTGACACGTGGCTGTCAAGCTATGCAGGAACTGAATGGCATTTAGCGAGCTGAATCATTCTTAACATGCCCAGGTTTTGAAGTACGTTGGAGCGCAAATACTGGATTGATTGCTAAACAAAAGGTTTAGACATTTCAGACCCATATTCATTTAGGTCCATTTTAAGCGTCATTCTATGGCTGGTTGGAACCACCAAGACTCTTCAAACCTACATTATTTATATTTGGCTTATAATCCTAAAAATCTAGCACTGTAACTGGCATTAAGTTTACTACATAAATATGGAAACGAGTCTATTAGACTAGAACTGTCGAGCACTTTAGCTAAAGCTGCAGAGATCCTTATTACTAACATGGCTAACAAAAAGTGTTTCATTTAGTTTCCAAAATTACCTAAATAACCAATTAAACAGATTTACAATATATCACATCATAAAGTACCTTTTAATAGGCTTAACAAAAATATTAGATGCAATTACAAAAATAATACTCCCAAATGTAGATCTATGATGGCTCAAGGACAAACAAGCAATTTTAGGTGCTTGGAATTGTTAAATCATGCTGAAATGTATAAACGGTGAGCCACATTCCTGTATCATATTATACAGTATAACTCATTTTTAATAATCTTTAGCCTATTACAGGCATAATAACATGAGAGGAGTTAACATGAAAGCAAAATTGACTTACGTTTGGTCATAATGTACACGTTTCGTCTGTGCATATGATTCCAAAGAAAATGTTATAAAACTTGATTCTGAATGCTGAAACAACTTTTGTTCTACTAACAACTTTAACATGGAGACCGCTTATCCATTCAATTCCCAAATGCATAAAATCAGTCTCTGCTTTTTTTCCTCATTAAATATTCAAATTTAATTTAGGAATATGGCGTTATGGACTGCAAATGTTGTCTTATGTTGACTTAAACAGTAATTAATACTAGGATGTAGGGATGCATGATATTGGATTTTTGCCGATATTTATATACTTATTTTTGGCCGATACTGATATATTTCCTTTTATTTGGAAACATTTGTAGATTGTCTAAAGCAAAACGTCTTTTAGAGCTTATGATTCGTTTATCAGTGTACAGAAAAGTATTTAATTTAGTGTTATGTTTGTGATCTTTTTCTTCCCATTTACGCTATAGCCTCTAAGCTTTAAATCAAAACATACTCATTATTTTAGGATGAATTGAAATGCTGTTTTATTTAATCAGAAACCATCTAAATGTTTTTTTGTTTTAAATGCAGCGATCCAAAATAGTATAATCATCATTAAGACAAAACTTTGCTTCAAGAATGAGTCACACTGTTGATGTGATGTAATCAATAGCACATCCTAAGCACATGTGAGTTAATGTATTCCTCTTATCGGCAAGACATATCGGCACTTTTTTTTATATTGGGCCAATGCCGATATTTACTTTTAAAGCCATTATCGGCCGATTTTGATATCAGTCCGATAATATCATGCATCCCTACTAGGATGATTCAACATGATCTCACAGCAATTCGTACATATGTTACGAGGTGGCTAATTCGTACGAATTTGTACGACCTGACTTTATTCTAAATCGTACGTATTTTACGAGATGCCAATTCGTATGAATTTGTACGAATTACCTAAACAAAACCCCACCCCTAAACCTACCCATCACGTGGTTTTAGACAAATGTACGAAATTGGCACAAATTTGGCACCTCGTACGAATATGTACGAATTGCTTGTGAGACTGTGTTGGATGATTACATTTTAGGTTTTCAACTTAGAATGAACCAACAAAGAAAAATATTAGTGCAAAAATATTTTCAAACTTGATACGTTTTGTCCGTTTCATCAGTATTATTCACTTTTTATAGGTGTGTTCATTCCACAGAGACACATTGTATATTCATCACGCACATGTCCTTGACTTCACACAATTGTCTGGTCTCTGTGGGGCTCCTCCGCACTGCAGCTACGACTTGGCAAGACATCGAAATTGGCAGAGTACTCTGGTTAGTGAAGCAAACCCTAGCGTAATCACTGCGAGCCGGAATAGATGTTACGAGGGTCAGTGCGAGTGCGTTACACAGCGGGGTCTCTTGTGGTTCACACTGAGCTGCGTGTCGCTAGACGTAAACCAGTAGTAATTTATGAAATGTCACAGTTTCACACGTCTGTTTCTGTTATTGAAGTTGTCGCATGCTAAATGGGTTTGCCGTGCTGCCCACTTACAGTACATTCACTTTCATGTTGTTGTTTATCTAGAAACGGGGAGAACGTTAGCTGATAGTCACCCCAAGGGTCTAGCATAGCTACAGGCGCTGAGCTAAAGGTTACGTAAGCACTATGTTAACGTCTGAACACATTACAATCACGTCAACGTTTGGTAAAAAGTGTATGGGACTGGCATATGTGCAGACAGCCTGCTCAGCAGATTCAGTGCTCATGCCTCGCTGTAATAGACGTACCGACCTTTAAAGACGCTCTGAAAGGCCATACATTCCAAATGCTGGACATTTATTTGCGCGCTTGGTTTTAACACGGGGTACCTCTGCATTCTTCTGTCGTGTGCTGTGGGAACGTTTGGTTTTGTCTCAGGGAGACGGTGAAGGGTTTCAGTTATTATAATTGGAATATTGGAAAATAATGTGTAACAATGCATTCACTGTCGAGAAAACTTAAGATGCAATGCATAAAGAGCGGCTTTGGTCAGAGACAGATTTTTTTAGAGGGCTACTACTGGTCACCAAACATGCCAAAGTCACATTTCACCCCAAAATGAAAAGAAAGCAATTCAATTTTGCACAAAGAAATATGTACTGTATGCATTACAGTTCAAATGATTTTTTTAAAAGTTGTTGAAAGATTTAGAGTATATTCACCAATCCTGTATTCATTTATCAAAAAATACAGTAAAAACTGTACTATTGTAAGCAATATTAAAATTTAAAATAACCATATTAATATGTAATGAAATTTCACTTAATTACTTACTTGTGATCAAAGCTAAATTTGCTGAAAAAGCATCATTACTCCAGTCTTCAGAGTCCCATGATCCTTTAGAAATTATTCAAATATACTGATTTGCTGGTTAATAAAAGTTTCTTATTATTTCTGAATTACGTTATGCTGCTTAATGTTTTGGTGGAAAAAGGTGATACATAAATATAAAAAAAAATGCATTGTGTTTTAATCTTATTCAATCTTAATGTCCACAAACGTTTTGAACTGTGCAAATATATATATATATTATTTTTTTTATTTTTATTTTTTTTATTTAATGATGTATAAAGGATGTATAATTTGTGTAATTTTTAATATATTTAAATAATTACATTTCATTAAGAAAAGTGAGAATTACCAGAATTACATTGTACAGTACAGTAAAGCTTAATGGTCTTTAAAGTGGACTTTGTTATATAATATATATTGTTATTTCTTTCGTTTGATTTTGGGGTGAAATATGACCTGAACATTTTTCTGGAGATTCACTCACTGAGGCTTTCTTGCTTTATACTTTATATTATAGGGGTGTCTTTGGTGTCCTCCTTTGAATAAATTGTCAGACAAAAGGACAGGGTTTTTTTCTCATTTGGATGGTCAGGAAGACCAGCTGTTCATTCACAGATTCTGCGATCAGATGTTACCTCATTAATATTAAAGAGCATCGCTCCAGGATTTCAAATGAAGACTCCCTCATAAGAGAGGAGCATTAAATATCCTGTGTGTGTGACAGTGTGTGCGAGTGTGTGTGGATGTTAACGTGCGTTCAGAATGCATGTTTTTTTGGTGTGAAAGTTAAATCTGTGTGTAATGTGATTATGGAATGCGATGTGTAAATATGTTTTCATACAAATACTTTTGATACACCTTTGTAAAAATGTATATAAGATTTTAGATAACAGTATGGCCTATGAATTAATTTATTTGGAATATATGATCATTGTTTTCTGATGGTAAAATAATATATTCTGCCAAAGTGTTTCTGTGCTGTTGGTACGTATTATTAATTTTTGCTGTTGGTATTTTTTTACTGTTTGAATTGATTTAATCTTTATTTTTACATTTTAAGGCTTTAATATAGAATATTTTGAGTAGTTTAATTAAATTACATTGTTGTTGCACTATATTTTGCAAACAAAAAATCTGTTTTTCTTTTTTGTGCCTTGTTTTGTGATTTTGACCAACACTGAATTCATTCTGTCTGATCTCTGACTGCATAAACTTTATTGTGGCATAATGGTCTCATTGTATTTCAAATGTTTCTCTTTATATGTCTCTCTATAAATTGATATAAAAATGAATTAAAAATCAGCGGTTTGGCTTGTCATTATACTCAAATATTTGAATGTTTTTGGATCTATAATCCAGAACTCACTTTTACATTGCTTATGAACTAATTCTGTGTCCAGTGTATGTACACATCCACCCTATAGTGGTAAAAATCCATCCACTGCATATGTTATTTCCACCCATAAATCCGAGGTATTAGGCTACTCCAATGTGACGTCACATTGGTACATGCCCCGCCCACGACTGATGATCTCTGCCTTATTTGCATAGCTCCTCCCTCTAAATTGGCTGTACACAGTCCGCCATGTTTATCTCATGGCTAGAACATTCATTGTATTCTTATAAAGCTACTACTACTAGTTAATCATTCAAGAGCAGTGAGTGATTTTCTGTTGTTGTTTTTTCTTCTTCTTTTATTTAATATTAACAGCATAGACAGTATTATGCTGCTAATTAACACAAATCAATAAGGAATGATCACAAGTGACAACTAATGCAAACAACAAGTCTTACACTGTTAAGTTGTTGAATTGATTTAACCTGGTTACTGTATATGCCTCTGGTTATAGAGCTGTATAGATGGATGCCAAGGTCTTTGTAGGTCGAGTAGAATCTGCGATTTCTGACCCAGTTTTTTTGTAGCTTCCATGGCTGTAATACCATGCTTTTTCCTCTAGTGGCAACCCTTGGGTGTCAAATACTTCGCTAAATTGGATAAAAAGTCAAAAACACATTACAAAGTAGATCAACTGTCTGGCTGTAGAAAACAGAAACAAGTATGTAAACTTAGCATGATTCCTAAATGTCTGCATAATGCTTAGGTACAGTCTAATAACACACCTATACAATGCATACAAATAATACATTTTCAAGATGCAAAGAGAACTACAATGTCACTTGACAGACAAGATATATAAGTCATAGGAAGAAGTCCTTTTCTAGAAAAGGTGCAAATTTCTAGAAATGAGTGGAAGCTTGTTAACATTTAAAGGTACATGCACTGCCAGCATGATTTGCTTCCACTTAAAAAATGCCTTTTCAGCATGGTGTAAAAATGATATATTTGAGATAAAACTTAACAGACACATTCTAAGGGGAGACTTGTTTGTAAAAAGGGGTATAATAGATCCGGTTTAATGCCGATCACATATTCTTGTTGATATTTCAACACAAGTGTGACTTATTTGTTTGGACTATTCGGGATTGAAGCTTTCTTTAAAACTTTACCAGTAACATTTTTACATTTCTTTGTTTAATTTGAGAATCTATTCTTTCTCAAACAAGACATATGTTGTTGAGGTGTCCATTCTAGGACACTGTAAATATATATCAGGCTACATGTCTACCCAGGGTTGTTTATAACACTTTATATTAACAGCTTTCTCCCACTCCTGTGTTTACCTTTTCCACAGTGATTCTCTACAGATGATTTACTGTACTGAAATGAATCCTCTAGATAAGCAAATAATGCTGCTTTGAAGATTTGTGTGGCATTCAGTGGATATGCAGATTGTGCCCATCTTAAAATACACAGTCAATCACCCAAAGGATTTGAGTTTTATAGAATATTTAAATTTATTGACATACTGTAAGATGAATCAGAATGAAACTGCGTTGGATACAAAATAGTTGGATTTATAGAAAAGATGCACATTTGGCTTGTTATTGTCAGTTATATTTACATTGACAAGCTTTACATTGGCAAACTACTGTCTTCTTGATTATTAAATTATAATATTGACATTTTACTGCTGATTTTCTTAGTAGTAACTGTACATGAATTATACATGATTATTGAAGTATAAATGACTAAAATGTCCAAGCTTCGTTTTAAGAGACCTTGCACTTGTCTGTGCTCTTGCTTTCTGTGCGGGCTTTCAGGAGGTCTGCTATCTCTGTGTGAGAGGCCTGTGTCGCCAGAGATAATGCACTGCGACCGCCCTACAGACAAAACAGAGATGCACGAAGATGATACACAGCATCACAACTACAAAGATCAAAGCATGCGGATATAGTCTTGTGTTTATCGTAGTGCTAAAAGGTTAGTCAGGGACTACATTCACCACTGTTTAAAAAACAAAAACTATTTTCAACATTGAAAACAAATTCTTGTTGAGCAGCAAATCAGCATATTAGAATGATTTCTGAAGGATCATGTGTCACTGAAGACTGGAACAATGATGCTGACAATTCGGCTTTCCAT
>JAUMHR010000043.1:68831-79453 GCA_032361145.1 Enteromius fasciolatus
TTTGTACGCTGGAGGCTGTCAGTTCCTGTTTTCATATCAAGAGTGTGAGGTTGACATCATGGTAACATGAACTGACCCTTTTCAGAGATCAGACAGGATTGTGACCGGTAGGTGGCACTATTTTACAGGTCAGCTGTCAACAAAAAACAGCCCACTGTTGCCCTTCTTACTCTAGTCTAGAGAGCTGTTGTCATAGTGAAAGTTCCCTATACGACCATTATATTACTGACAGACTACAACGGTTTGACTTGAAAATCTAAAAATTGGATCTAATGAAGAAAAAAAGACTCCTAAACCTTAGATGCCATTGGGGTAAACTGATAAACTTCAAATTTTAGTTTCAAAGTGAACTATCCCTTTAAACTCTATATAAATCTGTGTGTGTTATCGGAGCTGTAATATTATCCTTTATACTGCTGTATGAACGTAAGACTGGGTGATTTAGTTGTCTGTTAAGGTTTGGACAAAAATGCACAAGAAATTACCTTGTCTTTTAAATTGGCATCGCAGTTAGCTTCCTCTAACAAAATTTGCACAATCTTGACATGTCCCCGATCACAGGCGCTGATCAGTGGAGTGGTTCCTGCGTGATCCTGGGCATCGGGATCCGCTCCCTGTGCTAGCAGGAGACGCACCATTGGGACACGTCCATGTCTTACTGCCAAGTGAAGAGCCGTTTGTCCCACCTAAAGACACATTTATTTAGAACAGAAACACATCCATCTTCTGAAGCATTACAGAACATGCCAGATCTTATGCAAATCAGCTGTCCATTTCAGATAAATCATTTTGATGTAAAGTGTGCGCTGTGCCAGTTGGCTGATGCCTCCCATCACCTGGCCAGCACAGGCGTTGACGTCACCAAGCTCCATCAGCTGCTGGACCACGTTCATGTCTCCCGGTGCTTCTACAGCTGTCAAGGAAGCCAGCATGATCGCGGTATATCCAGACTTGTTTCTCAGGTCCACGTCACATACACCTAAGGTTAAGGGTAAGCAAGCACTTTTTTTTTTTGAATCACTGAAAATGTAATGGATGCTAAAAATTAAACCAGAAGCAGGGCAAACTCAAGGTGAATGTTCAAAGAAAGCTGTATTTTGACAAAGTAGCTATTTTTCAAGCCCTAGTAAGCTGCCATCCTGTCTATCACCTTCTAAGGCAGCATCCAAAATAAAATGGAACTTCACAAGCGACAGATTTGGAACGCTATACTTAGGCAGCAACATGTGCGGCACACTAAAAATATAGCAGTACTCACAAGAAGCACGAAAGAGACACAAATGATGACTGATTTATTAAGAATTTGATATTAGCATGTTGCTAGGCTAATATGCAAAGCATAAAAAGACAAAGCACACACAAACAATTCATTGTCCAAGATGAGTTCGAAAGTTTGAGTACTTCTGTAGCTGCTTACTTCAGATATTTAACTTAAAAAAACAGGTCTTCAGATTGATGAAATCAAAAAATGTTTGTTTGCTTTGTTTACACATTCCTGCACCGCTCTTTTAATACTAATTTAAAGGTTTATGTCATAAAAAAATAAAAATTAAATACTGTAATTTACTCACCTCATGTCATTTCCAAACCTGTAAGACTTTTGTCAATCTTCAGAAAACAAATAAAGATATTTTTGATGAAATCCAAAAGCTTTCTGACCCTGCATAGACAGCAATGTAACTGACAAGTTCAAGACCCATAAATGTAGTAAGGACTTCATTAACATCACAGAAGAGAAGAAATCATTGAATAAAGATGTTACAACTGCCATAATCTTATGAGAATACTTTTTGTGTGCCAAGTAAACTTTAACAACTTGATTCAATTTCTTCTCTTCCATGTCAGTCTTTGGTGCACGTTCATGAATGTGGTGCTGCTGATGCAGGAGTCTTAGTTCATACTACCTTTCTGGGCCTTGAACATGTCAGTTCCATTGCTGTCTATGGAGGGTCAGAAAGGTCTCAGATTTAATTAAAATATCTTCACTTGTGTTACGAAGATGAATGAAGGTCTTACAGGTTTAAAACGACTTGAGGGTAATTAATTAAACAGCGAGAAAGTTAGTGTTCGCATTGAAGTATATGTTGTAGCCTCAAAAAAATCAGAGATTATACTGTACAAAGTATTTCTCACAACATAATTAAAGACCTGTTTTTAAAAGATTTCTTTCTGCGCAGTTCAAAATAAGAGAAAATAAAATAAAAAGGTATGTTATCACTGACCTGTGTCTAAAAGGAGCTTGACGATGCTGAAGTTACAATGCGACACGCTATAATGCAAGGCAGTGTTCCCATTATCATCCGCCATGTTGACAAGGAACCGAAGGACTGTAGGTGTTTGTGAGTTAACCTCGTTGAGATAGACAGCAACAGTGTCAGCACATGCTCCCTCCTCAGCAGAGATGTGAAACCACTGCTGGAACAGCACAGTGAGAGCCTGGCTCTGTAGATCAGCATAGAAGACCAATCGAGGAGTTACCACTCAACAGAAAACAACTGAATTTTCTTCTGCATAGTTTACTATGGTAACTCATTATATGGCAGAGTCATACTTGGCAGAGGATGTAAATAGTAAGTTGGCACGTGCTTATCTCCAAAGTACAGCAACTAACAGTACAATTATTACAAGGACAATCTGCCCTTAAGATTAAGGGCCAGGTTTACTCAAAGCTTTATCACCAGTGCAAAGCCTCTTTTAGCCTTCAAACATGCTGTCAGAATTTACTAATGATATTGGCATGGACAGAAATACATTTTATGGGAGAAGAGTATTTAAATGAATCATGCAATGTATTTTACTAAAGTTTGCCCTTGTCTTTTTACTGTATTTGTGCCATTATGTAATGCCCAAAATGTTTAACCCATTCTGTGTTTGAAATGGCTGTGATATTTTACAGTTTGCACTGCTCTTTGGTAGATTCCATTGGTCATTATGGAAATAATCTTTCCTGTGTCTATGTTCTTTAATTTGTTCATTGCAGAACTTTACACTCTTTTATGGGATTCCAGTCTCATGCTAATTTGCCCTGTTTAGTAAATCTGGCCCAATATGTTTTGCTTACGAGTTCATTGGTGATGGTTCGTGACTTATTCCCTGCAGGGGGACATTTTACTTACAGTACTAGCTTTAAACTAGTACACACCACTGCCTAAAACAGGCAAGAAGGGAATATTCCATATAAACTAGTTAAGTTGACTATTACCATTTCATCATCAGGTTCTGAGACTTTATCCATGTGGTCTCTCAGGAAATGGCATGCCTCTATGAAATCTTTATCAACAGCTTCCCTGGGGAGGGGGGGGGGGGGAGAGAGAAAGCAGGTGGTTTCTATTAATGTTTAAAATGTCAAAGAAATGTAAGAATTGAAAAGTTAAAAGAAACCTAAAGATGAACCTGTTTTGCTTCATTGCCTGGGATTTCTGATCTGAGTTTACACTCAAAGAAATGCAGTCCTTCCTCTCTTCCTCTGTTTGATCTTCTATAACTGTTGCCGGAATTGTTTGCTTGTGCAGATATTCTTGTTTTGTGGTCTCTGTGGCATCTTCTTTTGGACTGAATTCTGCATGTTTACTTTTGTGTGTTTGTACGCTGGAATCTGTTGTCCATGTGGTCCATAATTTGCCGCCTTCTTTAGTAATATTCTTTTTGAGGCCATCATCCACTTCTGCATGCTCTTGTAGTTTCATGGCATGACTTATTTCCTCCGTCTCCACACTCCCCCTTCAGAATGTTGAAGGTCAAATAGCATTAGTATTCTGAATCTGAAGTGGATTAGTCTGAAGTCATTGTGTATGACTGTACTAAAAACCTTTCTGTTCCAAGACCATTAGTACCGTTTAATATATGAAATTGCCCATAGTGGTGATATATTTACCTGTCTCTTATGCTGCTTGTCTTCAGATGTTCTGCCTTGGGGTTCTCTCCTACTTAAGGAAGATTTTCCATCATTTTATAGTCTTGCGATTAACATTAAAGCCACAAACAACCATCACATACATTTACATCAATAGCACTTATAGAATAGTAGCTTGTCACTTGGACAGTATCCTCAAAAAAATAAACATTATATTTAACAACCCCTAAAGCAGGATATCCAACCCTGCTTCAGGAGAGCTAACGTTCTCCAGACTTCAGTTTCAACCCCACTTCAACACTTGTGTAATTATCAAATAGCCCTGAACCCCTTGCCTGGGTCCCAATGTGCAAACTATTCTTCCTAAATACTGTGATATTAGTAATTTTCTATACAAGGGCAGGTAGGGTGGATAGTACGTACATTAGGACGGGGGCTTGCTTAGCGGGATCAGGTGTGTTTGCTTGGAATTGGAGCTAAAATCTGCAGGATGGTAACTCTCAGTGCATGTTAGTAATAAGCTGTTGTGCCCCTAAAGGTGTAGCTGAGTGCAGTCTCATACCTGCTTGAGATGCATCACTATTAGGAAACACGTAGAGGGTAAGAAGGGTGACTAAAGTTGATAACTGCTCTTGAATAGTGCAGACACGTGGAGGCAAGTGATCTGAAGACATTATCCCTGATGAGTTGTCTTTACAAAGGCATTCCCACTGCTCCTGAAGGAGCTCTTGTAATCTTTTCACATGGTGCTCTATGTCTGCATGTGATTGATCCTGAACTTTAAGGGGGGTTCCCTCCTCTGTTGGCATCTTTTGCCTTCTTTCCTGCAGTTCTACCACAGGTTCAAGACTTTGTGCACTTACAAAGGAGCTCTCAGATGAAACCACCTTGGCAAGTGTGCATCCCATTTCAAGCTGTACTGTCAACTGCTTGATCTTGTCATCCTTCAGAAGACTCTCCACTGTTTGCTGCGTCAGCAAAGCTCTGGTCTTGTCCAGTTCTACTTCCAGTTCAAGAAGTTTCTGTTCCAGCAAAACAACTTTCCTCTGGAGAGTTTTGGTAAGAGACTTAGCGTTGTCTCCGTTATCCAAGAGATCTCTTTCTCTCGAGACCATCTTGCGTTTTTCAGTCTCAAGAAGGATTCTTTCAGTGGCTGAAGTTATTGCAACTGTATCAACCTGTGCAGACGAAGCCTTGACATTTTCCTCCAACCGGTCATATTCTCGATTCATCCAGTCATCACTTGCTTTGTCTTGATTTTCTCTGGCAGATGAAGGAGTGTCACAGTTATTGATGTGCAGAGGAGCAGTAAGAACATCCTGTGGGCCGGTGGTTTTGTTTTGGGAATGTAGCTGGAGTAAAAATCGCTCTCTCTCCTCTTGCAAAATGCATATCTGTGCCTTGAGCTCTGGAATGACTCTGATCTCCTCTTCCAATTCCCCGACTCGTTCAAGAGCTGCAGTGAGCCGCTGGAGGGTCCCGTTTGCTCTACCTATCCTGTTGTCGGAAACATGGAATACATCTTCAGAGGAGCCATTTTCCTGCATTATATATTCCTTGGGGCTGGTAGGATCCTCGGTTGACTCAGAGCTCTTTCTCAGTAAAACAGTCAAGGGTAAACTGGAGGCTCTCAAGAGATTTGGCCTGACGTAACATCCTAAGGGCTGCTCATCAAAAGCCTCCATCTCTGCAGATGTGAAGGACTTGTAGATGGGTTCTCCTCTCCTGACATAGCCAGCAGACACACTGTCACTAGATCGAAACTCGAAATGTTGTTGAGTGTCTTTTGAGAGTTTGGTTTTGGGCCATAAAGTGCTGACTGAGTTCCACTCTGTAGCTCTGCATCCATAACCTGGAAGGCTTAAGTTACGTGACAGGACGCCATTATTTCGTCCTCTTTGCCTTCTCTGCATTGGCACTCTCCTTATGGTGTTACCCTTCTCGATGTCATCAACATACTTGAGAAAGTCCAGGTCCAGATGGAATCCATAGGGCGTTTCTACAGAATAGGATGGTGGTCTTCTTTGGCTTCCATTCTCTTTTGGAGAGATGCCGTTCTCTAAAAGAAAAACACAAGGGTGAGTTGCAGATGTGATGCACAGTATGCAAAACAGTCCAAATGCATTTAGACCACTGGAACTGCACTACCACGTGTTCCTAAACAGAACCGAGTGATTCATACCTTTCTTGGTTTCCATTGTTCTTAGCATAAGTCTGTTTTCAGCTTCATGTGGTTTTTAGCTTGTGTCTCCTGCCACCTGGGGACAAAAACGTCGCTTTTAAGTGTTAAGTGAAACAGAATCAAGCACTCCTGAATGCTGTGAACACAAGTTAAGATCAAAGTAGTTTGTGCATGAGTATTTTGCTGATTTACAGATCCAGACTCTTTCTCTCTATCCCGCCCCATCTCTCTCTATCTCTATCTCTGACCACGCAGCACTTTCAAGGCACCACAGAAGCAGCCACAGCCCAAACAATGTGAGCTATGCAGTAAACACACAAATAGACGAGACCAAACACTTCCACTGGCTCACAGACAACCACAGATGCACACCTTGGCATCGCTCACACTGGTTGGAAAAGTCAGTCTTATCAAAAATTGTAGCAGCCTTTCTTTCATACATGCCTGTTCCACTGTTCTACTCTATCAGTAGAGATCAACCAGACAAACACACAAATAGGGGCTGACCTTTTTTGGTTATAACATACGTCTGAGTATGCTGAGGTAGGCTGATCTTAAGGAACTGATATAACAATTGAGATAAATGGGCCATGTCAGACAAAAAAAGCATTGCTGATATAGTCTTGATAGTCAGGATACTTGTCTGAAACACTGACAAATGTTTCCTGTATCCTGAAGGCCACTAAACGAAAGGGTATCTAATCCAACTTCTAGTAGAGTTTAGCTCTAGCCCTAATTAAACACACCTGGACCAGTCTTCAGGATCACTAGTAACTTCCAGGCAGGTAAACTCTACAGCAAATGGGCCCTCTAAGAGCAGAATTGGACACCCCTGTTCTGTTGGTACACGTAAACAGTGTTGGTACAGTAGGGCACATTTTTAACACGTACTGTAGACACAGATAGACTTACATGACCCCATTGCCACCTCCCTCATATGCTGACATGACAAATGCTCTAGTATGTGAACATACATTTCCAGCTACATAAGCTTTATCGCAAGCCACAGGTGGCTTTGCTTTAAATGGTCTTCTACACTTGGTTTTCTCTTTAAAGTCAACAATTAAGAGGAGCATCAGTTTGAAAATTGCTAGTTTAGGCAAAGAAAGTTACAGTACATGGTTGACATGTTCAGAACTAGCTACCTAAAAGTGACCTATGCAGTGTAATGGGACGGAATTTGGTCTTTAATGCCCCTTAAGTACTCGTAGAGTATATTTCTGTCTTAACGCTGAAATTTAATTAGCTAACACCACTATTATCTGTAATATAAATACTAAAACATTATGAGTGCTGTTAATTGCTTCTACAGAAGACATTAATATTCAGACATTGTCCTAAATTTAGGATTTATTTGGTCACTTTCACAATGTAGTCTGTGTTCAATGAGTAAGGCACACTCCATTTCACAGTAATGATTATTGTTCCCTTTTCTTTTTTGCAGCACAAAGGGGAAAAAAAATCCTCCTCTCATTAAATGTATTTCTCTCCACTGCATTCTTTCTTACACCACAAATTGGATTGAAACTCATGACAACTTAAAAACTGCTACCGCCGTAAGAACAAAATGTGAAACACTGTGTACGGAGCGGACAATTTCAGGTTTTAGGTCAGGCTTGGAGGACGGAAAAAAAGAGCAAACTGGAAACTTGAGAGGAACAAACAATTTAGAGAGTTTCAAACTAGTCGAATTTTTTTTGCTTATTTTACTTAGATTTGTATTTGAGTTCAGATAAATACAAGGAAATGTGTCATTTTAAATGACTGAGTTGTTTGTGTCTTTTCATGTCTACTGTACTTGTGCTATCGCCAATATGTGTCAGATGACACAACCTGTTCTCTCTTTTATCTCTCAGTAACATATGTTATGCTAGCTTTGTTTTGACATGCACATTTAACAGCTCAAGTAGACCTGATTCGCTTTCACATAAAACAGACTGCTGGTCCTGCACACTTTCTCACTCACTCGCATTTTTAGCACACACACAATAGACAGACGCTTCACTCTTCCTGTTTGGCCCTGGAAGCGGTGTGGTTTCCTTGGCTCAGATCCTCATTCTTTCTCCTGTGCTTGGAGCTGGCTGGATTGCTAAAGCCAAAAATTGGTTCTCCTGCTTTCTGATCCCCATCACCCTTTCACTTTATGGAGAGAGGCTGTGGTGGAGTGTCTCTGCTACTGGACGTTTCAGAATGACTACTGTGAGAAATCTATCTATCTATGTACACGTTCTTATCCTGAGAGTGTTGTTCCATCTTTTCCTCTGTGGGATTTTTTTCCATGTCCACAGTATTTGGACCATGTCGACAATCTTGGCTCTCTGCCAACAGCAATATGTGCATGCACACCAGTTACATGAGAAGACGTGTGTGCAGCAAAGTCAATTCTGACTCACTGTATAATCGAACACATGTGAAACACTGAGCGCTCGGTGCCTGAGAAACCTTCAAAAAGAGTGCTTTAAAGACACCATTTGCAACCTCCTGTTCATTGGCTCCTGTCACACAAACAGAGCAGTTCAGGACATCTGTCTATTGTTTAAGTGACTCAGTCATTACATCAGAGGAAAGTCTTTGAATCTCATTTGAGACGCACAAAAAAAAAGACTTCCTGAGAATTTATCCAAAATATACAAATGATGTACCATATGAAAGCAAAATAACACACCCAGTACACTAAAACAGCAATATTCTAATATATGTAGAAGAAAAAAATGAAAATGCCTAGGCACCCAGAGTTTAAAGATATCCATATTGATTTCCTCAAGCCCCTTTAACACTGGCTTCTCTCATGACAAGTTTTTTTGTTTAAATATTCACACTAAATGTGATATTTTAGGGGTGTATCTTACCTTAAGCATCAACAGTGTGCCATTGTGTCCTCTCTGTGCTGGAGTTTAGCCTGTTCACCTCTTCACTTTTCTCCTTCTTCTGAGAGGCTTCAGAGGGGAAGGCAGACAAAAGACATTCAAGCAATGCCAATGTAAAATTCTTGCAAAACATAAGCAGTGTTATTGTGTGTGGAACAGGAGGCGGGTTGTGGGCACTCTGGCTTTTCACGGCTCCGCCCCCCACCCAATCAGAGCCACTGGGTGGGAGGCAATCTGCATTATTCCTCCAATCAAAGTAAGAGGGTGGGCTGAACATCTGAAAAGTGGGCGGGCCTTTGTGCATAACTGAATCTGAGGGATGTTTCTCAAAACAGGATCCATGTGATGGTAGGGGGCCCGAGTTTACTAGTACAATCTGGGGCACTCACAAAACTAGCCCCACATGAAACTGGGTGAAAGAGGACACTAGTGTAACCCGTCAGAATCTCAGAACACATGTGGCTAAAGCCGCCCACCCACACGCTTTAAGTGTAATTCAATCCACTGTAACAGTGCTCACCATCCATTATAATCATGGAAATAGTGCAGGGCTTTTCATGAGTATAGGGCACAGAGTGGTTGAGGCTCTCTCAGGACATGCCATTCATTTTTTATGTATCTCCTTTCTCCTCTGGTCTTCGTTTTAATAGTATTATTAGAGATTTTCAGCAACAGCATCAACAAGGTGATGCTTATTGAGCATAGAAATCAGGAAAGGCTGACCACTTTTACAACTATCCAAAATACTGAAAATTAACGTGAAACTTATTTTTAAAAAGATTGCATATTATGGAAATAACATACTTTTAAAGAGTGCAAATTAAATATAATGTTTTCTGGACACAATTGTATGTTACATTTAAATGAAAATGTAGCTTTATTACAGTTAGTTGAACATTTTTAACTCAGGTATTTTTATGTAATTTCATATTTACTTCTAAAACATACTTTTAAATAAAGGCTACATTTGTTATACTCAGTTTCAACACAGCTGCATTTTAGTACATTTAAAAAAAAAAATTAACCTCAATATAATACATACTATAGCTATCCTACCCGATCTCGTGAACATGCGTATGAATTGTATGCCAAATAAAAATGAAATGCAATGCAAACACGTCTCATATGCATGGCAACAAAGTTTGTGTCATATGCATGTGAAAACTGCATATTATATACATGCCAAACACATGCATGTCATATACTCCAAAGTCCATTTTTTAATATCAATACCACGAGTTTTAGTTTTTATTTTTCTATTTAAAACTAATTTTCATGAGACCGGGTTCATATATCAAATAAAAACATTTTTAACTACAGTTAAAATTATAATCAAGTATTTTACACATCTTATCAAAATAAGTGTATTATAAAGCATGACAAAGGATTACTAAAAAATAAAATGTAATGTCTAAAATGTAGCTTAAAATAAAACTTTTAAATGGACATTATTATCATGGTCACCTTTTAAAAGTGTAAAGAGTGTCAAGAAACAGAACAGTGTGCTTTCTTTACTCTCACTCAGCGATCCTTAATTATTTCATATGTATGTATGTATATATATATATATTTATTACACTGCTCTCTGGAATGCTTGATTCTGATTGGTCAGTTGAGACATTTGTTCTTTTCGAATAATAACAGCTCCAAAGTAATAACGCATAGCCGGGACTACTTGTGTGTTTAAATCCCTCCGCTCCAACAAAGATTACCGTTTGGC
>JAUMHR010000043.1:125611-136812 GCA_032361145.1 Enteromius fasciolatus
TTACTCGACTTTCGTGAATCCAGCACGAAAAGATGCATCCAATGGGATCGTAGTATTACATTCGTGCTGGAGTCACGTGTTCCTGACACGAATTAATAGATTTTAGGCTAATTTCGTGATATTGTCACGACCCGCCGTGAGACTGGGTTGACCTTTCAGCATTCATTTTGCTTTCCAAAACATGCAAGCTGCCCATTTCGTATGCTCTTATGCACCCCCTTGCCATCAGAGATCAACTGAATGCTTGCTAGATGTTCTCCTAGCTGAATCTTTTCAAAACTTCTTGCCTTTTTTTTTTAAACTGACATATTGACCTTTTTTATGATGTGCATCCCTTTTTAATCTTGAAAACTTCAGTCCCGATAAATTGAAATTGCATGTAAATAAGAATCAACAAGTCATTCCAAAATATCAAATACAGTCACTAAAAATATGGGCATAAAACACATCACAGCTGTGTCTTCTTCTGCATGCTTCTCTCGTGCCTGGATTCAAATAAATAAATGAGTGGTCCGCAGACACTGGCCTTAACGGCAGCGGTGCGACTCGCTAATGACCTTCCCTGGGGAGTTCTGCTCTATTTTTAAGCGCAATCAAAGCGGCCAGACTGAATGGTTATAAGAGAGGATGCCTGGTCATTAGAGGTGTCCTAAAGCAGATAAGAAACATCTTGTAACATATTCATGCTTTTGATTATGAAGGACTGTAAAAGATATACCCACGATTATACATTATTTCAAAATATTGATCCACTGAATTGTTGTAATGGGACATGTTCTAATTAAAGAGGCAAACTGGGTAGCAACGTTCTGCAGGGTTGGCAAACTGACAAGCATTTGAAATACAAGAGCATCATTCATAAGAGACTGCATGATGCCTACTTTCAGAAAACATCAATGAATAAGCATATCTGAATGCTTAGTCACATGCATTCAGAAAAGAAAATCATTCAGGAATTAGTTCTCATAAATCCTATTGCTTAATTCTGAGACACTGGAGAGATACAGGATAGTTCTTCCAAAAACAGTGGTTGTGGGTTAGGAAAGGGCCCTCCAGTGGCCATCAAGCTCTGCACCTCACAACCGTTGCCTGGAAACAGCCCAGTGATCCTCTGATTTATTTATTTCATTCATTTACCACATTTTACTTGTTCTGTTTCGTTTCATATTTACGCTGACCTTATTTACGTGACTTTCTGACACACTGCAGATAGTTTGGCTTCCTTTTTTTTAACCTTGTGATTTTATTGACATGTCTCAAACACAACATATAAACGACTTACTGTACGGAGGAGACTGTGGACTACACATAGAGATGAAAGCTCGATGGAAGATCCTAAAATATGACTGCACATTTCACCAGACAGAGTTATGACTTTGAATAGTCACTTTTAATCTAATTTCAAGCCAATTACTTGTGAAAATAAACATGTTTCTTTGAAAGTTTCTATATGAAAAGATAGTTATACAGACAGTTAGATCAGGTTAGTTTAGGTACTACAGACAAACATAGATAGATAGACACACGGACAGAGAGATAGACAGATGGGTTGACAGACAGACAGACAGATAGACAGATAGATAGATAGATGATTCTTTGTTTTCCGAGTTTCTTTCATCTTCTCAGTTGGAGGAAAGAAGGGTGTCAGGAGGATCACAGCACACCATCAATGCCAGAGTCCCAGAGAGGAGGAGGAGGATGGGGAGGAGGAGGGATGTCCCATCCGCTGGTGATGGGTGAGCACTTCCAATAGGATAGGAGGGGTTTACGGAAAGGTCTGTTTTATTCGCTCTCACGCCGATTTTATTCGTTCATCGATGACTACCATCTCGAAACGACAGCGCATGCATGTAAGGTAAGTTTGCACGCTTCTCTCGGTCTATTGTTCGACGCACACAACGACGCTCGCGTGCACTAGTTCGTTTACTTCGTTGACAAAGAGAACATTTCATTGTCGCTTTCTAAGCATTTGACTTGAGACTTGATTCGCCCTCGATGATCGTGACTGTGTAGGCTGATGTAAGTTGCTAGTTGCATCCGTTAACGTGTTGACACCGTAGCGCGCGCGAACGAACGGTTCATGTATGTAACAGTGGTCTGTCAAAGTAACGATGCAATTCAATTACGTGAATTTAGCCAAGCCAAGCCGGGCTAAATTAAAATCCCAGGCCGTTTGAAGTTCGCCTCGTTCTGTGTAACGAAGTAGTCTCAAGGATGCTCAAGGCACACGCAGTTACAGGACTGTCAGTGAATCGTGAAGGTGTTTTCACCGGAGACGTCATGTTATTAAATATTTGAACTAATATACTGTTGTTTTATCGTGTTTAGGAGCACTGTCTTGTGAATTATCTTAATTTACTTGATGAACTTTTGTCAGATAACGTTATCTTTTCACTGCCTGCTTTGTGAAAGTGTGAAAGCTCGTCCACCTCATGAATATTAATTGAAGTTATATCAGTAAATATCAGACTAATGTAATTCTGTGGTTGTGTATAATGGCACAATGAGTCGACGTTGTGCGTTCATTCCTTCCTTAATATAATCTGCATTAAATTCAGTAAGCGTTGTCAGTGTTTATGGAGACAGATAAAGTGATGTTCTTAAACTTTTATGTATAGCACATTAACTTTTCACATGTAGACTGGCAATACAGAAATTATTGATTTAACTTTAGTCTTTCTGAGTGACAATGATGATCTGTGATGTAGAGAAAGAAGTCTTAATTAACAATACCAGCTGAAATTCCCTAGTGACTTTTTTTTCCGGAAATAGCTAGGTCTGGTTTTTAATGGCACTTTGAAACATAATAGGACGAATGAAATACATCTCACACCAACCCCAGCTCTTAATTTCCTCCAGCTCTATCTCTCCTTCTCTTACCAACATCTTGACCATTGCTAAATAATATATTCTGCCATTTATTGAAAGCAGTGGACATCATTACATGTACTGTATACTGGATCTAATCCTGTAAGACATCACACTAATTAAAAAAGAACAGCTCATGTGCTCTTGTTCTACTTTCCTCAAACAACATCTACAGTATGCAAACCAAACTAACATCTTTCCCAGACTGTTCTAAAGATGGTAGTGTATTGTTTCAATAATAAAACCTAAATTGAACATTCTTGGAATGTTAGAAATTGGTTCCACCTCAAAAAATACAATAGGTTCATAGCTCATATGCTCTTGTTTTACTTTTCATTTTTAGGCAAGATCAATGTAAACACAACAAATACATTTTGGTCCTGAAAATGCTCTAAGAATATTACTTTATGGTTTTTAAATTAAAATTCCCCTATTTAGGAGGCACTGAAAAGAACAGAACAAAATGTAAATAAAACATTAAATAAAAAATGAAATGAAAAATAATCTTAAAACTAAAAAAGGCATGATTGATGAAACACAACTAGGAAATTTTAAAGATTTAAAAAAAAAACAAAAAAAACCTAAAGGGACAAGTATGTACAGTATCAAGTATCAAGACAAATATCAGTTCCCAAAATATCCTGGAATTAGTCCTAAAAAAATGTTAGAATGTCAGATATTGGTTCCTCTCCCAAAAATACCAAACCAACCTACGCAGAACATTAGTAAAACATATTGTGGGAAGCATTGTATTTGCTCTCACAAGGTGAATAATTAAATATAAAACCATCCATCTGTGTGCACCCAATCAAATAATAGCTGCAGATTTTAATTGGGATGTGTTTGTGAAATCTAATTGTCTGATGTTTATGTCAGCAGCATATAATGCGTTTATCTTAAATGACCATTTGAGCTACCGTTCTGTTTGATTGCTTGGGGTTACATGACGGACTGTCTGTTTCTTACGTGGTATTATGTAATTCTTACGTAACTGGCAAATCAATTGTGGCAAAGAACAAATCAAAGTAATTAAAGCAGATAGAGAAACAAAGACTTGGCAACCCCAAAAGCTGTTTTGTTTTGTAATGAGATGTGTGTCAGAGAATTGTGTGGTCATGTTGAATATGATTATATGGAGCATTTGTGAGTATTAATGAGTACACATCACAGTGGCATTGTGTTGTCCAGAGATTGTTTACAGTACAGATTGCCCTGCAGGCCAGTGAGAGACATCAGCTAACCTGCTTGTGATGGCCATTCCCCCACAGGATATTACTCTAAATCAGGGGCTTCAGCAGGGGCCCGTTACCTCTGTGGGGTCTGTGGTGGGACTGTACACAAGTGTTTGTGTGAAAAAACTAAGAAAACATGCAGTAAAGTAAAGGTATGACACTTAGTAAATGCTTTTTGAACTTCCTATTAATGAGTATATCCTAAAAAAAAATAGTTTCCACAAGATTATTCAACAGCGCAGCTTCATTCAAAATTGATAATAATACATAGCAAATCAGCATATTAGAATGATTTCTGAAGGATCATGTGACACTAAAGACTGATTAAAATAAATTACAATTAGTGCTGTCAAACGATTAATCATGATTTGTGTATACTGTGTATATTCATTATGTATATATACACACACATGCATATATATGAGAGAGAGAGAAAATATTTACATGTATTTATATTGCATAGATGTATATTCATGTCATTTATATTATTTATAAATATATTTAATATATAAACAACATATTAATTTAAATATATGCATCCTTATGTATTTATGTATACATAATACTCTACACAAACCTTTAATTTGGATGCGATTAATCACATTTAATTGTTTGATAGCACTAATTAAAATAGAAAACTGTTATCTTAATGGCTTATTATTACTTTTTATTACTTTTTAGTTATTTTGCATTTCTTACAGTGTAATTCTACTTTTAAAGGCACAATATGTAAGATTTTTGTAATAAAATATCCAAAACCCACATGCACAGTGTTATATATTTCATGCAGTTGTGTGCTTACACTATCTCAGAAGCTCTGTAAGATTTGTAAATTAAAAGAAATTCCAGATTTAAATAATGAACCGTCCCTGTTCCTTGTCGCCTATCAATGACGCAGCTATCCTCGGTTACCGCCTATGAATATTACAGCAGCATGTGTGGACAAATGCGGAAGTGGTAGTTATTTACTGTTCATTTCCATATCATGGATCATGATTACACTCTCCACAATCCTAAAAAAACGTAGATGCATACAAACCGAGGCAAGAAGAAATTGGAACAGTCAATGAAATAAAGCAACAGCAAATATCGGCGTGGCGTTTCCGAAATGGAGAGACCTCGGCCTGGACAGAGACTCCGCTCTCGCGTGTGTTTTAATAGATGGGTAAGCAAATATATATTATTCACTGTCCAAGTCATGTGCTGATGGTTAGTTGATTAAACAGATATAAATGAGATTTTCATCCGTGAATATTATTTGTGAAAACGACATCCTAGTGTTCAACGCACCGTCGTTGCAATCACTGACCCATGTTGACTTCATAAATGCTCTCTTAAGTCTTAACATGTCATCACGTGAGGTTATGAAAGTGATGTTGCTATAGTTACAGGCATCACGCTACATGACGAACCTGTAGTGTTGTTTTGGAACGACGTTTCAATCTCGCAGGGTTCAGTGAAACCTGCAATCCATTAGGAATTCACAAAATACCGAACCAATTGTATTGTCACACTCATTTAACGCAAGTAATTGCTTTAGAAATAAGAAATCCTGCTCCTCGTAGCTTGAGTGGATTTGGAATGCTTGGCAGAACAAAAATAAACAGATCCTATTGAAGAAGTCACAAGTCTGTGAGAGTCGACATTTGTACTTTTTGCCCTCTGCACTTTTATGCCAGGACGCAGGAACATCATTGTGGGTACAGCATGAGGTTATAACCAATTACTGGTTCTGTAATAAGATTGTGGAGCTGGTGAGCACCATGGAGTCTTTGTTTCAGCTCAAATAACATATTGTGTCTGACTCACAAAAGTACACAATACATGCCTGTTTGTCAGGAATAAGGACGCAAGAAGTGCATTTCTGCTGTTTAACTATGGAATTTCTATATTTGTTGTTATATTTGTCGATGTGAACTTTTGGGAAAAGCTTAAAAGCGATAATGTCAGTTTGTCACTATGCGCTTACATACAGTACTTAAAGGCCATTGCACCAAAACTTTGTCAGAAATGCTTGCTGTTTAAAAAATAAATATGACCTCATGTTGTGTCAATCAGGTTTAGACACTGCCTTCCATCTGTCATAAAAAAAAACATCGGATCAGGTTTGATTTTCTGCGTTTTTGCATCCATATAATGCATTTTTAAAAGGAAAGGATGGCGATTACAAAAAATGGAGAAATGCATGAGAAAATTTCTGACTCAGTGTAAAATAAATAGTTCACTCAAAAATTAATATTACCCCATATTTAACTCACCCTGAAGCCATCCTAAGTGAATATGGCTTTCTTTTTTCAGTCAAACACAGAGAGAAGAAGGAGGAATCGACTCTCATATAGCCAGTCAATTATTTACGTTATAATTTCAAAACTAGAAATATTTTTGTTACAGAAACCCATAAATCTGATTCAGAGGACATGTGATAACCCCCCGAAGGTGCATAGATTAGTTTTACGTTGCAGTACTTGCAGAAACATCTGATTTTACGGAACTTAGACGTCTATGAATTATGTTTTTTGTATTGTTTCAGTAATTTTAGTGGTAGCCTAGTAAACCAAACAAAGGTTTGCATTTTCAAACATTAACCTTTATAATTAGCAGCAACATTATAAGTGAATAGCAGGCATAATGTCGTAGAACACATCATAAAAATGGCATGTCAGTGTGGACGAATGTTTGGGAAAAAAGTTTGTTCGATCAGTTTGGATGTAGACG
Organism: Enteromius fasciolatus; assembly: GCA_032361145.1. Classification (NCBI taxonomy): domain Eukaryota; kingdom Metazoa; phylum Chordata; class Actinopteri; order Cypriniformes; family Cyprinidae; genus Enteromius; species Enteromius fasciolatus. Next base: position 132,427 of record JAUMHR010000043.1, read on the forward strand.
TTATATTCAGTGTTGTATTTAGCACTAGGTGATAGCTGGACATGATTACAGTTCATAGCTGCTGTTAGAAACTGGAAGTAAAATATTGTAGATTTCAACCTAATTGAGCCCAACACCCTATGTTCTGCTGCAATTTTGCATAAACCAGTCTTTTATCTTAGATTGAGTAACCCCACCAAACTAGAGAAAGATGAGAAGGAAAAAAACAGAAGTGAGATAGTGTGGAGCTGAAATGTAAATTGGCTAATCAAGGTTCTGCACAAGAGGCAATGCAATCCGTTTTCACCTCGTGCAAAATCCATCAAGACCTCATTATTTATCTCCCCCGACTTTACATACAGTATCAAGTGTAGTTTATTTGTGTGCAAAGGCAAATAAAAGGCAATCAGTTTTATCATTCATGAATTAAGGCTGTTTGAACTATGAAAGCCTGACTTTTTCCAGTTAAAAAGATAATGATGCTCATAAAAGAGTAGAAAAACATGTCAGTTTACTTGTGAAAGGCTCAGTCAACCACTAAGTATAATGTAATGTAACCGGATTGGAACCACTTGAGGAATTTCTTATACTTAGCAGTAGACAAGTGGTTCTTGGCAACTTCAAAGGGGGCTTCAAAATGATTTAAAGTAAGACTAAATAAAACTTAATTCGCTGCTGAGAACTGCTTACAGCGTTCCTACAGTTTTGGAAATGCTGGACTCGATATAAGGTATAGCCTAAATTTAAAAGTGATATCTTTAGGCCTGAAAACCTTGTGGGAATTATTAAAATCTTAAAGTATTTTATAATAAATTTTATAAAAATCTCCAGAGGCCAAGCTCTAATGGTTATACTATTTTGGCTTTGGAGTCAAAAGGGTTGCGAAGCTTAGCCACTTGAAGACAACACAAGGAAAAGAGACATGTCAGAACTTTTATACAACAGAGTATAATACAGTTCGACCAGAATTAAAAACCATATTCATTTTCTCTATATTGGAAATAATTTGAATAATAACTTGCAAACCATAAAAGGCAAACCTACTGTGCTTTTGTTGAAGCCAATAGCTCTCTCTCTTTTAAATAATCATGTTTTACAGTGAAATTCTTGGGGAACACATTTCTTAGGCTTGGACTCATCTTGAACTAGCAACAGCAAGAAAGTACAACACACAAAAGAGTCTTTGGGACACTTCGTTTTTCAAAATACTGTAGTTTTTTAGTTTATTTACATACTTGCAGGAGTTTGTTGCTCATGTACTTTTGCTTTAGTAAGTCTTATCTAACGAGTAGCTTTAAACCTACAGTATATCATATTATGTGGCTATTAATCAGTAAAAATAAATCAGCTGTCTTCTGATAAGGTGAAAAAGCTATGCCAAATCCACATAATCAAATCCAGCTAACTTGTGTATACAGTAGCTAAGACAGTAAAGTAAATAGACTTATCAACATCTAAAAGGGAGTACAAAACATTTCCTATCGTTTTTTACTGACGTCAAATGTTTTGCGTCCAATCGTGTTGTTCAGATTCTCTCGACAGGAGCTATAAATATTTGCTCCAGTATTTATTTGTGTGTTAGGCTGGTCAGTTGCACTTCTGTTGTGTTTATTCATTTACAAAATAGTTTTTTCATGTTTTTACCATAAGAAACACCATCCTTGCAGTAAGTTAAAACTTAACATGATGTCTTTTGAAAGCGATGAACGGATGGACCAAAATTCTTCAACACACAGTTTGCCAGATGTATTTCCATGCCTTAGTTGGTTAAAAAGCGATGCTTGGAGAAAGTTGAGTGTTTCAGCTGGACAGGGATCGGTATGGCCGGGGACAGATCCATCTGCTGTGGCTCAGAGACACAAAGCCATGCAGCGATCCAGTCAAACTTCTGATCTCAGTGCCAGCGAGACATTGTTGTGGCACCGTTTGAAAGCTGTGATTCACTGTCATCATCTGACCAACCTCAACAAGCTTAAAAAATCTGTTACAAAGAAAAGGCTGACATTATTAACAAATTTGATATGCTATGATGGCAGTTAACCCTAAAATCTTAATGTAAATTATATTAATTATGAAATAATAATTATAATATAAAAACACAGTAATAATACTAGATATTATACAATAAAAAATGCATTAAAAAGCAAGAAATGTTCTAAATGAAACCCAACTGACTGTTGAAATGTAGCTTAAATTTGAGTGATCGTTGACGCTAGTTAAGATAAACCAAAAATAAATTAAATATTCATTTTAAATTTATATATATATATATATATATATATTAATATATACATAATTCGTGGAACTTTTTTTTCCCCAAAAACAGTTTTGTAAAGCCAGAAAATTGGCAGGGAAAGGGTCAATCATCATTAATCTATACATTTTGCACTATAAAGCTACAGGTATCTGCTGTTTACAGAAGTTATTTGTTTATCATTTAATCTAAACAAACTTGCAAAAAGCTCTAACACAGCATGACGTTAGAGCGAAGATAATATAAGCAATTGTTTATAATTCAGTGTTTCTTTGCTTTACTCTCTTCGTTTTTGAAAGAAATTAACAGCAAAAATGAGACAACTGTGACTTTTAATTTGTAAATTGGCCAAGTGGAGGGTTTGATGAAAAATTATGCTAATGGATTTTTTTTTTCCTCTGGCTACAGTTCACAGCTGAAGTTGATTTGTATGCCGGTGGAGAGTCCCGAGAGACAGAAGAACCTTCAGAGCTTGAGCTGTCAGCGGAGATCATGAGGAAGAGCCGGAGCGTCTTGGCAGTGACACCTACTGATGTGAGACATTTTACTGTTGTGTTTCAACGCGAGTAGAAGATAATGCTATGCAGTGATTTGTTTTATCCTGCCCCTAATACACACAAAATTCTTGTTTTTCTCGCTTTTTATGTTTCACACCTATGAAGCAGCCCAGGTTTTCTCTAAAATATCATGTTCTTCGATTTCTAGAGAAAGAACTAAAACAATCAACAAGCTCTAGGCTACAAGAACATAGACAACCAATTAACCACACACAAACCCACATACGCACACACAAATTATTAATAGCTTTTTATGAGGAACGTGGGAAAAGATGGCAGGCATCATAAAACCTCAACAGAGTCAAAAAGTTATTAGTTATTAATTCGTGTTCTTCTAATTACCTGAACGCGGTTGGTTGTAACCAAATTACGCTTAATATTTTACAGTCTTTGAAGTCTAATTGACATAATATTAATTAAACACACATGTTTAAAAGTGAAATATGAACATTTCCCCCTGAAATATTTATTTTCAGTTAGGATTAGGATTTTTACTTCCAAAAATGGAGGTGAACTTGATTTTGTCAAATTGGAAAGTGATTGGATTATAAAAAATGGAATGAGGTGTTTGTAGTGTAAGGCTTAAAAAGTGACTTGTTGTGTCAAGTGATACACATAACCAAATAATAATTAGGATTGTCATTATACCAAATGTTTATGAATTGATCAAAACCTTACAGGTTTCGTAACAGACCTCAGTAAGGTTGGATGCCATATTGAATCTAATGCAGGATAGACACTGACCAAAATGATCAACTCAACACTTTGGTTTTTGCCCCCAATTTGCATGAGCTGAAATCAAAGATCTTTTTCTATGTACACAAAAGGCCTATTTCTGTCAAATATTGTTCACAAATCTGTCTAAATCTGTGTTAGTGAGTCTTTTATCTTATCAGCATCTTGATATGCCACACCTGTGAGGTGGATTGATTATCCTCACTAACACACATTTAGACAGATTTGTGGACATATGTTTAAAATTTGAGAGAAATAGGCCTTTTATGTGCAAAGAAAAAATCTTAGATCTTTGAGTTCAGCTCATGAAAAATAAGGGCAAGAACAAAAGTTTGGTGTTTATAATTTTGGTCAGTGTACAATGGCACATACTGTATGAAAGTCCTAGATCATGTCATTTTCACAACACGCAAGTTTTAAAAATCCATAAAGCAAGACGACAATGAACGTAGAGGTGGATGGGCCATCTGGCATATAGGGCTATTCCCTGGTGGGCCGACACAGTTTGGGTCTGATACTTTGGCCCATCTGGGTTTGTCTTCTGTCTTGACAGCATAATCCCAATTGAAATGCGCATAGACAAAAAGCCATATTGCAGCTGTTTCCTTAGAGAGTTCAATTAATTTGATCATAACTTCACCAAGCTTAAGTCAGCTCTTTCTGTTTGCTATACATCTTGTAAGTGTACAATCTAATGTAAATAATAATGCCTACTCGTGCTACATGTATGAACTGTAATTAAAAAGCAGTGCTTGCCTCTAATTTCAAATGCCTGCAGATCAGCGGCGGCTACTGGTCTGTCAAATAGGGGAAGCTCATTTTCGGCCTACATCATAAAATTGTCTATTTATTTAAAAGTAA
>JAUMHR010000043.1:208984-220103 GCA_032361145.1 Enteromius fasciolatus
TTTTTGTAGCTGAATACAACTTCTAGACCCGCTTGATCTTTTGCATCTTTGTTCTGTTGGATTTATAGCTAATTTGTGTTATTATTTGTCTTGAAGATTGAACTTTAAATTTGTTTTTGCTAATAAAAAATGCAACTAACTTTACTCATATCTAAAATCTAAAAGCTCTTTTATTAAATTACAAAGTCACCTTTTATTTTTTAATTAATTAATTTATTTTGCGGAAAGGCAAGAATTGAATGATAGTATCTGTACAAACCCTGAATAGAATTTGTACGCAGTATCTGATATATAGATGGGCTTTCTTTTATTCTACAGGTAAATATCTGGCAGACAACTGACCCGGCCACAGCGATGTAGGATGGACTGTGAGTGGGATGTTAGGATGCTCTTTTGGCACTACAAAGACTTTGGAAAATGTTTTTATTGAAATGCAGCACTCAAACTCTCACGTATAATGTCTGGTGTAGAAAATCATCAGTGCGTTCTGTGGGTGTGTGTATGTGAATATTAGTAAATATTTTGTGTGTATATGATAAAACTTCAGGACAAATGCAATACGTGGACTTTTTTCGCTGGGTTCTTGCAGAAGGCAGAGTTTCTTATACACTGTTGCACATTCTGTCTCTGCCCCAAACCAAACACACCTAGTGACATTACAATCGAATGATACCAGGGCTCACACGAGGAAAGCAGCAGTCATTGGTTTTCCTTCAGCTATTTTGACAAATTTATAAACGATACGATTTAACTGACATGAGGTCTCTCCCAAACAATGCTACAGATTCAGTTTGTTAACATTAGATATCACAAACTAACAACAAACAATATTTTTGCAGCCTTTTTTAATTCTAGGTTAATATTAATCTCTGCATTACTACAGTTTAAAGTCATCAGGCTATTTTTTGTAATAAATTAATATTCATTCATCAATGATTCACAATATTCATTGTAACAGCAAAGACATTTATAATTTATTATTTAGAATATTCATAATAATAATAATTATTATTATTTTTTCTTTAGCAGCAAATCAGCATATTAGAATGATTTCTGAAGTATCATGTGACACTAAATACTATTAATATATATATTACACTTTAATATATATATATATATTAAAATAGAAAACTGGTTTTTCAATAATATAATAATATGTAATATATTAATGTTTTAATTGTATTTTCGATTAAATAAAGAATCCTTAGGGAAACAAAATAGACGACTTTTTAAAAAAGTAATTGTAAAAACCGTATTAACCTCAAACATTTTGAGTCATAAAAAATGAACATTAATTATGAATATGATTTAGCCATGCTAGCAAATTTAGGAATTAACATTAACCTAGATTATTAATGCTGTAAAAATGTTGTTCATTATTAGTTTATGATGCGTAAAAACAATGTTAGAAAATGAACCCTTGTTGTAAAAGTCTTAATTAAAGACTGGTTAGATGTGATGAAAGAGATGTACATGCTTCCACAGAATATTCTCCTCAGTATCATCTGAAATGTGTTAATGTTGATTTGATGTTATTGTCTAGTTGGCCCGTAGCCCTTTGTTAAAATGAAGTGCTTAAACATGGATGTAACTGACATTCATAATTCATGCAAAAAGTGATGCCTACTTTTTTTCTTTTCTTTTTCTTCTTTTTTTTTATAATTTATGTAGACATTTTAGGGAAACAAAACTCCATGTGTGTCAGGGATGCATAATTCCTTAAATCGAAAGGAAGACACTTAAGGAATCGGTCAAACAGTTTTCCTTTGGGTTTTCCACAATGTGGACTTTATTTTCCCAAATCATTGTACTGTAGCAATATTTGAAGATAATGTGTAAAAATGTAAAATAGAAATTGTTATACATGTATCCGAATGGATATAGTTTCTGTGTCTTTCCTGTCGAGTTATTGTTCGCATTTACAGTTCATAGCAGCACTTTATTTTAATTTATTAATTTGTTTAAAATTCGTGGAATTTATTTTATGCCTATTCTGTGGTTTGTAATGGATTATGAACACTCAGACTGTTTTTATTGCTGAACACGGGAAAGAAACAGCATTTTCACTGACAGAAGAACATTTATCACATCCTTTCATTTATCACGTCCTTGTACTGTATTGTGTTGAAAGTAAGCAAATGTCATCTTTATTCTCAATATTTTTGTTTGCTGAGCTATATAGACTTTGTTACAAGACATATGTGGATCATTGCCTTTACAATTGTGAAAATACCAATCCATCCAAGTGTGTAGAAACTTACAGTGTCTAAAACACATCTCTAGTTACAGAGATATAATTTAGAAATACACATGACATTCCTGGATCATTTTCGGTTATGTGGTTTGTCTAACCTGTGTCACATTATTTCTGCCATTAATTAAGTGTACTTTATTTCAGTTTGGAGGCCTTACCTTACCCTAAAAGTGGAGGGATGGAAAGACAGCTGCTGCTTGTGGATGGTTTATTCCAGTTAAGACATGTCTCCATCGCTCATTTTATATATATAACAAATGTATTTATTATGTTTTATCCCAAAGATGTTGTGGTATTGTGTTTGTCAGCTAACTTGCATCTTGTTCATACATCGTTCAGAAAATGGAATATGCAAACATTTCATGCATAGAGTAACCTCACCCCAGATTTTAAGAGAATATAGAGACTGAAAATGCTAAATATATCAGAAGTGAAAATAATGTAATGTCTTAAAAATAAAATCAAGAACTTCGTGTTTAACACTCTTGGCTACTTGTTGGAGTTATTGTCATAATACACAATATACAACAAATCCTCACGCAAATAACAAGAAAAACATTGGTTTTTATTGATTTTTCCAGGGATAAAATTACCAGTATTAAACATTATCAGAAATGTTTTTTTTTTTTTTTTAATGGTTTTACCAAACAATCTGAACTGTGTTTAACATAATAACTGATTGAATTTTGGCCACAGGAAAAAAGTCTTATCTTATTAAAGACTTAAAAAAAAAAAAAAAAAAGACTAGTTACAGAGTTTCTGCATTGACCGTCCATAAATGAAGACCTTTAAAGATCTTAAATCAAAGCAGAAAGCCTTAAATTCAAAAAGTTATGGCATTAAATATACATCTAAACATCCTTAACCCATAATACATTTACCCCAGGTGCAAATCGAAGCATATGACGTCTTGTTTTTAGAGAAACTGTACAAAATTAAATGAGTTTTTTTTTTTTTAAAAGTACTAAATATCTATCAATGGGGTATGAAATTGGAAATTAGTTTTCGTTGAGAGTTGAGTTCATTTTTTCTGAGCCCATTGTAAGATATTTGCTCCTTTTCATAAACATTTTGATCAATTTCCCAGGAAACATTTTATATCTAATTTCTTACATTTTTTTATATTTGCACTGGAAAACAAGACATGAATTCTGAGGAAGAACATCAGTTCGATGCATATTATGTTCCCTTTAGTTCGTTCCTTAGGCTACATTTTCTTTTATTGGTCTTAAAAAGGTGCTTAAATATTCTTCCTTGTATATCAGCTCACGTGCACGTAACTAAGCAAAGTCAGCATGCTATAATTAACATTCGAAAACTAAACTGTTGCCATAGTCGCCTCAGAACTCGTACCGTGATTCTTTGGCGGGAGTTCCCATTCAAAGTGAAAATTAAATCCGTTGTCAAGGCAACGTTTGGCAACAAGCCGGCGGCGGTGCTGAGCATTTCCGGTTTGTGGAAGAGTCACATCAAAGCGGTAAGTGTGTTTTGCTGCGATGAAACGTATTTATATGCATTTAAATTTAATTTACGGTCCGTTGCATGAACAGAAACACGTTTATTTTAATAGACTTCTAAACGATTAGTGCTTTATCAATGCAAATACATATATTTTTTGTAACTTATTTCAGGTTTTTTTTTACATTTAGTCGGTATTCCGCAATAAAATGTCTGATTTAGCGAAAGAGAAAGCAGCACGTCTGCTGAAGAAGCGCGGAAGCTTGTCTTCTCTGGGAAGTCATGAAGTCAGAGCTAAAGAAACCTTTGCCAAAACTAAGGAGTAAGTTACTCCCGTTCCTTAACATCTACCAACTCACGTAACAAAATAATCATGTTGAAAGGTGTCGATATAAAAGTGCAGATGATGAAGGATCATGTGTTTGTGTGTAGCTCTATGAGTACTGTGTCTTACATGGAGGAGCCTGGGCATCATGATGATAATCCACGGCCTGCGGTGCAAATGGAGAACACCTATCAGCTCAGTGAGTCTCTTCTCCTTCACTGCTATCACCAAATAAGCCATTCATTAAGATCCAGCAACATGATTTTACACAGAAGAATAGAATATGAATTTTTTGCATAAATAAGTGAACACTACTCTACTCTAGACCAGTGGTTTTCAACCTGTGTATTGTATTGCAGGGGGGCCGCCAATTATTATTAATAGAAATTGTAATATTGTTAATATAATCAAAAATGTCTAGTTTGCTGACCCGTTATGTATATTTTCTGTTTATTCAATACATTACCAGTTTATTCAATGAAGACAATTAACAGCCTTGCTTCAGAGTATTTAGTTTACCCGACACAAAAAGCGGGATTGTTTAAATTCTTTTGCAAACATATGTGTTTGCTGTGTGGGCCGTGAGTTAAAAAAGGTTGGGAACCACTGCTCTAGACTTTAATTAAGAAATATTCTTAATTTACTTTTTTTCTGTTATTTAAGCAAAATATTGGCAGCAAAACATTGTTTTCACCCTGTAATATATAGAACAATGTTATATTGGTTTAATTGATTTTTAATTTAGATAATTTTCTTGCATCTCTGGTGGTACTTCTGTTTTTGGTCATAATAGCCAACTACTGAATTAACATAATTCAGGTAGTTATTGATCGTGTTTGGCGGGAAAACAATATCTTAAATGTCAGTATTAGAATAGTGAATTTTGTTATGAATTGCATACTTGAACATAACAAAATAATTTTGATAATATCAATATTTTAAAAGATGATCTGCCCAAAATTAATACTATAAGCTCACTGTAAATGTTTGTTATAGTTAAACTAAACTACAACCATATTTAAACAAAAACTATAAAAAATAAAACCACAATTTAAAAAATAAATAAAAGCAAAAACACATTTTATTTTATTCTAAAGCAACATTTCTCAGGTTAAAAAGTAGTGCTGTCAAACAAAATGAAAGTTTTTGTGTACACAATATATGTATATACACATGCGTGTACAGTATATATTTCAGAAAATGTTGTTTATATATTAAATATATTTATATATGACATCTATATGTATAAAGGTAAATATATTCAAATTTTATACTGTATGTTTATTTTTATATAGATAATAAATATGCACAGTGACACATACATGTATCATAATAATAATAATAATAATAGAAATTAATCGAGCCTGTCTATGCAGTCTGGTATATCAATTTATAGAAATACTTTAAACTGCAACACAACAAGCTTATTAGGGGTTTTTTGAGTTACAGAGTTTGAAAGTTACTGCACAAGAAGAGTAATATGACAGAAATTAAGTCAGAGATTATTTGCTAGAATTTTATGATTTTTATGTCTGTAAATCATAGTAAATGTTTGCACAGACCCTGCACGACGTTTCCCGGTGTTAACAGTGAAGGACATTCTGAAGGATGTGTTGACCAGCTACCTGCAGGAGGAGAAATATGAACCCGAGCTGTGCAGACAGATGACCAAAACCATCTCTGAGGTCTGCTGACCTTCACACACTCATCAGTCATCTTTTCTAAATCATAATAAATACATAATACACTGACTAATCAACACACATTTTATTTATTAAAGCATTTTGAGGTTATGAAATATATAAACACAGATATACGCTAAAGCGTGTTCTGTTACTGTAATTTCAGGTGGTCAAAGCCAGAGTTAAAGATTTGATGATTCCCCGCTATAAGATCATCGTTATTATCAGCATTGGTCAGATCAGAGACCAGAACATGCGCATGGGGAGTCGATGTCTGTGGGACGAAACACACGATAATTTCTCCTCGCATACTTTCAAAAACAGCTCGCTCTTCGCCACCGCTACTGTCTATGGTGTTTATTTTGAATGATTGTGTAAGGCTATCAGCTGAGTTTTAGTGACGAGTGATTTCTGCCAACCAGCGGCATCTACACTACAAATTTGCTCAGTTAAATGGCCTTTGAAATAACTTTTTAAAGTCAGAAACAGAGGTTGAATATGTATGAGCCAGTTCTGTTTACTCAACATCTCTCATAATGATAAGTTAAATGCAACGGTTTCAACAAACATAGGAACATACTGCTGTTTTTATATATATATAATATATAATATTAATATTAATAAAATAACATTTTGCACCCATGTAATGAATTCATCATTCTTGATGATGATGATGAGATTTCTGATAGCTTCACTAAGGGCTGTAATTGGCCAGTAGTGTAATTATTGTCATAATTGTATTGCCTCATTGTGTGTCATACCTCATTGTAAGTCAATAAATCTATATGTCTATTTGTTTTGGGAATGTAGAAGTACAACCGTTATTATTTGGTAATTCATGTCTGTCAATTATACATTACTATATTATTGATAATATGTTCATTTATTCAGTTCAGTTAATATAGCTTTAATTCATGTTTTGTTTAACGGAAAATAACAGGAGTCTATGAAAATATGGTTTATAATACTTTATAATAAAAAACACGTTTTTTCTGAAAAAACTGTTACAGTCATCAGTTAATGCTTTTTACAAGTACAAAAATATAAAACATAATAAATAAAATGATTATAAATAGACAAACATTGTCATACTTCTAAGAACAACACAGTAACATTAGCTACATCTTTGAGCTTCAGTCTTAACTCTTAATTTAAATGTAAACAAACACATGTACATATATAATATAATTTGTGTTCCACAGAGGACAGAACGTTTGGATGATGTGAGCATGAATACATGAATAATGGCAGCATGTTCTTTTTTTAAGACGGAAAACGTTTAAATTTAAATAAAGCAAAGTTTTCTTAATAATTTACCCAGTTGTGTTTCTGACGTCCCTGTACAGACATGCTGAGGATCCCAAGTCGAGCAAAAATCCTGCATAGAGAGGCTCAGTGAAAGTGCAGTGAAATGTGTGTAAGTGCGTGAGTGTGTCAGAGACGCTGTAGAAAGACAGAAAGCCACCCAGCCAGTCTACAAACAGGCCCACTCTAGTAGATAGAGGTGAAGGGGCAGGTACGTCGCTTCTTATATTATTATGACAGGCAGTTAATCTGTTATTAGAGCTGAACAGAATCCAAGACTTGTCATTGAGTCCAAACCGACATTCTCTTCCTCCTTTCCTGCCGATTCCTTTATACGTCACTGCTATAACAGCCTGTCCGCTCCATTCAGCTTCCCAGTAACAGCGTCCAGACAGGCTCTCTTTGCTCAAGACCTGCTCAAAGTTCTCAAATCTCTCCGGATGGTCAGGATACGATTGCTTCTCTTTTACATATGCCACCTTTGTGTAGCCCTCAGACAGGGTGAGCTGAGTGTGTGCTGTGTTTAGATCCAATGTGATATCGCATGAATCTGCATTCAAAGAAAGTATACAGGAACATTATAATTACAGTATTTAGCGCTACAAAATGTTTGTATCCGAGCGAGCACCTACATTTCTGTAGACCAGGTGTGATTCTGATCTGTTCTCCATGTTGCAAACTATAAAGACATAAAACATAAATACATAAGTAAATCACCCTCAGAACTATTTTCTCTGCTTTTTGGGGGTTACGCTAATCTGCCCTGTTCAGTAAATCTGGCTCTTTTGAGTCCAAAAAATGGAACAAAATTTGATTTAAAAAAATTTATAGTAATAACAGGTACTTGAGTTTCTCCAACTTGATGTTTGGATTCTGCAGTAGATCTGAGAGCAGCTTCACTCCTGAATCTCCTGGGTGATTGTAGCTCAGATCCAGCTCTCTCAGGTGTGAGGAGTTTGAACTAAGAGCTGACGCCAGATACGAGCAGCCTTCCTCTGTCACCATACATCCAGACAATCTAGAGGAAGGAATCACATCAAATCAGATTACTGTGAAACACACAGAAAAACAGTTGAGACATTATTCAAAATATCTTTTATGTTCCGCAGAAGAAAGTAAGTTTTAAACTATATAATGGTGAGTAAATGATGACAGAATATTCATTTTTGGGTGAACTGTCCCTTTAACTACCCACCTGAGTATTTCTAGTTGACAGTTAGGATTCTTCAGTCCATCACAGAGCAGCTTTACTCCTGAATCCCGCAGGTCATTGTTACTCAAGTCTAGCTCTCTCAGGGGGCACAGCACTGATCAATGAGATCGCAGCCAGAAAACCTATAACAAAAGGAAACACAATCCTCTGCATTAATAACAAATGCACAATTAGTCATAATTGGTTTGTTTTAAAAAATTCTGTTTAATTTAATATGTCAACAAAATGTTTAACGCAACATATTTCTACATAAAGTCTAGAATTACTCACAATATTTTTTTCATATAAGCCATTTTAGTGGCAGCTGAACCTCCAACCCAAATTGTACATATTTTACTTAGTAGCTATTCATATTAATGCGTACAATTGCACTTTATGTGAGAAATTGTATGTATTATACGAAGTGTAAATTTGTAGGATGTACAATGACCACTCCAACCCCACCCCTAAACCTACCCTCACAGAAATCATACAAAATAAGCCACCTCATAAAAAATGCATGAATTGGTTGTGAAATTGTGTCAGGACCTCTGACTGTATTAGATATAGGACAATTTACTTCTGCATTTAGTATTTCTGCAAGTCAGTAGAGGGCATTGCAGTAATTATAATTGTTTTAAGTGATTTTAAACTGTTAATAGAGGTTTAAATAGAGGTTTATTAGTAATAAAATAAATAAATGCATATTCTAAGACAATGAAAGTGTTTTTTGACCTTGCATGCAGTCAACCTGTTGTTGGGGACTCCCAAAACCACAATATGAACCTTTTATAACCCATAATACTGGGACTTTATAAATGTAATTGTGTAATATAACAATTTAACACTTACAGAGCTTTTCTGCAGTTCCTCACAGCAGGTATCAATCTCTTTCTGCCCTCCCCTGATGTGTTGTATTTCTTAAGATTCAGCTCATCCATCACTTCTTCGGACATCTGAAGCATGTAGGCTATTGCTGAGCAGTGTCCAGGAGAGAGTTTCTTCTCTGAGTGTTTCGCTGAGGTCAGAAACTCCTGGATCTCTCTGTACAGAGTGTGGTCTCTGACTTCCAGCAGACAGAGGAACAGGCTGATGGATCTATCTGCTGGTAGATGGGGATCCTTTTTAATTTTCTCTTTAATGTACCTTGTAATTTCCTTTATGCTCTCAGAGGTGCTTTCAGTGTAAGCCAAAAGACCATGTAAAAGTCCTTGATTGGACTCCAGTGAGATGCCCAAAAGGAATCGAAGGAAAAGATCAAATTGCCCCTTCTGACTTTCTAAAGCCTTTTCTACTACGCCTTTAAACAAGTGATGCAGTGCGGTAAAACAACTCAGCACCTCCATAGTCGTACTCACATAGTAGAAAAAGACATAGAATGCAGCAAGAAACTCTTGAAAACTCAAATGTATGAAGCAGTAGACTTTTCTCTTATTAAGCACAGCTTCCTCCTTAAAGATCTCAGTGCACATCCCAGATTGCATCACCTTAGTGACATCTATGCTGCACTCATTCAGGTCCTCCTCATAGAACATGATATTGCCCTTCCTCAGCTGCTTGTAAGCAAGTTCAGCAAGTTTCAAGATGACTTCTTTATTGGGCCGCAGGATTTTTGGATCTGACCCATCATACTTTTGGTTCTTAACATTTGTCTGAATGATCAGGAAGTGTATGTACATTTCCGTCAGAGTCTGAGGGATTTCTGCATTGTCATCTTGCTTCAAGAGGTTTTGAAGCACAGTGGCTGATATCCAGCAGAAGACAGGGATGTGACACATGATGTGGAGGCTTTTTGATCTTTTAATGTGTGAGATGATTCTGCTGGCTTGATGCTCGTCACCGACTCTCTTCTTGAAATACTGTTCCTTCTGAGTGTCATTGAATCCCTGGATTTCAGTCACACGGTTGATGTATTTTGAGGGGATCTGATTGGCTGCTGCTGGTCTGGAGGTGATCCAGATGAGAGCAGAAGGAAGCAGCTCTCCTTTCATGAGGTTTGACATCAGCACACCCACTGATGAAGACTTGTTTACATCTGAAACTCTGTCAGTGTCTAAAAAGAGTGAAACTCTGCTTTCATCCAAACCATCAAAGATGAACACCACTTTAAACTCAGCATAAATCTTTGAGTCCAGATTCTGAAGCTCGGGGTAGAAGGTCAGGAGAAGATTGTGAAGACTATAGCACTGCTCTTTAATCAAGTTAATTTCTCGAAATGGAAGCATGAACATGAAATCTACATCCTGATTGGCTTTTCCCTCAGCCCAATCCAGAATGAACTTCTGCACAGAAACCGTTTTTCCAATTCCAGCAATGCCTTTAGTGAGAACAGTCTTTATTTTTGCTTGTTTAACTGAAGGGTCAAAGATGTCATTGCAGTAGATTGGAGTGTCTTGCGGGTTTTGTTTTCTGGGTGCTTTCTCCATGTGTAAAACCTCATGTTCTTCATTCACCCCTTCACATTCGCCCTCTATGATGTACAGATGTGTATAAATCATGTTCAATAGGGTCTGATTCTCTTGTATTTTGGGTCCCTCAAATAAGTGCTCATACTTGTTCTTCATGCTGGTTTTGTGAATATTTTTAACTCTTTGAAGAACGTCATTCACTGGTTGGAGACAATCCTGTTGCAAGTCTTCATTCACCTCAACTCTGTGTGGATGTAGAACAGAGTGTTTACTTCTGTCTCAGGACTGGGGAAAACTAAGTTGTCTGATATGACCTGTCTGATCACAGTATGAATGTTGATGCATAGCTGACACATTTGGACTGAATCTACTCTTTTTATACAATAAGAAAAATTAGCGGCATGTCCTATGGTCTAATCAGTGATGCCGGTAACGCGTTACTTAGTAGCGCGTTACTCTAATATGACCAATTTTTCCAGTAACGACTAATCTAAC
>JAUMHR010000043.1:231673-243891 GCA_032361145.1 Enteromius fasciolatus
TGGACTATTGTAATGCACTACTAGGTGGTTGTCCTGCATCTTCAATAAACAAGCTACAGATAGTCCAAAATGCAGCTTACCAGCACAAGAAAATATGATCATATTACCCCAATTTTAATTTTAATGGTTAAAGTTACAATTCAGTAAACAATTTCAGAATTTTATTTTTTTGGGCAAACTATCCCTTTAGTCTGCATTATGACCTTTGTCACTTCATCGATCAGCACTGTTCAAGTAGCAAAGCAATAGCAGTGCAATTCAATACAGATTCATTAAAAAGTAAACTGTGGTTTGGTGCCGTGCTTGACCCCTCATGCATAGATTCTGCACTGTTGAACTCAGGCTAAGGTCAACATACTCCATGGAAGATCAATGGACTTCTGGATTTGTTTGATTAAGTAGTTTTCCACAGCACAGCGAGCCTTATGTTTCCAGTACGAGGTCATGTGTGCTGAATCGATTCTGACCTGAGAAAACCGACACATGTGTTTTGAAAGTGCACGAAGGTGCAAAGTGCAATGCAGGTGTGTGTTCTGGACCCAGCTCTGCAGGAGGACTGACAGCACTAAACCCTGTGAAAACATGTGTTTCCTCAGCGTAAGTAACCAATAGGCTTTACCTAAGGATTTGCCACTTGCTTGATTACATTGCATTTTCTCATTTTGAAATTAGAACACGTAGTTGTAAATATTGACCATATACTGTACAAAACCTTAAAGTACTGTTACAAAATGACCTAGACTTCAATTTCATGGTAACTTTAACAAATGTTCAGTGTGCAGGAATGATCCCAGCATATACATATATATATATATATATATATTTATACACTGTAAACCCTAATGTTGTCTTTACTTAAACAATCACGTAATGATGACTAAACTACTCAAAATTTTGCATTTTGGTCCCATTACTTAAATAGATGAGTTAATTTAACTGAATTGCCATCGAATTGCATAAACTTAAGACAAAATCATGATTTAAACCTTAAAAAAATAGGCAATTTTCCCAAAGAAAAAATCCCTCCATAGCTGTTATATTTCACTATCTTAATTCACTCGTTTAACAAAGTCATCTTCAATGTTGAATTTTCAATACAACTGAACATCACATAAGCCACATAAGATGTTGTTATAATTTTCTTCCTATTAATGCAGTGGCGCAACATGAAATCAGAGTTATTTGGTTTCTAATTTGGGTGATATAATATTTAAATAATTGTGGTAATATGCTGAAGTCACATATTGACTCAATCATTCAGCACATGAGTCACAGCAATGGTGACAATTAAATTAAATTTATTTTATTAATTGTATAACCATTTTATTTGCTTTTTTTGTTGTGCTAATACTGATACAAGACAGCAAATTAAATTTGCAAATTAAAACAACAACAACCGTAAAACAAAGCAATGCTGCAATGCCCTCTGGGAAAATTTGGGAAGTTTAGTCTATTAGCCCTTTTAAGTTATCTGTACTTAAACATCTGAGTTAATTCAATGAATAGACCACATTTGGTTAACTCAATAAATCAATTTTCCATTACTCAAGCGAACAGAGGGAATCAGTTTCCTGAAATCATTTGAGTATTCTCAACTTATTAGGGTTTACAGTGTAAACCAGTGTTTACCTTTTGTGGAATACAAAGTTTCAATGGCTGTTAAAAGATTCCTAATGGAACCACAGAAACCAATAAAGAACCTTTATTTTTAAGAGTGTGGAAAGTTTCCTTGTGGAACCATCAGTGCCAATAAAGATCCTTTATTTTATATATATATATATATGCTGTCATTAATGTTTAAGAGTGCACTAGCATATGCTAAGCTAATAGACATCGACTAAGCCACACAGCTCAAAATTAGAAATGTATTGACAAAGCCGACAACCAAAATAAACGTCATAGTGTAAAGGAACGCTTTCACACATATTAAAAGCAAACTTGTGTTCTATCTGAAACTAAAGAGTGTCCGTGTGTGTTTGTCAGGTATTCACCCTGAGGTTTTTACACCACTGTAGGTGCAGCCTTGCAGATCACTACAAAACCTGAAGTACTGAGATAACCACACTAGATGACTGTCACTGAGTCATCTATGCCCTGTATATAAATGCTTTTCTTGGAACAGCCTGTCCGCTTTCTGAACTGTGTCTTTGATGTGTGATGGGGATGAGTAAAAATTACTGCCATTGACAAGTATATCGATGTGTGTGACAGATATGTGTTTGTGAAATGTATTCAGTCTATGTTGATAAAAACAGTAACTATAAAGTTATGAAGCAGTATGGTCTGTTTGAAGAAATGACTGGTGAACAGGCTTGACTCCAGTAACCTACTGAGGTGGGCCACAAGAAAAAAAAAAGTATATTACTCCGGGGCGGGGCCTGCCAATAAATATAACAATTAATTTACGTTCGTGTTTCTGAAGAAATAGCCTAACCTTTGCTTACAGCAAAGCCAAAAACAAAAAAAATCCAAGTAAAATAACAAATTTCTGTAGAAAAAAAATCATCATCCATATGAGAATGAGAGGTCTGTGACAGCAGCGTTTATTTCCGATAGGGCACTTTCCTCTTCTGAAGAAAGAGGAAGCGTGTATTTGGATGTGTGAGAGGTGGGGGCAGTTTCACAATGAGGCTTGAGATATATGACATGTTGCCAACCTTTCACAATGAAAGAACTTCAAAAAACGATTTCCCATACAGAAGCAATACAGAACTTCACTTAACTGTCAGGAAGATGTGCAATTTCAAAGCGCCACACGGTAATGATTGTCTCGGCATCGCAGACATTTCTAGGCCAGTCGTTCAGCGCTTCGTTATGATGGCTGTCATTTCTAGCATGCTACTTTTTTTTTCTACTCTCCAAAATGTCGTTATTTCTTGTCATGCACATTCAATAGTAGTTTAATGCAATTATCATTTATTTACCTACATATGTTCTATCTGCTGTATATATACACGACCGTTCAAAAATTTGGGGTCAGTAAGATATTTAATGGTTTTTAAAGATGTTTCTTCTGCTCATCGAGGCTGCTTTCATTAGATTAAAAATCCAGAAAAAAATGGAATATTGTGAAATATTATTTCAATTTAAAATAGTTGTTTTCTGTGTGAATATATTTTAAAATGTATTTTATTCCTGTGATACAAAGCATCATTACTCCAGTCTTCAGTGTCACATAATCCTTTCAGAAATCCTGATGTTTTATTATCAGTGTTGGAAACAGTTGAGCTGCTTAATAGTTTTTTTAGGATTCTTTGATCATTCAAATATTAAAAACAGAAGCATTTATTTAAAATGGATAATAATGTTCCACTACTGTTGAAAAGTTTGGGATCAGTACATTTTTATTTCAAATTCAAATTTTATTTATAAAATTAGAAAACAATTAAGTAAAAAGGAAAAATAGAAGTAGAATATAAAATATAAAAATTTGTTTTATTATTTTTTCTTTTTTGAAAGAAATAAATACTTTTATTAATAAGGATCTATTAAATGAACAAAAAAGTCATAGCATAGATTCACATTTTAGAAATGCTTTATATTTGGTAAAAACTATATATATATATAAAATTATATTGTTTTTTACTTGTTATTCATCAAAGAATCTTGAGGAGAAGAAGAAAGAAAGAAAAAAGTCACAGGTTCCAAAAAATATATTTGTCTGAACAACTGTTTCCAACACTGATAATTCCAGTAATAAATCAGCATATGAGAATGATTTCTGAAAGGATCATGTGACACTGAAGACTGGATTAACGAGGCTTTGCATCACAGGAATAAAATACATTTTAAAATATATTCACACAGAAAACAGTTATTTTAAATTGAAATAATATTTCAAAATATTCCAATCTATTTAATCTAATAAATGCAGCCCTGATGAGCAGAAGAAACATCTTTAAAAACCATTAAATATCTTACTGACCCCAAATTTTTGAATGGTAGTGTGTGTGTGTGTGTGTGTGTGTGTGTGTGTGTATGGACAGATAGATAGACATATTTTAGTGCACAATTCTTTTAGTTTGACCTCTGGCCCTCTAGTATTCCATGAGGGAACTGACAATTGTCTATTAGTTTTGTCATTTGTATGCTTTGTTCTTGGAGTACCTGAAGCACCATGTTTTAGATAAGAATTTTTTCTGCACAACCGAATGTGCATGTTTCCAGTACCTCTTTGGGACGATATATAAATAGAGTTGAGAGAGCTCTGTGCACTGCGTTATGGTCCTGAATAGCTGCTTTGTTGAGTGTTAAGTTACAGTACACTGCTGAAGCAGTCATGAGCTTAAGTTTGTGTGTGTGTGTGTGTGTGTGTGTGTGTGTGTGTGTGTGTGTGTGTAAAAGACCTTATTTGCCTCTGTTGCCATCCTAATTCTATCAATCTGTGACTTCCCAGATCTCGTGATGTTAGTTTAGAGAGCATGTAATTAGAATGGGACAATGTTAAAGAGAAAATTCACCCCAGAATGTAGGTATAAATTTAGGTATAATGTCTTCTTAAAGTATCAAAACGCATTATTTGTCTTAATAGTATAGTACAGTGGTTCCCAACCATGTTCCTGGAGGCCCCCCGACACTGCATTTGCATCACTCCTTTGTCTGACACACCCTTTTCAGCTCTTGGAGTCTGCTCTAATGAGCTGATGATCTGAATCAGGTGTGTTTGATTAAGAAAACATGCAGTTTTGCGGGGCCTCCAGGGATGTGGTTGGGAACCACTGGTACAGTATAGTATATTACAGTACTATTATAATTCTGCCACATTCCATGAATCATTCAAATTGAATATTTTTCTTATTAAAAAAGACAATTCAAGCATTTTTATTTATTTAGCAATTGTCCAAATAATGCAAACAATCAATGACAAGTGTTTCGAGACTTTATCTATTATAAACTGAGCAAAACCACAAAATTATTGATTTGTAAAAAGTATCCCAACTTTTTATGCAACTCCCGAAATATTATATAACATTAATGGCAATGGAATAATAATATTATAGCATTATATTTAACCTAGAATTTGAGATTATCAAACAGCTACTGACATTATTATTATACATCTGACAGAAAAAAGTCAACTTATCGCGGACAGATTAAAATAGATAGCTTTTTGTGTGATTTACAATACTTAAACATGGCTCATGACGAGTTAATTCGACATGACATAATATACATATTATTGTAATGCAGGGGTCACATCGGGAGGAACCATTTCTGCCGGATCTGTACAGTAGTGAAAGGGTGGGAGGTGGAGTGACGTAGACTATGACCGCGTCTCTGGAGCGAACCACCACACACATAGCCGCGGAGTGTAAATACTCAGACAGTGTTAATTAACAGTGAGCTAAAAGCAATCAAATCGAGCATACGTGTTAGTTTTAAAGCGCTCGGAATGACGTTTGTGATAAGCATACGTCAGCACTACAGAGGCGCGAGGAGAGAAAGTCTGCCCCCCCCCCTCCTGTGTCTCAGTGGTACAGTCCACTGGTAAAATTCCGAGAATTGCGAACTGCGTCTTCTCAGAAGAGTTCTTCCAAGAACTGTCTTCGGCGGACACTTCCAAGAAAAATATACCAGGTGATTTTTTTTCTATCTAGCAAAAAGTCTAGACTAAACACGAGACGCTCTAAAGAAACGAGTTATTTCTATTGTTGTTGTTTTTGTAATTTTATTATTTTGTTTACTTGTATTTAGAGCTGCCGTGTTAATTACGCAACTCGACATTTGGTGGCCTAATTGCGTGATTACTAATCGTATTCGTCTCATTTGTCAGTTTCGCTCTCTATAGAGTTGCGTTAGATTCAGTAGCTGTTTTAGGAAGCTCTGAATTGTTTAAGAAAGAAATGCAACTTTATATGGGAGGGGAACTAAGTTTATTCCCTATAATAGACAGCATGCGTGGTCATAAAACACGCGTAAAGATCATATACATTTCATATTTTAAAAACTGCTTTATTTTTTATTAATTTTCTCTGACTTTGACATTCACCCATGCGCATGTGATCATGCTGGCGAACTCTCTAATTTATGTATTTAATGGAAAATGTAATAACTTATGGTCAATAAATCCAGCATGCGTATGTTCGATTGCGTCACGCGTATTAATCTCGTGAGATTATTTATGTGTACTGTAGTCTCAGTTTGAAACATTACCGTATCAAATCGAAACGCTCGTTTTACACCTGCAATAGAGTCCTGTGGCTTTTATTCATAAACTGTATGTCATAATAATACTACTGTTCAACAAGTGTCACTCACGGAAAAATCATGTAGCCTACTGCTGCTCCCTATATAGTGATGTTTGACTAAATACAGGGTATGCTTGTTTTTTTTTTTAGAGCTAAGGTGATGCATGGTTTCTTAGATAATATCAAAAGCTTGAGATCTGGTTAATTTCATGCCTCAATCACAGTTAGCTTGGCATTTTGGTATTACATCTAAAAAAAAAAACATAACTAATGCGGTTTAAACACTGTCTAAGTAGGCAGGTGTCTAGATCTGTCTGCAAACATTGTCCTCTCAAGTCAAATGCATAAAGTGATTATTAAAATTATAGCAATAAAGAGTATGTATAAATTGTACCGTATGTGTGCATATGTGTAAAACATTAATTAGATGTCTTACTATAAATATTGTTATGCCTAAATATAAATGTCGATTATATCTTTAGTTTGCAACATTGTAACTTTGTGGACATCTAGTGTTCAGTCGACTAAACTTGCACCACTTTAGTTTTGACATAAAGATTTTAGGTTAATATAGCCTGTTATGTAACATTAGACAGAACTTTTTTTAGATTTAACAATTTTTTAAAGTATGTCTGGTGTGATTTATAGTTTATTTAAAAAAAAAAAAAAAAAGCTTAGTAACCAAGTATGTATGCATTAGTTCATTGAAGTGTTTGACTTGATTCTGAATGCTTTGTGTGCAGGTGAACAATGTCAAGTGCAGCAGACGGCTGCATTAAATTCACTCGCCATGCTGGTGATGTGCTGTTCAACTTCAACCACCTCCGCAGCAGAAACATCCTGACCGATGTCACCATTGTGGTCGGTGGGCAGCAGTTTCGAGCTCATAAGACTGTTCTGATGGCATGCAGGTAGTGCTATGACTTTGCATTTTGCAAAATGTTAAATACGTGGCAGTGCACAGTAAAAGATATTTGTGTTCCATCTTGTCTTTTCCCAGTGGCCTCTTCTACTCCATGTTCGCAGATGCTTATAAAAGCACCTTGAGCATCATAAGTTTAGATCCAAAGGTGGACCCCGATGGCTTCGCCATATTGTTGGAATTCATGTATACGTCTTGCCTCACGCTTAAGGATAACTTCATCATAGCTACCCTCAACACAGCCACTTACTTACAGATGGAGCATGTGAGGGACACATGCCAGAGGTTCATAGATTCCAGGTGAGTGCTTAGAAAAAAACACGGACGTTTGATTTGTAACATGAGACATAACATTGATTTTGTTTTGTTATATTTGAATTATTAATTTAGAAATGCATAAAAAATGTATTTCACTTCATATATGATGAGCATATGTTGAATTATTTAATTTATATATTCATTTGGGGTTTGCTGCAAATAAAAAAAAAATGAAGGTGATATAACTTTCCTGATATCACAATCAAGAAAAAAACTAATGAAAAGGAACGTATCAATTAAAAACAAAAAGGAGTCATCATTTATTAAAAAACTGCTTCACTTCCTGTTAATGCTGAATATATGGAAAAACCTTTTATGTTTCTATGTTTTTAAGTCTCTTAAAATATCACATCGTTTGACTTTTGACTTGATTGCAAAGATCATATTGTAATTGTTATGTTGCCTAGCCCCTAAAACATTATAATAATATTTTTGTATATATTTAATAATTTAATTTAATAAATTAATGTATGTATATATAAATATCTTTTATACTTTAATATATTAAATATTAAAATATTAAAATGTAAAAAAAATATATATATATATATATATATATATATAGAGAGAGAGAGAGAGATATAGATATAGATATAGGTTGTTTTTTTTTTCATTTTAATATATTAAAAGTATAAAAAATATTTTAATGCTTTTTACATGATTACGCCACATGACATTTTTAGGCAGTCATTAAATGGTTAAAAATGGTATAGGCCGAAAGAAAAATAAAGCAATAATAATACAACGATTACACTACTACCCATATGTTTGCTTAGATTTCCTTTCTTTATCTTGACACTGTTATTTCTCACTGACTTATCTCCTGCTGGTTTTCTCACAGGGGCTTGTGTGTAAAGCAGACCAGAGCAGAGATGCTGGTCAGTCACGGCTGTTTATCTTCAGAAGCTCCCTTCATCCTCAGCGATGCCCTGAACAGCCAGTCCAGCGTTAACTTCAGCACTTACGCTCCTCCGAACATGCACTATGCCGTCAGCACTTCCACCGAAAGCCCCACCCGCTTCTACAGACCTCTACCTCTCAACGTGGACGTTTCCAACACCACAAACCCGCTCTGGCAGATCCCGAAGAGTGGCGTGATGGTCCGCCAGCAGCACTCCCCGCCAGACACCGGAGCCTCGGCCCGGAACGTCACTTACACAGGAGCCTCAGGGGCCCGGGAGGAGACGAACCGTCCGTCTGTGCTGTTCCGTTCAGCTCGAGCTGAGGGAGACAGGAAGACTCCGGAGGTGGAGAGCACTGAGCCGTGCCACAGCAGCGGGCCCAAGAGCCCTCTCAGGTCAGACTGCCAGCCCAACTCACCGGCAGAGTCCAGCAGCTGCAGCCGAGGAGCCCCGTCTCCTCCTGGCTCCGTCAGTCCCCCGAAGGTACGCAACTGGAAAAAGTACAAGTTCATTGTGCTGAACTCCTCAGACAACACCTCACCGACTCCATCCCACATGGCTACAGAATCCAGCAACAAGAGCAGTGAAGCTCAAGTGCCGCTCAGTGTGGAGAGCAGGTCAGTGAAGCCAGACTTTAAGGATGACAGTGTGGCAAGTGTTAGCATTTGACGCTTTATTCTTAAACATGGTGCCATGTGTTTTTAGCCCTGCAGATGACTGCATCAAAAAAGAGGAACACGACTCTTCACTTCCCAACACTTTGACAGAGGAGAGCAGCTCCGGACCCACAAGATCAGGTGAATACACTTTCTTCTCAATATTGAAATGGATTTAGGGAGCATTCGCACATGGACGAAATCAGTTTTTTTTTATTCAGTTTAAAAAGTTTTTAAAATTTTAAAAGTAATAATAACAATAATATTTCTTAGTATTTAAATATGATAATATATATAATACCTAAGTTATATTAAATGGCTTATAAAATTAAAAATACATAAAGATTTTAATATTTTAGTATTAAGTATTGTAATTAGCCAATAATATTTGTTTGACAATAATAATAATATTTGGTTTTTACATCATAATAATTATTGTTATAGTAGTAAGTACTGTAGTAGTATCAACTATTTACAAACTACTATTACAGTCGTTTTTTATTATTATTATTATTATTAAGCATTATATTTTATGTCTACATGTAAAAATAAATATTATAAAATATAATTTATTAACATTAAATATGACAATTTTAATAGATAATATTAATAATAGTTAACAGTATTTATATTATATATTTTAAGTGAACATACCTTGAGTTTTATTTATTTATTTATTTTTATTCTTTGGGGCCCCCTGTTGGTTGCAGAGCAGTATGTGCGGTGATTGTGGATAAAAGTCTTTTTGTAATTCACATTTCATTATTATCAAAACAAATGTTGACAGTCTGAATGAATCCTAATAGCTATTGTGTTGTGTTTGCAGTCTACTGTAACGACTGTGAGTCCAGGAGCGAATCTGACGGAGAGAAGCCACAATGTCTGCAGGATGGAAAACGGTACAAATGTGACCGCTGCCAGGCCATGTTCTGCTATAACGGGAACCTAGCGAGCCACAAATCCATCCACACAGGTACATTTGCAGGGCTTCGGAGCTCTGTGATGGTGCTCACTTAGACCTGTGTGTTGCATTTTTACATTTTTGTCTTGGTCTGTTATAGCAGGAGAGAAACCGTACCGCTGCAATGTGTGTGGGGCGCAGTTCAACAGACCTGCCAATCTGAAGACACACTCGCGGATCCACTCTGGAGAAAAACCATACAAATGTGAAACCTGCGGCTCGCGCTTCGTCCAGGTACAGTCAAGGCGCCCAGAGTGCTTCTGTGACAGTGCATAGCAGTTGCACTTTATCTTCTGCTTTCATGGTTTGCAGGTGGCTCATCTGAGGGCTCACGTACTGATCCACACCGGAGAGAAACCGTACCCATGTGACACGTGCGGCACGCGCTTCCGCCACCTTCAAACGCTGAAGAGTCACCTACGAATACACACGGGAGAGAAACCTTATCATGTGAGTTTCAGCTGCACATATGTGACCCTGGACCACAAAACCTGTCATGAGTAGCTCAGCAGTAGCCAAAAATACATTGTATAGGTCAAAATTAGAGATTTTTCTTTTATGCCAAAAACCACTTGGCACCACTGCATGAAAGATCATTATCAAAAATCCATAACGGGGGCACTTCAAATGGGATTTTCTCAATATTTAGATTATTTTGCACCCTCAGATTCCAGATTTTTTCATTGTTGGATCTCAGTAATACTGTCCAGTCCTAACAAACCATACATCTATGGAAAAAAAATGGCTACCATATGACTGGTTTTGTGGTCCAGGGTCACATTTGTTCACGTATCAGTGTTGAATATTAGAACTGAGAAAGCATTTGATGTGAACTCTTCTTGGCTTCTCATTTCAGTGTGAGAATTGTGACCTGCACTTCCGCCACAAGAGTCAGCTGCGTCTGCATCTGCGACAGAAGCACGGCGCCGTCACCAACACCAAGGTCCAGTACCGCAGAAGCAGAACCGACCTGCCCGTCACCTCTCTCGTGACCTCTTGAACACACATCAGTGTTTACAGTTCCTTCAGCGAGAAAAGCCATCAGAAAAACAGATGCCCGTATGGCCTTGCCATTTACTCATATGGGGACGTTGCATATTGTTTTCTTAAATATGGATGAATTCACCAGCACATTCTGATTCAGCCTGCATGACTTCATCATGATAGTTAAAGATTTTACTGTAAATACTGACTTCCAAGCATCATATGTTAAGCTCTTGTCAGTGCAGCCTGAGTCTCTATAAGTTCTCTAGTATTTATTTTTTATAAAGAATGCTATTTCACTCCCTTTTCAGTAAAACTATGCACTGTATATATGTCAGGGAAAATTGGTACAAAAATAATTATGCAAGTGCAGTGTGTATGTTTTGTCAGTGTGGTACATTTAAAGAAGCTCTTCTCTGTCGGACAGTTATATAGGATTTAATGTTGGACTGGATTTATGTATTTGTACAGCTGTTTTTGGTACTAGCGGGCCGAAGGTCCTTGCTAATAAATATTTTATATCAAACTAATTCAAAGTTCTTGTTTGATTATTATTACACATTATATGGAGTGTTGGGGGTAATGTATTACAAGTAATGCGAGTTACATAATATTAATTTTAATTTTAGAGTAATATAACTGAATTACATTTTCAATTCAGTAACTTTGTTTTCTTATTTATTGACTGACGAGTCTCCTGATTGTCTCCGCATTGTTTGCGGTGTGTGAATACAGAGTAATTTTAGGCTTAATGTGAACGTGCATTAATTCGTTCAAAAATAGATTTGATCAGACAGGGCCGGCTCTAACCAATTTGGCGACCTAGGCAAGATTGCTGGTGACGCCTCGTTACATCGCAGTTGATTCTACTGCTAGTGTACATACATTCATAAGACACTTAATAGTATGTCTTGTACACAATTTTATTTAAATAATAAATAATAATACAATTGCATATTCAAAATACTTAAGTGAATTCAAGAACGAGTTATATATTATATAATATTAAAAATATTATCTGAACATATTGTGGTGTCTGGCTGTTGCTCGTTAGAAACGTGGATGAGTTACAGCTAAGCTGTTATATTTTACATATCCCTGACTACATGCCAAGATGGTACTAACAGTAACAAGTGAACTTACCTGAGCAGATAAACATATCAATCAACATATCATATCAGATATACATAGCAATCAAGCCCTATTACCACACAGTCCTGATTGGTTCTAAAAGTGGCAATAGCAATATGTCACTCCCCTACACACCTCTCTCTATGACGGTAACTT
>JAUMHR010000043.1:245174-270873 GCA_032361145.1 Enteromius fasciolatus
TTTTGAAAAAGGCTTGCTACTGTAGTTTGTTTTTGGTCACCATTGACTTCCAAAGTAACTTATTTCCTAATTGACTTTTATTAGCCATTTTTGCACCGACTGTCAACTCTGTGATGTTGAACACACTGTATTGTAACAACACAGCACTTACCATAACAGTTCTATTGCATATATTTTACCTGTAATTTTATTCCTGTGATCAAAGCTGAAATTTCAGCATCATTACTGGTCTTCAGTGTCACATGATCCTTCAGAAATCACTGGGGCCTATTATGTACCAATACCTACCTTTATGATACCAATATAGATCCTTCAGGTATAAGCTTACCTTTTCTTCCACAGCTCCTGTACCTTGTAATATGCTTCGATTCTCAAGAATCATTTTTAATTATTCATTCTGAAAAGTTTTTTCATATTTTTATGGAAAACAAAAAACGTTTTGTCCCATTTATTTGAACTACAAAACCAGACCTGTGGCTATTTATCTTAGACACTGAATTGTATTTACAAATTTTCAAACAATGAAAAATCCTAGACACTGCAGTTGAAAGAGACAATAATTATGGATCCATTTTTAACATTTTCTATTTATTTCCTGAGAACAAAAAATTTGGTGATGCATAATAGTCCCTGTCACATACACGTGATTCTAGCATTCAACTCCAGAAGGCTTTTATTCTTTTCCTGTAGTGCAGAAATGCAAATTAGTGGAATTCAACTGAGCATTAGATTGGAGTCAGAAGACATTCAACATCAGAACGTTTATTCTTTTTTCAGTGGGTTCTGTCATTCTTGATATTTCATTTATTGTTCCGTGTTATTTTATGGAAAGGTCATTTCAAATTTAGCTTCTTCACGAACAACACCAAGATGCTGAGACAATCAAATAAAAGCATGAGCCCCCATCCCCCACATCTTAAAATCCACCGCCTGAGCAAAGATGGCATGTGTTCGGACTACAGCAGCCACAATACGATAAAAGAAAAATCATACAGCTAAAACTCAGCTCTCTACTGGGTGGCCAGCAAATGGTCCTCAGAACCTGCTGTGGATTGCTATACAAAACAAGAAACACGTGACCAAATATAACACAAACGGGTCTGGAGATCTACTCAGACACTCTTCCTGTTGGTCATTTATAGCTTAGAGAATGAAACAGTTAAGTGCAGGAGCCAATAGGAACTGCAGTATTTTTCAACACATTCTTGGCTTATTTCTAATTGTGTTTTATACACTGAATGGAAGATTATCCTGAAATTAAGAGCAGAAGCGTGCATGTTCTCTTCCTATAGAAGTGCCCTGAACATTATTGCTCAAGCTCGAATATGGTTCCTCATCTATGTAATAGTGATAGAGAACGGATCGCTCGCGCAGCAGAAATGTATTCCTTTCATACTTACGAACATAGATATCAGCACACACTCTCTCACGTCTAAAAACCCCCTATTTTACTGTTGAATGAGTAAAAATGTATATATATATATATATCGGTACATGAAGGCATAGCGCAATAAACAGACACCTTAACTTTCAAGAATTAGGATTTTTGCTGTGGACGTTTAGCCTTCTTTCTCCAGGATGTTCTTCACATCTCCAAACACCTGAAACAACAAACAGACAAAAGGGAGCAAAATGAAACTCACTGATAGATGTGTATTATTTACCTTGAATGCACTGCGGCAGGGGTTCTCATCTCCAGTCCTCAGGACCCACTGCTCTGCACATATTGTGCATCTCGCTTATTGAACCCAGCTGATTCAGATCATCGGCTCGTTAGAGGAGCGAACTGAACTGAGTGTGTCAGATAAGATACACATCCAAAATGTGCAGAGCAGTGGGTCCCGAGGACTGGAGCTGCACTATGGCACTTTAGTATTAAACCACTTTCTTTGTGCTTCCAAAAGAGGACATAACTAAAAACCAGTGGTCAAGTTAACAGAACACTGTTCCAGAACAGTTCAACACAAACATTAGAGTGTGTTCAGCTCATTTACGGAGGACAGACTCCTAAAACTTGCAGAGCAGTCTATGATGGCTGTGCACTGAGACTAGAAAGTGGAGCAATCCTAGCTCTGCAAGAACAGTCTGGCGCTTCTGACTCACAACCTGTAAGTAAGTTAGGTTTTCTTATTAACAGAATCTGCTACTTACTATTCAAACGTGCGTTTTGAAGGGTAACGCTAGCGCTTGTTTTTTTGTTGTTTCTCCAAACATGAATGCAGACAGGGTGTTATGTTTACGAGGCGTGATGCAATGCGATGCGTAAAAAGACAGAACTAAGTCATGATAATCAGTGATTATGTTTCCACTGGATTATGTGTTTTATTGTTTTGGTGTCATAGTGCCGGGACACAGCGTCACATTATAATAAGGGGCGTAACATTTCCGCCGGTATTCGGCCAATCACAGTGCACTGGACAGCTGGCCAATCAGAGCACACCTCGCTTTTTTAGAACAATGAGCTTGCTTCAGGAGGCGGGGCTTAGAGGTGAAACAAAAATGCACAGCATGTGGAAAATAATGTGTTTTTTACACCTCGCATTACAACAAATACACAAAATAATGTTCTTTTTCATAAGACGGCTTTAAGCTTTAGTGATTTTGTTATGTGCGTTTGTCATTTTTTAAATATTTTTCTTTCCATTCAGCTTTGATTAATTTTGACTTTAGTCTTCGGTTCGTAATTTTAGTACTTCGTCAATTTCAGTTAGTGGTCAAGGCAACGCTTCATGTTTTTGTTCGTTTTAAACTCAGGTTTCTTTTTTAATTTTTCTCTGCACATTAAAACAACAGCATTTTTTGTAGAGCGTCATCGTTATTTGAGGGACTATATATTCTTGTAGTGAAAGATACATCTTAAAAAGCACACTTAGTGTGGTTTTAATGATAGCTTGTCCTTTTGAGGAATAGCTCCACCGAAAGAACTATCAAAAAAGAACAAGTTAATGAGCTGAAAACAGTCTTACCTCATCAACTGATCGAGAAGCATCAATCGTGCGCACCTTCCCCTGTTTCTCGTACAGCTCTATAATGGGCCGTGTGGATTGGAGGTATGTCTGGATCCTAAAAACAAAATGAAGTGTTTAGGAAAACACGAGGTGACTCAAAAGTGCAAACAAACCCACTGTAAAGAAAGTTTTTCCATACATTTCCATGTAATGCCAAACTATTCAGTGCCTGCCACCAAACATTTTCCAAACACAATGCTAATTTTATAACAGTATTCATACTAGATGCTTTGCATAAAGCTTGATACATCTGACACAGTCATAACGGTCAGAACTACCTTTTCTCTAGACTTTCTCTGTTGTCATCAGTGCGCCCGCTGCTCTTGCCCCGCTCTAAACATCTGTCAATACAAACCTAAAATACACAACAGCAAAAAAAAAAGAGGTTTAAACAATATTGTGGACAATATTGACATGAATCATTTTTAATGAGTGATAATTTTGCACTGATAAGGGACAAAACAAACTACTAAAACATTTTATTACATGCATATATTATTACAATACTAACATTTTCAATGAATCCAAATATCCACACCAAACAATCAAAACTGAGGTTATTGTGTATTGTTACACCCCTATTATTTACAGGTAAAAATGTCATTCAGAAATATACACCAATAATCAGATGGCACTCAACAAAACCTCAGCTGCTCCTCACCGCATTACTGCAGTCGAAGAAGAGCACAAACTTGACATCCGCCTTCCCTTCCATCACAGTGTTCCATCCCTGCAGGTTGTCTTGGTTTCGTGGGAACCCATCGATAAGAAAGCGGAACTTGTTTTCATCGGCTTTCATGGTCTCTTCCATCGCCTGACAAACAGATGTTTCTTCAGTAAAGAACACATCATTTCTAGATAAGATAAATGACTAATCTGCTCAGAAAAGGCCGGCCATTAGAATTATAACTTGACTCTAAAGAGGCGTGACAGTTTTATAATGGTATCACAGCTACGATTTATGCTATTCATGATACAAGCCTGTCCATGAATGTCTATTATAAGCCGCTCTTTGAACCCCTGACAGTGAAGCTGCTCCCATTTGTTATCAAGTTCCCTCTCAGTGATAATTATCTGAAAATGTCCACCGGTTTCCTTCTAGCTTTGGCTTGTTAAGCAGGATGGACAAGTGTAACCACCTTTTTCAGCAAGTCGATGGTGATTTCAACAGGAACTATTTTGCCCTCTTTGATATAGGTGTCGATGAGCTGACCAGACTTGGAGTCAGTTCGGCTGCGCTCCTCTCTCAGCAGGTCTCCAGCAGACAGGTGAGTGTAGCTGTAGTTCTGAGCGCAGGAGAAAACACGTTACATCAACAAAACATGACAACTGGACGGAATATAAAAGAGGGGTGTGTATGGGTTTGGTAACTGAACAGGCAGCTTTGTGACAAAGTCTGCGCAGACACTATTTTTGTCAAATCAAGTGGTTTTTAAGACCACGAGACACACATTTTCAGTTGCATCCAAACGTCTGGCCGCTGGAGTTTGTGTGGCCATCATGAGCATGCAAAAATATCTAAGTTGCACTAAGTAAATAATTTCACAACCTTGTTCAGATGCCATATGGATAAAGTGAAGGTTTTTTTTCTAGCACTCAAAGCACAATATAAGAGCAGAGAGATGGGATCTGGTTCAATAACACTTTTACTTCATCTGCAACCTAATCAACATAGTTCAAAGAAATAAGGAGTTGACACTGAAATACTGTGGCATGCTTCACGTTATTTATACAAATTATCTAAATCCATTTTAAACAATTATTTAAATATCTAAAAATTCGAATTATTCACAATTAAAAATTTAAACCGGAAGAGTGAATTTTTCTTCAAAATATAAAAAATACTAATTATGCAAAAAATAAAATAATAATAATAATAATAAAAACCAGAAAAAGGTGATAAAAAATCCAGTTACTGTAAATACAACATATGGTATACACTTTCCAGTATAAAGTTTGGAGAAGAAAAACAAAAAACTTTCCTTAACCCCGTCTTTTTACTTTTAGGTCAAGTTAATTTTGAGTTAAGATAAAAGTGTCTGCTAAATTAATAAATGTAATTACGTTGTTTTTTTTTAATGTCTCTTATGCTCAACAATAAAATAACTGATAATAAATACAGTAAAACAGCAGTACTGTACAGGTATTCAGCTTTCAAATTTTTCTTTTGTCATATATTTGAATATTTTACTTATTCACGTGTCTTAAGTGTGCTTGCATAATCCTTTAGAAAACATTAAATATTATTTAAAATATGAAGTGTTATTACTGTATTTTTGATCAAACTGATAAATGTAAGCCTTTTTCCCCTGCAACTAGAATCTAAAATAAATAAAAATCGTAAGTTATGTTTCACACATACGGCCTTTTACCCGATGCTGGTGCCAAATCATGACAGCAGCTTGTTTGAACACAGCTCCTGTTCATAACCAGGACATATGAATATGGAAACGCTCCAGGAAATTATTACCACTTAATGCACATTTTCCTTCTAAGAAAATTTTTCCTTTTCATCAAACTTATTTAACCATCGTGATTCATGAAACATGGTGTCGCGCTGTTATAGGGACGAGATGGCGTTGGGGATTGGCATTTTATGAAATGTCTTGGAGGACATACGGAAATGAAAGATCTTTGTAATCTGCTGCACATCTGAATCCGTTAACTAGCCCCATAACGCCTTGGAGTTTTGCATACAGCGCTTATACAATATTAGTTATTCTCTATAAATATTATTTTAAAGCTCTGCATCTCGCTTACCTCCACGATTCTCGCGCATTGTGTCCCCTTCCCCGCGCCAGGCCCGCCCAAAACAAACACGACCTGCGGCTTCATCATCACACTCAACCTGTGCACAACGCGTGGGAGCTTCTCTGACAGCCTGTGCAGCAAAGCCACAATCATAAACCGCGCAGATAAGATAGAGCTGCACTAATGAATGACCATCGACCCCTGCGAGTCAGGTACAGAGCTGCTTGAATGACCGGTTGATGCGTGTCCAGGAAGTGAGCGGAGCAGATTCCACTTCCGCTGTACACGTGTCCGACCAATCAGAGGGCAGAGGAGACACTGGCGTCACGTAAACCACGCCCACATCCCTGAACGCTCTCTAGAACGCGCACCCCTCCTGAGCTTAGGGTTCGCGCGCCAGCATCAGCAACCTTGTTGCCATGTCCGCTATTTCTAAACGATTATTTTTTTCCTTAAAGATGGCTATAAATTAAATGCAAGCATTCCCAAATGTTAGTGTTCAGAATATATTACCATACTGATGATTGACCTTCATTTTAGTACAAAGTATGACTAATCATACTGCATTTTTCTCCGAAAAAAAGATAAGCAATTTTTTCTAGCGCCTAAATTAAAAAATGAGAACAGGGTTGAGTCTTTTTTTAATACATTTTTTTGCCACCCACAACCTAAACAACACGCTAAACTCCACAGAATTTTATGTTTTTATGTAAATGTAAGTCAAATATAAAATATATTGACACAAGTTGTCAAAAATAAAATATATTGTCACAAGTGACATTAAAACGTTATATTACTTTAATCACACCATATTTAATTTAACATGGATGAAAATTAAGTTAATTTAGGCAGTGGCTATTTGCACTAAATAATGATAGAGGCTATTTACAATAAGTGCAAATAGCAATTAGATGCTATTTACACTTAGCAGAAATAGCATATTTTCTTAGCATAGATGCTATTTACACTAAGTGTGCAAACAGTGATGGATAGCCTAATCACACCTTGGTGGGCGGAGTTAGTGTATATAACACCTGCCAATAAGGCAGACTATTTGCACTTACTGTAAACAGACACTCCATTAACTTAGGCCGCATGTCCACCAAAGTGTTTTCATCAGCTGAAAACACTCATAACACTGAAAATACTCATGCATACTTCCTTTCTATATAGTACGCAAAAAACAGTATGCGAGGCGAGTAGTATGTCCAAATTCATAGTATTTGAAATTCAGTAGGCGAGAAGTACCCGGATGACCTACTGCTTCCGCCCGAATTCTATAGTAGGCATACCATGGACACTTTCCTATCCCATGAGGCTCTGGGAGAGGAGGCGTCATATTTGAAAAATTCAAGTGTACGTACCGCAGGAAAAAAAACATTGTTCATTGTGATTAAATTACAGTTGTTTAACACAGTCTAAATAAACAGATGACTTTTTGAAAGTTTACATTTTCGCGCTGTTGTGAAGACGCATGACACGTGACAACATCAAAATGGCGGATGTAGTATGTAGAATTCCATTCATACTACCCACATTCATACACTTTTTAACGGTCGGGTAGTAATTTCAATTTTAAATGTAGTACCTACTTAAGCAGTATGCAATTTCGGATGCAGCATCAGTATATTTCATAACAATATAACAAATTGAATATTGAGAAGAGGGTGTGGTTTGTCCTTGGTTGGAGGGGCGTGGTTCACCCCTCAGACTGACCTAATAACAGAGGGAAGGCCATGTTCAGATTTTGATTAAAGATTACCAAGACAAAAGCAATGTGCGCTAACAAAGTAAATCAAATCAACAAAGATAATATTTTATTTATTTACAAAATATTAAGTTGCAATTCAGCATTGCTAATGCTAGGTTTTATGTAAACAACTTCAGGTTGCTTGTTTTTCTTGCGCGATCTGGCAACACCGATCAGCACCTCACTGCAACTGAACAGCGACCATATATAAAGCACATGTCTGCGATAAGATTCTCTGCTGTTTTTCATTGGAGGAATATTTTTAAAAATCACTGCGCTATATAATGTTGCAGGTGGCTTGTGTTTGTTATTCCATCATCATATTTGCGTTCTTCAAAGATATGCACAGGGTGTCTTCGCTATGGATGCAAGGGATGGAAGCACACAAAGGAAAAACACAAAATTAGTCCAGTGATGCCCATAACAGGCATTGCGTTTTTTAAAGTAGCACCCAAGTTTGCATTGTAAATCAGATGCACTAAATCCCTGCTCGGCCGGGTCCGTCTGTGTGTCGCTTCCCCGCTTTTTTTAGAAGGAGCCGCATCAACAAAATGTTGGGTAGGTCGTTCACCTGGAGGAAATATAACCAGCGTACCCTCTCTATGCAGCACCGGCTCCCTCTTCAGCGCTGACATGCCCGCGCCCAGCAGAAAAACCAGGATCAAAGGGCTCAGAGCTACAGCTGGACGCGTGAATTGGAAGAAGGACGGCAAACAGGCACACACCGGGTGTCCAAATCGGTGGAGGCCAGATCACATCTGCTGGGGACGAGCATCAAGGGCAGTGCGGCACTCCAGCGCTTCGGGAGCAGGCGACAGGGATCACCCATACACCCTCAGCTCCACAACAGCACCGTGTTCCCGTTACACGTCTCCATCGCTCTCAAAGATGCGCTAGAACAACGCACGCGCGCTCTGAAATGCATCAAAACATGTCGACAGCAGACATGCTTTTCAGTGCTTTCACCCAAAGGATTTGTCGAGAAATTATCGAGTTGGAAATGAAGACGGGGATCTGTCAGCGTTTCAAGGGATGTAAAAAGTGCCAATGAATATATTGCTTAAATATATTCTCCTTTTTCTGTCATTGGCCACATTGACACCCCTAATAAGCAGGACCATGGGTTGCATTCAGAGCATCGCCTGCAAGCCCCGCATCCGACGGGAGAACATAGTGGTCTATGAGGTCTCAGCCTCCATTGATCAATGCCCGACCATCATTGAGGAGAATTCGCCCATTGTCCTGCGATACAAGACCCCGTACTTCAGAGCATCGGCCGGGATCGTGATGCCCCCGGTTCCCAGAAACGAAACATGGACCGTGGGCTGGATTCAGGCGTGCACCCAAATGGAGTTCTTCAATACATATGGTGATATTGGCATGTGAGTATTCGGTAAACCAAACAAACAATGACAAGCTCAAGTTTCAGCGTGTGTTACATGACACTGACAGTAAACTGAAGCAAAATGTGGGACTTTTTTTCATATTTAAAGGTCGCTCTGTTGGGGTTGTGGACAGATGAATGAGTATCAGGTTGTGCGGTTTGGCATCTCTATATCTTTCTAGAAAGTGTTCTTTGTATGTAATATTTATTGAAGGGTTATAGGCCATTCCGAATAGAACTTAGAATGCGTTCAAAACTCCAACTACTGTAGTTACAAAGTAGCAAACAGGATGCAGAATTCCAATTCGAATTTAAAGTAGATTGAATTGCAATTTGAAGACATCCATATAAATACACACAATAAATTTCAAAGTTGTGGAAAAGTTTAAAAAGCCTTCAAGTTTAAAGATTTATGTGGAGAGAGAATTCATTACCCAGAATGCACTTCCAAGGTTGAATTCCTTATAAAAAAAAAATGTAATTCCTCTTCGACGTATACACTCATGAATTAAAAGGCATTCTTCAATCCAAATTTATTTTGACAAACTGTTAACATAAAATTGTGAGAAATTATGTTGTTTAAGCCCCAAATCAAGCTTTAAACTTAAGTCTAAATTACAGCGTTATCAATGAGGCCATCAGAGTAGGAGA
The DNA here is from genome assembly GCA_032361145.1 of Enteromius fasciolatus. Classification (NCBI taxonomy): domain Eukaryota; kingdom Metazoa; phylum Chordata; class Actinopteri; order Cypriniformes; family Cyprinidae; genus Enteromius; species Enteromius fasciolatus. Next base: position 254,719 of record JAUMHR010000043.1, read on the forward strand.
GAAGCGGACAGAGACAGCTTAGAAGGAGATGAGTGGGAAGGCTAACTAAGGAAAAAAACACATTCATGAATATTTCATTCACAGCTCCATGTCTTTTAATCACTGTTTTTCCATATATTTGTATGAGGCACTTTGTACTGAGCAGGTCCGCTCACACACCTCGTTCGCCTGTTTGATGTATTGAAGCACTGCCGCTCTTTGGACCCGTACCTCTTTTGTCCTCCCTGACCGATTGCCTTCTCTCCCTTACGCAGGTCCAGCTGGGAATTACCGGAGCTTCGAGAAGGACGGGTGAAGGCTATAAGCGATTCTGATGGCGTCAGTTATCCCTGGTACGGTAACACCACTGAAACAGTGACCCTCTCAGGCCCCACGTCCAAACCGTCCCGGCTAACGGTGAGCATGAATGACAACTTCTACCCCAGCGTGACTTGGGCGGTGCCCATCAGCAACAGCAACACGCCCATGCTCACGCACATCACTCGAGACCAGAGCTTCATCACCTGGCTGGTGGCGCTAAACGCAGACACCAAAGAGCGTATCGTTCTTCAGACAGTGCGCTGGCGTATGCGCGTAGACATCGAGGTGGATCCTTCCATGCCGCTTGGCTCTCGTGCCAAACTGATGGGACGGCCGCACCAGGAACAGCCACACATTCTCAGTAACAACGAGCCCATCCCACCCAACGCTCTGGGCAGGCCCAATGCCAACGACGCCCAGGTGCTGATGTGGAGGCCCAGGAGAGGACAACCTCTGGTAGTGATACCACCCAAATAGGGGTGTCTCAACAGTGCCTATCGGACGTCGAAGACTGCACGCGCTGTTTGGACACTAGATTTTGGGATAGCCTTGTGGATTCCCAGTTTTGTTGGGTTTCTCAGTGGCTTTGAACTAGTCAGTCGAGAAGGGAATTGAGGTTTTGCTACCTTTAAACTGCAAAGTACTTGGTCAGACAGCAAATGATCAGGAGTAACTAGTACTAAATGAACCCACTAGGTTTAAGGAATAGTTCACAGAAAAAAAATAATTGTACTAACCCTCATGTTTGTTTGTTTTTCAATCTGCAGAACACAGAAGATCTGTGACCCTGGACTACAGAACCAGTCATAATAGTTTTATAGTTTATTCAAAACTGAGATTTAGTCATCATATGAAGCTGAATAAATAGACTTGCTACTGATGTATGGATTGTTAGGATAGAATAATATTTGGATGAAATACAACAATCTGGAAACTGAGGGTGCAAAAAAAACCTAGATATTGAGAAAACCGCCTTAAGGTTGTCCAAATGAACTTCTTAGCAATGCATACAACACTAATCAAAAATTAAGCTCTGATATATTTACAGTAGAAAATTTACAAAATATCTTCATGGAACATGATCTTTACTTAATATCCTAATGGTTTTTGGCATAAAAGAAAAAGAAATAATTTTGACCCATATAATGTATTGATGGCTGTTGCTACAAATGCTCCTGTGCTACTTATGACTGGTTTTGTGCTCCAGGGTCACATATTTTGTAGACTGTTTCAGCTGTTTTTGTCCATAGAATGAAAGCCAATGGGGTTCAAAAACGTGCACCTTAAAATAGGAGTTAAATGTAGCATAACATTAATCAGTGCAACTCTTTGAAGTCCCCCAGAGCAACATGATCACTTTGAATAAAACTGTAAGACTTTAAATCATTGATCAACACATGCATACACAGACTACCGAATATATGGTGAATGTCAACAAAAGTCATACCTCACTGGTTCCTGCTAGTCATGTCTTAATATGGGCAAAATACAGCTGAATACATTCTTCAATATATATTCATTTGTGTTCCAAAGAAGGAGGATAGACAGACAGGTTTAGAATGACATGATGACAGAATGTTCATTTTTCAGCGAACTATGCCTTTTGGAATACCCTTAGTGGTAATATCTTTACAATTATTATAAAGTGTCTTACACTAAGGTTTTTATTTACTTAATTGTTTTTTGCAACAAGGCCCTAAACTTTCAGGAAGATGCTATATAATGCATGAAAAAGATAGAATGTTTGGTCCCATACAACACAAAGTGAATCCAGTGGCATTAAAAGAACCAAGGGAGGTCACCGCAGGACATTTACTCTTTGCTTTATAGGACAACCAGCAGAACTCTATCATTCAAGACTTGTGACTTCGTTTCAAATGCTAGCAAACATCTTTTACATGCAGTAAGATGAAAAAGGTTGTAGGGTGCACGAAGACATCCGCCCATTGAGGTGGAGTAGTAATGGAGTAAAGGATGCAGTGGGGCCGTTCATCCAATCAGACACATCCTGGCACCGGAGAGTGGATAGGAGTTTGTTTATGCTCTCACATGAGTCCGTTTGAGTTTACGCAGTGGGTGCTGCACCATAGGCATTCACCAGATTAGTCACATGCCATACACACTCCATCTGTGCCATTCCACGTCCACGTCTCCCTCTCTCCATTCTCAAGCTGTCTCACTCCGTCCTCTCCCACTGAGACTCCTTGGGCAATTATGACACAAACAAAATTGAGTTTCCATTACAAATGTCAGGAAACCCGAAAATGACAATTCTGTCCTTATTATTTGTCTTTTGTTGGTCACAAAGACATTTTGAGAACTATTTTGTCCATGCAGTGAATTTTAGCAGAACAAACTAAACACAATTACTCACTTTTTATGAAAACCGGCTAAACTTTTATCTACGTTAAATTAAATCCCTTATTGCTATGGATTTTGGACTTTTAAAATAACGCTTTTGCTAATAAAGTGTCACTTAAATTCATGCAGGGCTGTTTAAATAGCAAAAACAAAGAAACGGCAACGAATAGAAATAAATATTAAAACAAAATAAATAACTTGCAATCTTTGCACGCAATGCAAATTAATATTTAAATAAAGATTTATATAAAGTAAGCATTTTTTTTAAAGTAGGCTCTAGGAAATCAATGTGAAAAACAAATATTTATAAAAATAAATACATTTGAAATCATCTTTCTGTTCTGTGGAGGGACCAACAAACTAACATGCATACAGTATAAAGTGTGTGGCTAATGCTTTCATGAGACACTGCTAAAACGAAAACTTATAAATTACTTGATGGTTTTATTCATTATTTGCATGCTTTTAATTTAGTGAATTGTATTGTTTTATGATGCATTGAATTGCACTGGTTGGAAATTTGGAAATGAAGAGGTGATATCCAGTCTGGACATATAACAGAGAATAATAATGACTAACTCTTAAATCTAACAGAGCATTTATTCATGCCTGATGCTTCACCTAAAATCCCTTTCAAAGGAACGTTTCGTTGGAAGTTGAGATGCATGCAGTCCGTCTAAAGCTTGGAGAACAGATCTAGACAAAGGTAGAATACATCATCTGGGGTTCCCTTTCTGTAATATGATAAATACCTCACCTCATCTCCCTCTATCATTTTCAGTTACATCTTGTATCTCTGTCAAAGCCATATTCTTCCTCAAGATGATCATCTAAATAAAGATACATTCAAAAGTATGAACTCATTATCTGAAAATGCATGAACACCAGCAGCAAATTAGCAGTTTTAGTGATGGTTTTAATGATTTCGACATTTCCTAGAACAGGATGTGCCGAAACGAGGAATAAAAATGTTGCTTAAATGGTTAAAGCCCACTTTCTTTCACATCCACATGCTTTCCCACTGCAAAACGAGTCTATGCAATGGAAGAGACTGAGTTTACTGTGGAAAAGTTTCATAGCATTGCATTACTGGCGAGGAAGACCAGATTTTTCATCTCCCTTCTTGCATGCAAGTCGTTTTTTGCATAAAACAAACTGTGATGCAACATATATATTTTCACTGAAACCCCCAGCTGAGAGCAAAAAGATCTGACAGTTCACTCTGTTCATTCAAGGACTAATAAAAGTGCACTGAGCATCTCGCAGGAGTCTGATCTCTCGACATTTTTCCCAGATTATTAGAGCAATCAAAACGCAATCATTACTCCTAATGGTTCAATGTTCAAGATTCAACTTGCTTTTATTATGAGAATTTGACTGGAAGACATTTGAGAAACACTTTTTATTGGCTTTGAGAAAGGATACATTCAAGTAAAACAATCGCTTTCTTAATATGCCACTGTATGGCTCAGAAAATAAATAAACTGTAACGTGTTGAGTTTGTAAGGCTCTATCTCAGAGCTTCCTATTACATGTAAACACATTTCAACAGCTGAGTGTAACAAACAGTCCTGCCACCGAATATGTCAGAAGCAGTCTGAGTTTCATTTCTGGAGTCAGCTTATTGATATCATGAAATGACATAACTCAAGTTCAGGTTGGTTGTGATTGGGTTTTTTTGTGCATCCTTACAACATCATCGGTTCTCTAGTCCTGAACGTCAGCTGAAGTAGAGCGTCTCCTGATGTTCGTCATCTCGTGTCCAGTCTTCTAGACTTTACTGGAGCTGCCCGCAGGTGTGCTCTCATACCCGTAGAGAAATGTAGCAGCGATAACCAGCATCGCACCCAAGAAAAACACACTATAAAAGAAAAGAAAAGGCTTCAGTTTCCTCAAGATCTAGAAGTGCAATAAGTGGGTCATTCCCAAGAAACCGTGCCATTTACGTCAGAAAATTTCAGGACTTTTTTTTTTCTTTTTATTAGAATAATTTCATTTGAAAAGGTTAAAGCTGAACTGCCAAGAAATCACATTTTCATATCTCAGGGCCAAATTTCCAGGGACATTGCTGTCATAGACCTTGGGTGATCACCACAGGGGAGACGTTCCCAACTATATTCAGATTAGAGCAATATAATTTCAGCCTTGTCACAGTGAGTTTAGAATTCATAACTTAGAACTTTAATTTTTTTGAACTTAAAGGGGTCACATGATGTATTTTCAAGTTTCCCTTTCTCTTTGGGGTGTTAGTGCATAGATAAGATCCCTGAAGCTGCAAAGACTCAACCCAAAGATATATTCTTTATAAAAGACTTGACCACTTTCTAAAACGACTTGTTTAAACACGCCCCCACTTTTCTACGTCACAGAGTGAGTTTATTTTCATAACACAACCTAAATGTTTACGCAAAGAAAGTAGGCGGAGCCATTATTCTCCATGTAGTGTTGCTGCAGGCGCCATGTTCAGAAGACGCTGTGTTTCATTGTGAAAGTGAAACTACTTTGTTTGACATAACTAGAAATCATTTAGTTGTATTCACAACACTGTTCCAGAACGGTTGCGACGAATGCCTTGTTTGTAATGTGTTTTATCATTTTGGGATGCGGCGTCATGTTATGGTAAAGGGCCTAACATTTCTATCACACACTTGATGTATTCGGCCAATCAGAGCACACCTCGCTTCTCGGGAATTGATGAGCTTTGTAAAAATTCACACATTTCAGGAGGCGGGGCTTAGAGGAGAAACAATAATGTACAGTATGTGAAAAATGCATAAACGCATTGCATTACACCAGATACACAACATAGTGTTCATTTTAGAAATATCATATGACACCTTTCAATATGTGAAAACATTCATAAAGGCTCAGGGAACACAGTCAATTCCTCAACAAATGAAAACGCTTTCTGTGTTTTCTTCCTTTTCTTCAAAACCTGTGCTAGATGTGTCTGACTGTTTCACGTCCATTGCATAGTTTCTTTGAACTGACAAACTGCTCTAAAAACTGACACTTCACTTTAATACTCCATCTCTTGCCTTCTTCATTTCACTGTGTCCACCAACGTGCGTTTTTATTTTAAAATGGTTTCATTAGTAGCACTGATGACACAAAGAGTGCTGCATGTTTGGCTCTTTTTCTTGAGTGCCCAAAAAGTAGTTTTATTCCACCGCCACACGTTTTTAAACACAAAAACATATTTTATGTGCATCTTAACAATACAAACAACAGAAAAGTAGCATTACAAAGCACAAAAACGGACCCCCAGGCTGTTGAAAATCACAAGATACCGAGTCAAATTCAAATTTGCTTACTTTCTAACCTAAGAGCCTCATTTTAATTTTACACTGTACTTTATATATGCATATATGTATTATGTATTATGTACAGGACGCAAAAAAACACTAGATGCAAACTCACCGTTCAAACATGTTCACTTATAGCGCATGTTTACCTTTCAGACGAGAAGCACAAATAACGTGTGTGCAATTAAAAGAAACGTCCTACCTCTGCAAGCCAAAACATACAACACCATAAATTAAATGTACCTGCTCTGCCATAGCTAAAATGGAAGATTATGAATATATCAAACCAACATAAAGAATGTACGCAAGTTTAGTTTGTTTTTCGGCAGATCCATGTCTTTGACACACCTGGTATAAAAGGGACTGTTTGATGGCTTCTTCAAAAGCAAATGATAATGTGTTCTTCTGGCATAATTTAAACATGTAAAATGACACAAATGTAAATGACCAAAAAATTCAAAAAAAGGTGCACAAACATACACCTGCATCTCTTCAGATAAAATCATTTGCGAATTTATAGGGTAAAGAGGCACTTCAAATAAATGAATAAAAGATTGCTCTGTTTGTTGCCCCACCCCGACCAGTTCACCACAGTGATCATTTACATGAGTTTAGGGTGGGACGATCTTTAGCCAAGTACAAATACACTTGTACTGTGCATACAATTTGATTATTCACAGAAGTTATTCAGTATCCGGTGTATTTTCCAGTAGTAAGAGGCATGCATGGCACAGTTTCCTGTGAAAGAAACAAAAACGAAACAAGACGGTCTTACCTAGTAGGGTCAAAATCTTCCAACAAGAAATAAGAGATGAGTGTGGACAGAATGATTGAGATGGATGTGGCAAAGCCCTTCAGGATGTTATCTGCATATTTGATGACAGCCGCAATGACTAACCCACCCAAAGCCTACAGGAAGTATGTGAAGCAACACAAAAAACAACATGACACGCAGGTCTGTGCATGTGCTATTATGAAAAAGATGTGAAAATGTACCTGAAGAACCACCACTGTCCACGTCAAACCATTGTACCCTTGAAATAGTCCATTCTTCTGCACTCTTTCTCCGTCGTACGCAAACACTCCCCCGAGCCCAAAAACCAGTCCGAATACACCTGAGAAGAGCGAAGGAAACAAGCAAAGCTGTGTCACAAAAGCAAAAGCTTGTAGACAATGGCTAGCAAAACTAAATGTGCTTTTTGTTCTTTTTTTTAGGACAAAAATTAAAATCGGTTGCTGGGCTCTTTTCTAGGTTCATTTTTTTTTTTTTTATAAAATTCTGCTGACCTAGCTGGATGTTACGGATCCAGACGCTCTGCTTGCTCTCTTTGAGGATCTTTTCGAAATATACGCCAGCAAATCCGCTGGAGAAGCAGGCCACAAGCACAGCGAGAAGACCCATAAACTGAGAGCCGGCCGTCAGATCCTCCTGTCTGGTGCTTGGCGTAACTTCAGTTGGCCACTGTTGATTCAGGTTAAACATAAACCAAGGAGGAGTCATATTTAAAGCATACAAGAGTTTTCAACCCTCCCAAGAGAGTGCTAGACGATCCGTGGAAATGTTTAGAGAAAAACTGTGCTAAATAATAGAAAACGATCAACTGAAAATTATTGAATTAATTAATATAAATGAAATTAAAATATTTCAAAATAGAAGTAAATTAGAATTAGAATGAAATATATATATAATCCTTTATAGCAAAAAAAAAGAAATATATAATTATACATATAACTTGAAAGAAACAGAATATTTAACAAAGAATGTTTTAAAGATTAAATGATATAATATTACCTATACTATACAACCTATGTATAAATATTATTAAATATAAATAACTATAAAAAGTGATGTTTTAGAATGGTATATGATTTTACAATATATTATATAATACAACATAATATAAGGTAACACTTTTGAATAGATAACACTTCTTAACTATTAATTATGACTTTTGCGGGCATTTTTTACGCATTGATTGTTTTTTTTAATACAACAAACATATAACTGCCTTTAAACTTTTAGATGAGGGTCTTTTGCATTAGGATTTCATATTTGTACCTTGTTTTGGACAGATTCAGATTAAGCCAGCCTCATGTTTTCAATGAGAACGCAATTTTTATGCTTTTTACAATATAGCATGTTTAGGCTAGCAACATGTTAACAACAAGCTCTCAGTCAGAATCAGTTTATACAGTCACAAAAGCAGACTGCTTGCTCCGTAACTGCAGGTTTCAAGAAAAGTTGACCTTATAAACAAATCACAAGGCTACTTACCTGGACAAGTGCAATTCCAGTCATCAGAATGACTAGCGAGAGCCACTGGTAAACGCCAAGTCTTTTGCCCAGCATGGACACAGAGAACAGGGCTGTAGTGAGAATTTTCAGCTGATATGTCACCTGGAAAACCAGTGAGAAGAAGGTAAATACGGTAGGCCTATAAAGAAACACACATAGTATTTTTAAGAGAAACCTTGTTTGTTTTCCATTGAAAACGGTTTCTGAAGGATCATGTGAAACTGGAGCAACTCAGCTTTGATCGCAGAAATAAATAACATCTTATAATATCTCATGATATTTCCTGCATGAAGCATTCATTGATATACATACTATTTCGGTGATTCGGAATTCAAATATCATGTTGGAAATATGCCCTACACCAGATCCAACCCTAAACCTACCTGATGGTGCTAACAAATGCAAATCTGACATCTGTACTCCGTGAGAACCTACCGTTTATGAAAACCCATAGATATGAAGCTAAATATGTGTAATGCTAGTGTTCAAAAGCATCAGTTTTCAAATCTCCCAGCATGTTAATATTGTTTTGAAGACGTAACATGATGTCCTTCAAGTAATTGTACAAAATATAAGCTTAATTAATCAAACTCCGACACCTTTTATTCTTTTTCACACACATTTACAGAGTTTTACTGCCTCTAGTGCTCATTTCTTGTGGAAACTGCAGTGAGACCAGGTAGCTATATATATACACACATATGTAAACATGTTTTTGCGTAATGAAATGTATTAAGAACATATTTTATTTACTCAAACTGATTCTAAATAGCACACAACTCTTATGAAAACTAAATTTCAAATTTTCTGTAAACTTTTCTAAAGAATCTTTCCTCTGGATTTGTGCTTCCTCACCTGGTAGGTAGCTGCATCTAGATTTGACAGAGCCACATAGAGCAGGTTGTTCTGCAGGGTGTAGATACCTGAGGGAATGGCCATCTTCAGCGTTAGCAGAGGCTTGTTGATTACTTCCTCCTTCAACACCCGATTCAGTGCACGAACACTGAAACCTAAGAGGCACATACAGCATTAGATACAGCTCTCCTCTACTGCTCCTGACAGGAATCAGAATGCTTCTGCAGACAAAACACCCGAGAACACTGAATATTATGCTTGGACAAAAAAAAAGTTGAAATATCGAAAACGTTTTTTCCCTCATAGTTCTTAATTGTCAGATACAATCCCAAAACTGAGAAATAAAGTCTGAATTCTGAGGAAAAAAGTTAATAGGTCATTCCTGTTATACAGTGAGTTTTCTGTCTCTATGATTTTTGTACAAATATTTTCTCTAAAATAGTCACATATTTATAAGAAATTGCTAAAATGATATATATTAGGGCTAATTTATCACAAACAGAGATAATAGACATTAAACATATTTCATTTTTTACAAATCTTTTAATAGATATATGCATTCAGTTTTATCAGTACCTCAGTGCAAACCAATCAACTTCCACTAGAAATATAAACATATTAATTTTTTTATTATGTTATGGACATATACACATAAATGACAAAAGTAATATTATTTTTGTACAATTTTCTTAATCTTGTCTCTAAACTAATTTTCCACACTGTTAGAATGTACTTCCTCGCCTTCAAAAATAGACTACAATTCCACTGAGATAATTTTATCACAAGTGATATTGTTCGTTTTTTCCACAGGAATTTAGTTGTACAAATAAAGGTAAATGTCACCTCTCACTCCAAACTTTTTTAAGCTTTTGAAATGCTAGTTCCACCCTGTTAGGCTATATTATGAAGAATACTTGTCCCATAAAAAAAACAAATGTATCTGACATAGTTATAAATGTTATGTTTGTAGACCTTTTGGATTTTTATAGACTGTGGAATGTGAAACTAATAGGGTGGAAATTCTAATAGAATTGGCCAGAATGTGTTCCATTTATTTAAATATGTTACAATTTTGGTAGAACGTTAAAAACATGAAAAACACGGTTATGTAGCTAAAATGTTACCGGATACAAAGAATGAACCCTATACTGAGAGACAAACCCAGAATTGCTAGAATATAATTAAATCTTAATAGATGTAAACACTAATTTGTGAGATATAAAGTCAGAATCTGAGATATATCTAAATATTGAGATACACACTCACAGTTGCAAGAAAAAGTCTGAACTGATATAAACTCAGAATTGCGAGAAATAAATCAGAATTGTGAGACATGAACTCAGGGTTGCAAAAAACAATTGCACAATTAAAACCCTAAACAATGATAAACCAAGTAAAACTGTAATCTTCAGGGCAACGTTAGTCTGTTTGTGTAATGATGCAGTATGGCGCTACAGCTTTAATTAAACTCTTGAAGTGAAACCAGTCTCACTTTAAATCAGTTTTTCTTTAAATTCCATTCCTGAAAATCATAACTTCACTTAGCTATAAGTTTTGTTACAGTCTATGAAAAAGTCTGAACTGATATCAACTCAACTATCAAATTGCAAGAAATAAAGTCAGAATTGTGAGACATGAGCTCAGGATCGCAAGAAAAAAAGTCCAAGTTGGAAGTCTATATTGTGAAATATAATCTCAGAATCATGGGAATAAACGTCTGAGTTCAGATATACACTCAAAATTGCCAGGAAAAAGTCTGAAACTTAGAATTGCTGGACAAATACTTCACTTTGTGAAATATAAACTCATAATATCAAGAAAAACGTTCCCATTGAGAGACAAACACTCATAATTGCCCCCCCCCCAAAATTCTATTTGTTACACACAAAGTCACAACTATTATTACGGTGTAGGAATTACAACAGTTTGAAAATGTGCCTCCCACTTGTTAAGGGACCAAAAGTAATGGGACAGAATAAAAACGTTTTTTAACTTTTTTATAAATATCCTTTGCAGTCAATTACAGCGTGAAGTCTGGAACGCATAGACATCACCAGATGCTGGGTTTCATTCCTGGTGATGCTCTAACTGCAACTGTCCTCAGTTCCTGCTTGTTCTTGGGGCATTTTCCCTTCACTTTTGTCTTTAGTTTTGCTCAATCGGATTCAGGTCAGGTGATTGACTTGTCCATTGCATAACACTCCACTTTTTTTCCTTAAAATACTCTTTGGTTGCATCTGCACTGTGAAGGGCCGTCCAATGAGTTCTGAAGCACTTCAGAATTCATCCTGCTGCTTTTGTCAGCAGTCAAATCATCAATAAATACAAGAGAACCAGTTCCATTTGCAGCCATACATGCCCACGCCATCACACTACCACCACCATGCTTTTAGATGTCATTTGGCAAACTCTAATCTGGCCTTCCTGTTTTTGCGGCTCACCAATGGTTTACATCTTGCGGTGAACCCTCTATATTCACTCTGGTGAAATCTTCTCTTGATTGTGACACATACACCCACCTCCTGGAGAATGTTCTTGATCTGACCAACTGTGGTGAAGGGTGTTTTCTTCACCAGGGAACCACAGTTGTATTCCGTGGTCTTCCAGGTCTTTTGGTGTTGCTGAGCTCACCAGTGCGTTCCTTCTTTTTAAGAATGGTCCAAACAGTTGTTTTGGCCACACCTAATGTTTTTGCTATCTCTCTGATGGGTTTGTTTTGTTTTCAGCCTAATGATGGCTTGCTTCACTGATAGTGACAGCTCTTTGGATCTCATCTTGAGAGTTGACAGCAACAGATACCAAATGCAAGCAGCACACTTGAAATAAACTCTGGACCTTTTTTATGCTCATTGTAATTGGGATAATGAGGAAATAACACACACCCGGCCATGGAACAGCTGGGAAGCCAATTGTCCCATTACGTTTGGTCCTTTAACAAGTGGTAGGCACATATGCAAACTGTTGTAATTCCCATACCGTTCACCTGATTTGGATGTAAATACCCTTAAATTAAAGCTCACAGTCTGCAGTTAACATCTTGTTTGTTTCACTTCAAATCCATTGTGGTGGTGTATAGAGCCAAAAATGTTTGAATTGTGTCGATGCCCCAATATTTATGGACCTGACTGTAAAAGAAAAGAAAAAAGACGGTAAAAGAAAAGACAAAACACAAGAGCTATACTAGGATTGGACAGAGAAACCCTGGAGACAGATAAACACTTACAATAAAAACAAAAGATAAAGAGATTGAATGCATTAGAGACAGACTGTAGAACACATTCTTTTCCATGCATCAAAGCCGAGGAGGTGCAAGCTCACTGTTTTCTCTGAAGACGAGCAGCATGCATACAGCAATCTTCAGGACTTCGGCGCACACCACAGCAGACGACGCCAGGTAGCGGGGCCCATCGGACTGCAGCGTTCGGGAATAACGCATCGTCAGCACCAAGGAGGTGGTCTGCAGCACCAGCACCCCCAGAGAAACATACTTTAGTTGAGAGGAGGTGGACGACATGGAAATACTGGACACCTTCGCTGATTCAGAGACAGAGGACAGGGACGAGATTCCCTGTTTAGTCTGAGACAGAGAGACGTCAAAGAGAGATGATTAAAGCCTGATACCTTTTCATATGACAAGGAAAATGGAAACATTTGCATATACAATCTCCAGTACTGTTCAAATGTTTGGTTCTGGAGGATTTTTTAAATGTTTTTGAAACATGCCTTTATGCTCAAAAATTAGAAAATGTATTTCGGTCCCACTTTATATTAAGTGTCCCTAATACCTGTGTACATACATGTGTATGTAGTATGTAACCACAGAGTAAGTACACATTGCTACATAGTATCTATAGCTGTAATATTTCTGTAACTACACACATGTAACACCCCTCAGAATGGTTTGTGAAAGTACAAATGTGTAACAGGACATTGGTAACAACACTTTTTCACTTCACTAAGTAGTCTAACAGGAATAAATTAGCTACATTTAGTAACAGCAGTGCGTATAAGATCAACTGGAACAGGGGTGATCAGGGGGTGTAGGTTTAGGGATATGTAAAGTGGGTGGAGTTGGTGCACCTCTGTAATAGCAGTGTATATACATGGTAACTCCTCAGGAACTGCCCACTTAATATAAAGTGTAACATTCTGGACACCAACCACAGTTTATATGCAAAGCCAAATTTACTGCCCCTAATTTACTGAGTAACTACATGCTCAATCCATAGCAATTGTTTATTTAATATAAAGTGTAACACTTTATTTACCAAATAGTGCTGTTAGTCCTGTTACATAGGTAATTAGCCCATTTCATTTCGAAAAAATAAATAAAAATGAATGTAATGCACACATTTTCGAGGAATAAGTAGTGTACATTTACATAATTCGTAGGGAAAAAAAAGTTTTAATAGTATAGTAATAAGAGTGGTGTAGATCTTATTTGCATATGAAGTGATATTATAAGTCCTTTAAACCGATATAGAAGATAATGTGTGGATTTCTCCATATTTCTGCACTGTATCTATGCCCACACTTGTTAGACTGGAAATCCAAGATGGCGAAGATATGTAACATGAGGGGGAGGAGAAAAAATGTGAAATTTATGATTAATTGGCGTTTCTTTTATTGTGTGTTTGTGACAAATAACGTATGAATGCAGCATGATCTGAATGCAGAGAAATACAAGGAAGTGAACCGCTATCATTTAGAAATGAGATCGCATTTATGTATGAATCTTTTCTTTTTTTTAAATAACCATGCAACCCTAATTATGCATTTATATATATGCCTTTGTGTAGATGACATAACAATGTGTCCAATGCGGGGACAGAAAAAAAAAACTAACATTGAAGATAAACTTCTCTCATGCTACTTATAACTCTAAGAACGAGGAGACATTTTTCTCATGGTATTTGTGTGTTAGATTTTTTTGTTGTTGTTGACTTTTTTACTATTTCACGCCACAGCACACAGCACACTTTTTATTTGTCGACTACCCATACATATATACGCATTAATACAGAGTAAATAAATAACATCACTACTTGGTATAAACCCACAATGCATTACTAATGCATTTCTAATAGTTTTCCCATGTCTCAAAACCATTAGAGCATTACATTGTGCATCACTAAACGATAATGGCCTTGATAGATTATTAACACATCAAGAAAGACATCTCAAAAATGACTGTTCATTTGTCAGCGTGAGCCATTTTAAAATAAAAACGTGGTGTTCATCGTAAGAAAACACCACCTACCTTCAGCGCTCATGCATATTCATTAACTATAGCATTAAATGAGCTCTCATTTATCATACCTTAAGAGTCCCTTTAGAATACAAATACACAAACTCTGACAGTTTCACAGATCAATGATCCTCACTCACCCCAGTTAAAACCATCACAGCGGTGTCATTGCTGGGTTTGCATTCAATCTTTCAGAGCAGCTGTGTTTTAGCAGATACAGTATCCTTTCAGAGCAGGTACTGAGAAAGCATGCCTCAGACTTGAGTAAAGAGGAAAGAGGCCAACATGAGCCCCTCCCACCTACACACAGCCGGATAGAAGGAGGATGTGATATGGTGTTGTAATCCTATATTATCATGCAGTTTTGCTTTGACAAAGGACAAAAAACTATTTGCACACTGCCAGCTGGTAAAAACACAGAGATTAAGACAAATGGAGTCTCAAAGTCATTGTAAAAGAAGCTGTGAGTTTTAATTTAATAGATTTACATCAATGCAAACATGACTTGGCACACAGGAGGATTGGGTGTGATTGAGAGGGCTGGCTAGAGGTGGATCGTACAGCACACACAGACGGCCTTATGCAGCCCTGAGGCTGTGGTGAGGGGGGAGAAGCACACAATCCTGCTCTGTGTGTGCTGGTGGACAACTCAACAGCTCCTGTCCATTGAGATGCCCTCCACCACCTCCACAGGCCTCACTTATAAAGACACGCATATAACATGAACGCATGACAATTAGGTCTACAATGATTTACAAAACACACAAATGATTTTCTTAAATTCATCCCACTTTATAAATCAAAGTTCCTTTTGAACTTGAAAGCAATGGTGTTTTCACGGTAACAAAATTTCTGTATTTGGTACCGATACCAATGAAAATTCACAGTTCTCTGTAACCAATTTCAGTAACAAAACACAAAAACATTAAAAAACTTTTTTTTTGTAAATAAAGTCAAACTAAAATAAAATGCAAAAATCAAAACCATTCTTTACTTTTAGTACTTGTGGAAAAACTTGAAACACCAGTTAATGGCATCTCAAGTTTAATAAAACTTTAATAAAACTAATAAAAAAACAGAAAACAAGTTTCACCCAAATTTAGTTTGTCTTTTAATTAATTAAATTTAAGCACATTCAATTTATTTGGTAAATTAAGGATAAATATTGTGTGATTATTTCTAACCAGAAATGTATTGTTTAGAATAATGTCTAAAACTAACTTTTATTTTGACTGGTTGCCATGAATACCCTTCCATTTCTGTGTGTGTATGATATTCTGGTTTACTCAAGAAAAAATCTCTGCCATTCTTTTGACAACACTAAATGGTAATATATATATATATATATATATATATATATATATATACATATATACACACACACACACACACATACATGCTTTTTGACAGATTATTATTAATGCATAAGATATTTTACTAACAGATAAACATAATAAAATAACACATTTTAGCAAGAATTGCACAAAATAATGTATAGATAGAATTTAATCTGAATACATTCTTATAACTCTGAATATAGAAATGTAAATCTGAATATATAGATATAAATCTGAGTAAATAAATGTAAATTGCGCAGATACATGTATATATATAAGTGAATCTGGATATATAGTTATAATTCTGAATATATTGATTTAAATTGTGAACATACAGATTTAGGTCTTGTAACATCAGGCGCAAACTATTTGTTACTTTTAACAAACAATCTTTAATACCGCTTTACCAGCCCAATGGGTAACTCAAACTACATTATGACTGACTGACGATTA
>JAUMHR010000043.1:293402-303763 GCA_032361145.1 Enteromius fasciolatus
TCATTGTGCGTTTACACAAATGCTGGTGGAAAATTGGCTTGTTGATCACATTATTGCTTGCTGATGTCACAGCGCTCAAGACTTATTCAAACACAGACTCGAGCCCAACCTCCTCCACTGCCTGCTGAGACTCTGTGAGTTCGGACCGGTCCAAGTGTGGGTGGGTGGGGGGCGAGGGGTGTAGCTCCCTGCGGCTCTCCATCCTGACTCCCACACTGAGGCTCTCTGTTTCCCCCTTGTTGTATGTGGGCCCCAGCCACGCTCACATCTGCCAATTGGACCCTGGGAACTCCCGAACCCTAGGGAAAGCATCACATGCTCCCATTTATATCGCTCTGACATGACATGACAAACGAATACATTTCCTCCCTCAGTTCTCTCTCTCTCTCTTTCTCTTAAAAAATGTCAGAAGCCTATTCGAACTCTCTATTGATGGACTGCAGTTGATGTCACTTATTTCATGTTTTTTGCCAAGCATTTCGAGTCATACTTTGCTTTTTGCCAAGAATCACTTAACACTTTCAAATCTCTGGTGATGTATGATGCATCGGAGTGACCTCATAGCGTGATGGATTCCATGGACTCAACCCAGATTATAAACCACAGAGATGATTGCTGTTTCAAGGGTTTGTCTGAATTTGAGGACTTCAATACTAAACTCAACAGGAAAGTGTTTAATAAGTTAATCTGCTTATTAATAAGAACATTGAAAGAACTAACTAATAAATTTCACAAATCTCACACATGTCCAGGTCAGACTGTACCTCAAAATTAAAAAAGTTAATCCTACTTAAGCCAAAAATAAAATATTGTGCATATTTTTAGGATTTTTTGTTTATTTTTTGGATTTTGTAGATTTTATTTATTTATTTTTGCATTGGATTATTATTTTAAATCAGTTTTAATACATTCTATTTATAAAAATACATTGAAAAAACAAAAGCTGTTTCCACAACTGTTGATAACAAGAAATGTTTAATAAAATAAGCATATTAGAATGAAATTTGATTCAGTAATTAGATTTCTGAAGGATCACGTGACACTGAATACTGGAGTAAAGATATTGAAAATAAATTACATTTTAAAATATATTAAAATGAAAATAGTTACTATTGTACTAATATATTCAAGAATTATGTTTTACTGTGTTTTCAATCAAATAACTGCAGCCGTGGTGAGCAAAAGAGACTTCTTTCAGAGAAATCCTAATAGAATTTCTATATTTCAGAGAAATTCATGGTTGTTCTACAATAAGCTTTATTTTAATTATACAAAATGCTTCTTGAGCCTGTGAAAGAATTGGATCACTGGAGACATTACCTTCTCTTGTGCTGCTGTATTTTCCATTGAGTCACAGTACATCTCATCGCCTGAGTCATCTGCGTGATATTTGGTGAGAATGATGTCATCAAATCATATTTTTCAAACGCACAGATTATAACAGACACACTGTTTGCTTTATATGCCAATGTGGTTTCGTTAAATCATCGCTAAATCTTTTTTAATCAGAGTGCAAAACTAGTTGGGATGAACCGTATACCTATGGAACAAAAATCCTGCCTAAAGTATTTGAAATAAAAAGCTTGTTGAATTCCACAAATCGAAAAAAAAATACAATCACTGTTAATTATAAGCACTGTTAATTGCAACTTTGATTGTGGAATTATTTCAAATACTTTAGGATTTGTGTTCCATATATACCTTGGGCCTAGAAATGAAAGACCAGAAACTATACCATAAGCCAACTCTTCCTCTTCGTCCTCCGTGTTTAGAGAACTATGATCGTCGTCGGTTGAGGAGGACATGCTGTTCTCCTCACTTCCATTGAACTCTGATAAACCTCCTCTCCCTGCTGCAAATGTGCTTGAGTCTGCAGAATAGAGAAAAGAGCTGAGAAGTCCTCAAATACAGTGGGATGAATCATTTCAGATCACCGGCTTGCTGATTTCACAAAATACAAAGGTACAAAGCTGTTGTTGTACCTTTCCTGCTCTCCTCAATCTCCATATCAACTTCCTTATTTTCCCCATTAATTTCCACCTCTTCAACTTTCTTAGCAGCAGAATCATCAGTTTTTATGGCGTTAGTTTTTCCTGTTTCGAAATACAAAGTATTATACAAAGGACAAATCTTATAGTTAAGCACTTTAAATGATTTTAAATAAAGCACCTGTGGAAAAGGGTGCTGCTTTACTGACTGCATCATCATCATCATCATCATCTTCCACCACCATCTCATAAAATGGGTCAAGAGCATCCATTAACTCTGCCATCCTGTCTGTGACCGGGAGGGTTTCTATTATCTGTGATAAAGCATTTGATTGTTTCTGGTTTAAGCTGTTTTTATTGATACCTCAATATGATAGATCTAAATCCCTGCAGTCCATAAAACTACCAACCAGCAGTATTTCCTCAACATATTCCATCATGGCTTGGTCCTTCGACATGCTTCCCAAGGTTTTCCATGCCTCCCTGCAAAGAACACTTTGTCTGGGTATATTATGCATATTTATATTTACAAATAGTAATGAATACAGTAATGAATAGATACACCATATTCAAAACTGGCATGTAGATCTAAGTTAAAAATCATCTACAAAACAAAAATTGCATTTTGGTGATTGAGTTTTACCATTTAGCTTTACCAATAGGATCCCAAGAGTTCGGTTTGGGGGTGTTACATGGTCCTACTGTAGCTTGTTTATAGTAACTGTAGAACATAACCAGCATATCATCTGACAGGTCATAGGAGCCTGTGCAAAATGAGGAAAGAACTATTTTATTATTTAAAAAAAAAAAAAAGAAAGAAAACCATCCACATAGTTCAATACTTGACACTGATGTTTCACACTTAATATAAAGGTATTATTACCATCTTCAGGTAAACCTCGGATGACTTTAACAGCTGCTTCAAACCTCCTCTGAATGTATTTGGGATCTTCCATTGCCCTTCGTGTCATGGACAGGTCTACATCCTGATGCAATAAACATTTAACCAACGTGGACCAATAAGCATATAACGTTAATAAGGTAATAATATTTATTTGATATGTGATTTTTATATTGCGCACTTCGGTTAATTAGTTTAATATCAGGTTAATTAATTGACCTTTAAAAAAAAAAAAAATGAACCGTTCTCCAAACAAAGAAATCACTGCGTAAACTCTTTTAAATTACTAGAAGAGTTTATTTTAGGACACTGAACAATAAAAAGCAAAACGACACATAAAATATTACCACTCACCCTGTGCTCCGTCAATCTAAGAAAAAAACTGTTCAGTGCGTCCTAGGTATTAACCGAAGCAGATGCAGTTGGGGTGATGTAGTTTCCAATGACGACAGATCCAATAGCGATGAATAGAATGTAGCGCGCTTTTATCCTACATGATCCACAATGCCTTGCGAAAGGATATTTAAACGGCTTTCGCTCGTGCTGAGATTTTTAGCAACGACCTGTCTAACATCTATTACTGGATGGACTTATTATATTTTTCATTTCATATATATTTTATTATTACTTTGTTTTATTATAACAATATTTCCATAGCATTATCTTCATTGTTTAGCGTGATTAAATAATATAATATTATAAAAAGCCTATAATTACCTTTAAAGAAATTAAAACAGCGGCACATTATTAATGTCCTCTGCTTGTCCGATATCAAATTCTGTTCAGAACGCAGTTTTAATAATTCGCGGTATTTCTCATTGCTGAGAAAATCGTACTCCTCTCTCATTGGTACATAATTAATTATTAGAGCTGTACAGCCAATCACAGTCCAGTGCGTAAAGCGCTGCGTTGAGATTCGTCGGCCTGCTGAAAAAAAGAGGAGCCAACGGGAATCCCACAATGCCAGGCGAGGGACCTCCTGTCGGAGAGTGAAGCTCCGCTGGTTTCAATGAAAGAGGGGGAGAAGAGTAATGCAGAGGGATGTAAGATGGCAGAGCTACAAATGTTGTTAGAGGAAGAAATCCCGGCTGGAAAAAGAGCCCTTGTGGAGAGCTACCAGAACCTTTCGAGGGTCGCGGAATATTGCGAGAACAATTATGTGCAGGTATGGATCGAAGAAATTACCTTCTCCTTTCATGTATTGTCTGAATCAGTGTGGATGTGATTGAAACGCGAGCACTGCATATGTAGCGTTACAGAGGATCCTTATCAAAACGCTTTCGAGGGCGCGTCGAGGCGTGAATATGAATGCTGGGCGTTTTATATTTGGACGATATTTGCGTTGTTTAAGGCTGATGCACACAATGCACGAATTCACTTTCGGAGGGTGTGTCAGAGACGTGCCGCTTTCGCTACGATGGATGGAGACAGATCCTTAAAAAAAAGAATTAATACCTCAGTGGTCAAAACATCGCTTCAAAGACCAATCTAGTGTCACGGTATCTAATACCGTATTGCAGGTCAAGCAGCGTCAATGTATCGACTGCAATTGTGTTTGAAGCCAATACGTCATTTTTCGAACTCACACGTCATGCTCTGGATGTTACAATGTTTTATTTGTCCGCGGGATTCTGCTTTCTTTCGAGGTGTCATGCCTCTTGGGTGGCAGTGTGCATGTGATGATGAAAGCCTTGATATTCGATATTCATTTCAACCTCTAAACGCTATTGAACTTCGTCCACGCTTCATATGCCGGTGGAACGTGAAATAAAAGCGTTTTACCAGCAGTGCGGTGAATATCAGTTGTGTTTGTGTGTGTTGCAACTTGCAGATGTGTATTGCCTGTGAGGTAGAATGGCGAGACGCCTAGACGTGAAATGTCGGTGATGGTGTGAATTAGTTATTGCTGACACACCTGTGTGTTAATGTGTCTGTCTCTCACTCACACACCTACTGTAAAAGCACAGGACAGCCTGTTGGGAAGCATTGCTTCAGATGCCCAAATGTTGCGGTATATTGTTTACAAGTAAATGATCATCCTCGAAGTTCATTTCATGTAGTAATCTTTTGTTAGGATATCCACGACCGTTCAAAAATTTGGGGTCGGTAAGATGTTTAATGGTTTTTAAAGATGTTTCTTCTGCTCATCAGGGCTGCATTTATTAGATTAAAAATCCAGAAAAAAATGTAATATTGTGAAATATTATTTCAATTTAAAATAACAGTTTTCTGTCTGAATATATTTTAAAATGTAATTTATTCCTGCGATACAAAGCATCATTACTCCAGTCTTCAGTGTCACATGATCCTTTCAGAAATCATTCTAATATGCTGATTTATTACTAGAATTATCAGTGTTGGAAACAGTTGTGCAGACAAATATTTTTTTGGATTATTTTTTATTTTTGTCTTTCTCGGGATGCTTTGATGAAGTAAAGGAACAACATAATTTCTTACCAAATATAAAACGTTTCTAAATGACTTGCTATGCTTCAATGCTATGACTTTTTTGATCATTTAATAGATCCTTGGTTAATAAAAGTATTAATTTTTTTCAAAGAAGAAAGAATAAAAATGTACTGATTTCTAACTTTTGAACAGTAGTGAAACAATAAACTACTGTAACATTTACATTATTATCCTTTTTAAATAAATGCTTCTCTTTTTAATGTTTAAATGATCAAAGAATCCTAAAAAAAAACCTATTAAGCAGCTCAACTGTTTCCAGCACTGATGATAAAACATCAGGATCATGTGACACTGAAGACTGGATGAAAGTATCACAGGAATAAATTATATTTTAAAATATATTCGCACAGAAAACCGTTATTTTAATTTGAAATATTTTTTCTGGATTTTTTATCTAATAAACGCAGCCTTGATGAGCTTAAGAAGCATCTTTAAAAACCATTAAATATCTTACTGACCCCAAAGTTTTGAACGATAGTGTGTATCTTGTGTATTAAAGCATGAATGTGACAGTGATAAGTGGAATAAGAAAGAAATGATCCTTCCCTTGAATTTGTTTAACCCTACTATACTAGCATCTGGTTATATAAACCAAGTTCTTTAGACAGCTTTATCTGATGTTAGGTCTAAAAAAAATTAAATTCACTTTGAAATTCATCTTGGTGAAATTTGTGATCGGTGAGATGTTCTTAACACAGTACCGTTTGATTTGATTTCATCTCGCAGCCTGGTTTTTTTATATCCCTCACTGCTTCTGAAGCCAGCTGTTCTCAGACCATAAGCTAATACTTCATATAGATTCAAATTTATTGAACTTAGAAAAAGCAATATACATGTATGAGGATAAAAATAAAGTAATTTGGTTTTATAGCTCTGTCTCTGTCAAGGTGATGAATGCAGCTTTGTTTTGGGCAGTCTTTTGGATTCAGTTGGAAATGTAAAGGCATTTTATTTTATTTTTTGCTGATAAAATGTGTTTAATGAAAGTGTAATTTGGACATTTCATCATGATATGATTAGACATCAATTCTCTTAGCCAGCAATATAATATTAGCCGATACGATACCTTAGACCATATGATTACAATTGATTTGATTCAAAGGCCTTCAAAATGATAAATCGCCTATAGTGACAATTTTTAATTTTTAAGTTATACAAAATTTATATACAATTGCAATTCTGACAGTTGCAAATCCTATATCTCAGTTGGGACGTGCATAACATAAAATACACTTATGTAGGAAAATTAGTTTAAAAAGCACATGAGATTATCAGTCATCTGTTGACAGCTCATTATTGCCTAGTGTAATAAAAACGGTGACAACAGTCTAGAGTTCGTTTTCAGTCATCTATCGAATAGATTTGAAGTTGCAGCCTTAATGGGAGTATATTTCTGCCTCGTTTTTTGGCATTTGTGCAATATCACAGTATGGTTATGATACACCGGTGTGTTCCGACCAATAAAAATTTTTTAATGATGCATTTAGAAAGATGCAATCAGTATGAGAGCAAGAATGTTGGGAATCTAATGATATGTTTTGCATATTTAGTTGCGAGCCTCTCTCTTTGAACCCTCATGTGAGTTGATTTAGCAATGACACATTCTCAGATATTCACAGAGGATTCATAGATGTTTCTCTTGTGGCTTTGGTGGGTGTATCGTTTTGGTCCAGAGCAGGGCTTTCTGGCACTAGACAGAAGTTAGTCACGTCTTGCACCCTGCCCTAAGAATGGGTATTAAAACCATTTGTGAAGGAATTACAGAGCACTTCATGTCGAACGAATCCTAGTATGGGTTAAGATTGCTGTTCCTTTTGAATTGTTTCTTGCCCACCAGAAATTATTGCTTAGTAAACAAAGTAATGTATTTAAAATATATTTATAGTTCAAATCTATTATTTACTTGAGACCTACGGATATAAAGATTTGAATTAAACTTTATTTTGAGTATTACTTGCGCACAAGGCATATTTCTTATTAATAAGTTTAAAATGAGTGTTTATGTCACTTTTAATGAGGATTGTGTAATATATGCAAAGTATTTAAAGTGTACCTAAAGGCGTACTTGCAGTAGTTCCACTTCAGCACAATCATATACTAAGTATATTTTCAGCACTTTTTCTGCTGGAGTAAAATGCATTAAGTACAAAATTGCTCCAGTTTAGCAGACTTTAATTATACCAGTTTATTATACTAAAAGTACAATTGCATTGCATTTTATTAAGTAGATAAATATGAAAATGTAGTATACTGAGCATGAAATAAATGTATTTCAGAAGCATTGAAGTATGGTTATTTTTCCCTATTATTAGTTATTGCAAAAATGTTTAAGTAATTTAATTTGACTGCTTTGGCAACAAATTTCACTAGCCTGTATTTTAATCAAATAAATGCAGTGAATAGGAATTATAGTCAAGTTGTGACTTTTTGGACATAATGAGTGAAAGCACAGCTATTACCTGATAAATGCTCACATTATTAATTATTAAAACACATTGCATTTCGCCATCTAAATCATAAGTCATTCATTGTTTTAGAGCTGTCTAAGTAGGACGTTGTGGAATATCCAGGACATTCATGTGTCCATTCATCTGTATTTCCCCCGTAGCGACGGACACATGGTCTGAGAACAGCTGAGAGGGACTGACGTGTAGGAACAGGTGGTGTTTGAAGCAGACCTTCGCTCAGTGCTGCTTGCTTGTCGCAGGCTAATTGTTAACAATATAAGATTAGAGTCTGCTATTCATGTATGCTCGTCAGCTACTAGTATTCCCGTCACAGTATTCTGACATGATCACTGTCAATATGCTAAAGCTAGTTCATTTACATTGCAGCAGAGTGAGGAATTCATTGCTATTCATAATAACAAGACCAAGAAGATTTGGTAATCATGCAGCAGAATGCTGTATTGCTCATATTTGAGGTTAGGGAGTTGAACACACCCATATATGTACATTTAAAGGAGTGAACAATATTTATGGATCACAGAGACTTGAAAAGTGGGCAAGCAATGAACAACCACATAGAAATGTGCTAAAATCATATAAAACCATATGTGTGATTATATTTTAAAAGCAGAGTGGGAAGTCCACGTGTGTTTAGTTTTGATGTTTGTTCATGTCTGTGATGCTAAGCTATCTAGTAAGTCACTGATGAAACAGGAAAATGTGAATAGGAAATGGATTATCGCTACAATGGTGTCTCGGTTGCATCATGCCCTTGTCTGAAAACTGTTTATCTAAAGTTTTTCATTGCCTGCTGGTTTCATCAGATTTTTTTAGGATCATTTGTCACATTAGTTTGCTGTATTTCCTGCTTCATTACATGACTGTGTAAAATATATTGTAGTGGTCATTCACAGCATTCTATGGTGAAATATTTTCGACTGCTAAACCACCTGTCTCATATCTGTCATATCTCACTGCAGTCACTTTCTTTTTTCCCATCAAAACAATATATTACCAGGACCTGGATAAGTTTATTTATTTGCAATAATAACTGCTCAATTAATGACATCCCGTAAAATTGTATCCATGCTATTATCCAGATAATTTAGTAACCTCATTTTATTTTGAAAAAGTAGATGCATTTATTTCAAACTACTTACAGTATATATTACCGTATAGATTTTTGTAAAGGCTTATGCACACCAAGTTTGCATTTATTTAATAAAAATATTAAAATAAAAAATACAAATGTTGTTTAATATTGTAAAATATTATTATAATTTAAAATAACTTTTCTATTTTCATGTATTCTTAAAAATATGATCTATTCCTGTGATGCAAAGCTGAATTAATTGGTGTCACATGGTCCATCAGAAATCATTCTGTTGTTTTATGTTTTATGTTTTATTAGCATGCTTAATATTTTTGTGCACACCGTGGTACATTTCTTCAGTATTCTTTGATGAATAGAAAATTAATAAGAACAGGTTTATTTGAAATAAAAAACTTTTGCAACTTAATAAATTACTTTAAAGAATCAACTCTCACTGAATTAGAAAGTATTCATTTATTTTAGAAAAAGTAATCCTGCAGAACCTGTATCTAGTATGTTACCTACCCATCTCATCTCTTCATCACTGACCTTTCATTAAGAAGTCAATGTCTTTTTTTTACACGACAGTCTGATCTGATGTAATATTTCCTAATATTTTGGGAAATCATTTCTTGTGGATGATTGGGTTGAAACAATGTTTCACAAGCACCTTGTGAAGGAACATCTTTTTTTGGTGGAACATAAAATACTTTGAGAACTGTCCATACGCTCAGAAATAATGGCACAAAAGCTGTCACTGGGGCAGTACCTTTTCAAAAGGTACACTTTTGTACCTATTAGGTTTAAATATCTGCACTGTAAGTACTAACATGTACCTTTAAGGTACCAAAATAGACCCTTTTGTGCTCCGTGACAGATTTTGTACCTTTATTTCTGAGAGTATACAGTGGAAGTCAATGATCACCAGAACTGTTTGGTTACCAATTTTCGTTAAAATACTTTTATGTTTTGCAAACGAAAGAAAACCAAACATCTTTGGAATGACATGAGGGTGAGAATTTTCAATTTTGTGCAAACTGTGTCTTTAAAACTTGCGGTATCTTTATTTTGCGTTCTCTGCTTAGGCACAAGACAAGAGGAAAGCCCTTGAGGAGACCAAAGCCTACACCACCCAGTCCCTGGCGAGCGTGGCCTATCAGATCAATGCCTTAGCCAACAATGTTCTGCAGCTGTTGGATATTCAGGCTTCACAGCTGCGCAGGATGGAGTCCTCCATCAACCACATCTCTCAGGTCAGCCCTGGGCTCTACAACACCAACAACACATAACCAGGGTTCATATAATGCCAGATGCACCTTTACGAGTTTTGAAATGAAATGTATGTTGGCAGTTTGTGTACACAACCACTCTATAAGGATAAAAATCCACCCGTTGTTTTCTTGTAATGTCCTTAAATGTTTTCCATCTTTCTCAAATCGAGCCGGCTGACCATGTGATGTTAA
>JAUMHR010000043.1:303863-315279 GCA_032361145.1 Enteromius fasciolatus
TGACAGCAGCGTGTCACACAGACTGAACTGGTGTCTTACCTCAGACTCGCCCTGAGTGAGCCGTCATCAGACCGAGACGCAGAGACATGCAAGACTCCTAAGAAATTGAGGTGTTTTGTTGTTGAATGTATTAATGAACAGAGCAGTAGTCATTTACTCCCGAAATCTGAGTGACTGAAGACGCGGAGGATTAACGTTACGTTTTTTTCTGAAGGAAAACGCCCACTTGATCAACCGAAATGCGTTTATGTTCGCGCAAATCATTCATGATCCAGCCTCACCTACAGAAGCGGTCAGTTTAATGTCTTTTAATGAATCTTTGCCAATCGCCCTTTCCTAATAATGTGCTAATTAGCAAGTATGAATGTAACATCTAGGACTATGAATACGACTAAATAAACATTCTCTAAAAGCCCCTCGGAAAAGAGGGGCGGGGTCAGCGGAGCTCGTGAAGATTTAAAGGGAAAGTACACAGAACAGAGTGATTTGAAAAGAGCTGAGGAATGAATTTCTTTCTTTCTTCATACGTAAATCTGCACTTTGTTGTTTATGATGCGAGGATTTGCAAAAGAACAGAATTCAGTCAGCGAAGCGCATGCATCGAACAGAAAACATACATTGAGCAAATCCAAATTTATCCTTCAGTCTACACTTTTAATTTTATTTTATTCGCGATGGCTGTAATGGATTTTAATTTAACTGTATTAGTTTTTTTGTTTGTTTCTACAAGCGCATACCAAGGATAGCGCGGATATTATGTCATCATAGGTGACAATGACCAGGGAGGAGCTATTATTTAAATTGGAAATTTCTCTGGATTTACAAATCCTTGGGAACTTTTGGGATAACATAAGTAACAACTGCATGACATATATCACACTGTACAATTGCTTTTTAGATATTTAATTACAAAAATACATTTGTTCATTTGTTAAGCTAAAAATAAAATGTAAATTAAAAAAAAAAAACGTTTGACTAGAAAATGTTAGTAAATCGTGTATAACCTTCTGTCAGATTATATATATATATATACATTTAATATTTGGTAATTTACATATATATATATATATAAGAAAATGACATTTTCTAAAGACAGTCTTGCTTCAGAAATACAGTGATATAAAACTAACTCACGCCTCAGTTTGATTTTTAAACGTGCATTGCGTTTTTGTAGCCGGCGACAATATCCAGACCAATAAACAAACACAGACCAGAAGTTAACTTAGGTCTAGGCACGCACCTGATGAAAACGTCTTTTATAT
Source organism: Enteromius fasciolatus (assembly GCA_032361145.1). Taxonomy (NCBI): domain Eukaryota; kingdom Metazoa; phylum Chordata; class Actinopteri; order Cypriniformes; family Cyprinidae; genus Enteromius; species Enteromius fasciolatus. The sequence continues at coordinate 305,126 of JAUMHR010000043.1, forward strand.
ATATAATAATATAATATAATATTATTTTTATTTTTTATTATTATTTTATTTTTAAATGCCACAACTAATTCTTGTTACAGTAAAAATAAAAATTCTCAGCATTGAAATACATGTCACTTAAATGACTTAAATTTGGAAAATCTTAAATTCAAATGATTCTTTTCTTAACCAACTAGATTTACTCTTGCTTACAGCAAAACCTAAAGTTAACACAAAACTTATCGTCATAACCGTGATAACTTTCAATAAAGACATTAAGTGCTGCAAAGACCTTACATTTCGACCCATTGCAATTTTGTCATATTAGCGTGTGAGAAGAGCAACGAATGCAAAATGATCTCACATCTCCAGCTGACCTCACATGCTCTGCTGTTCCTGACTGCCATCACTTATTTATGTAATATGCATAAATAATTAGATTTACACGCACTAGACTAGAGGGTGATTAACTACATTGAGTAAGTTAAATAATTAAATTAAATATTCATAATGCTTGACATGCCATAATAACTAGAGCCTGAGCTTGGTTCTATCCAACATAAGCTTATTTTTACTCTAAGCCATGATTTGTAAAGAGCGTCTCAGACACTTTTAGTCCCCTCACTATTTGAACACAATGTAGGAGTGAATTCTGTCATCCAAAGTGGAAATGGAGTGTGTTTATTAAGAGTAATAAGAGATCCCGTTCCCCCATTATGTACTCGAGTCGATTTGCAGAGCCTTAATGGAATCTAGATCTAATGCTTTGCCTTCTTCTGAAGTTAAAAGGCTCCTGTGAACTAGTTTGCCACCACTTGTCTCTAAGAAGACAGACACAAATGGCAGGCAAATTATATAAAAAATGGCAAAGTCTCAGATACAACCGTCGTTGTCCAGACAGGAGAACTGGTAAGAGCTGTTGTGTCTGCCGTTTTAAACCGTTAAAGAGACGAGTCATCCAAAATCAGGAAACTGATCGCAAGAATGCTTCACAAGAAGAGGCTATTTAAAAATATAGTGTTTCTAAGATCAATAAACCATTACAGTCATATAATGCCTGTAATAAGATAATGCCACTAACACTTGATCCGGTGAGAAATTGTTTGTTCTAAATATTGGATCAAAACCAAAATGTAAATTCCTTTTACGTTCACAAACAAAAAGTGTTAGAAATCTGATTTTATGAGCGGATTAGGAGACCCTGAAAGGTATATGTATGCACAAATGTACATGCAAAATGTTCAGAAATCGTGATATTATATAATGCATAATAAATAAACATTCAAAAATTATATTTGTTATACATTTCAAATATGCATTATTTTTTAAAACAAATATATCATGTTCACCAAAGCTGGATTTTGTTGATTTAAACACAAATAAATCCAAAAACACAGTACAAACGGTAGTATTGTGTAATATATATTATATATAAAATATATATATATTTTTTGCCATTACTCCAGTCTTCAGTGCCATGGGATCCTTCAGAAATAATTCTAATATGCACATTTGCTGTTCAGAAAGCATTTATTATTATTATTATCAATGTTGAACTGGCAAACATAATTTTCAATAGCATTTATTTAAAATTACATTTTTATGAATCATTATAAATCGGTCTTTTGGCACTTTTAATTAATTTGTTGCATCCTAGCTGAATAAAAGTGCTAATTTCTTTAAACACACACACATACTGACCCCAAATTTCAACAGTGTATATACATGAATTACAAAATGTATCAGTAATTGGACATGTTTTAAAAAATATTAATAATTGTATGTATGGACAAAATCTATATGAATTCTCTGGTTTGGGTCAATAGATACTGAATTCCTTGAATTACTGTAGAATTATACTGAATATTTAATGCCATTCATTTTATTTCTGTACCTACCTAACCAAATATATGTGTGTGGGAGAACCTCGCTTTATATACAGATGCCTACGAATACTAATGAGGTCACATCATTCATACACACGTTTAACAATTTAAAATGTCTTCCTCGTCTTTCACTTAGACTGTGGACATTCATAAAGAAAAGGTTGCCAGACGAGAGATCGGGATCCTCACCACCAACAAAAACACATCTCGGACCCACAAAATCATCGCCCCTGGCAACATGGAGCGGCCCGTGCGCTACATCAGGAAGCCCATAGATTACACCCTGCTGGACGATGTGGGTCATGGTGTTAAAGTAAGTCTGACATGTTTGATGTTCACGAGAAGGGCATCATTCAGTTGTTCGTACTGAGGGTTAGGGTTTATGATAATAATGCATAAGTCATATGTATAATTGATGTTGACTTTTTAGCTTAGAGAACCTCTATATATGTATATGTATGTGTGTGTGTGTGTGTGTGTGTGTGTGTGTACAGTACTGTGCAAAAGTCTTAGGCCACTAGTACTGTAGCTTTCCAGGTAGGTTTTTTTTTTCTTCATTATGGAGACGTTGCCACAGTTCTTGTGGATTGAGTCTGTCTCAGTTTGTTCTGTTACTTCATGTTACTGGATGATGATCGGATCAGATCTCCGTGTGGAGAACGGGCTGTTGTCAGACAACAATCTCACTGCATTATTACAATTAATGACAAAAATAATGTTTGGAAATGTAAACTGATATTTCTGACTGACACGCTACCGCAAAAGATAGAAATAACCCACTTAAAACCAGTTTTGTTGGTGAAAATACTAAGGGCCTAAGACTTTTGCTCAGTACTGTGGATACCATCGATCATTTGGTTACCAACATTCTTAAAAATATTTTCTTTTGTGTTCAGAGTAAGAAAGAAACTGATAGAGGTTTCAAACAACATGAGGGTAAATAATGACAGTACTTTCGTTTTGGGGTGCACTGTCCCTTTAAGTAGAGGTCAGACAGTTTAGAATCGGGACTGGATCATTTTGAAATTACTTTTCTTTGGTGAAACAAATAAAAACTACACCTGACTGCTTTTCAGTATTACGAGTATTCAACAGCAGATTCAACAAACTGATCCATCATGATCTGTGTGTGTGGACCCCTCTCGGGTTACCCTTACTATATTCATGTTATTCAATTATTCATGTCCATCAGTGTCAGCTCTGAGCTGTTATAATGACATCACTTTGCTCTCTGGATGCTCTTCCCGATGTTATCACATTAGATTGGCGCTATCTGAACCGAGATGTAATTAAGAAAGATGTCTTTGCCTTTTTACTTTGACCTTTATGTGTCTTTTATTTTTTTATGGGATGAAGCCATGATTGTTGTGGATGGTGTGTTGTCAACATTCTTCACTTTGCTCTTCAGCCTTTTCATTCCCTATACATGTAATTGAGGCAGATCTTGAGGTCATGTGCCGGCAGCTCACCCCGGGACCTGTTTTAACGGCTTCATTAGTTTGGTGCCGAAGTGCGCTGGCCTTTTCCCCCTCAGCGAAGTAAACGCCCGCAGGCTGCCCTCATACTGGCTCTGTAATTAGGACACTTAACTCATCAAATGATGCTCTCTGTGCGTCCGTCACCTGTGATTGACATGCCCAGAGGACACACCTCTCTCCTCCTCCATCAGTCCAATTTGTACGATTATCATAATTGGTGGATGTCAGATTGATGCCAAAATGTCTAAATTTGTCTACAGTACTATTAAAAATGTACAGTATCTGTCTATTTATCTAGGAGGGATGGAGATGTAATACCCACACACGTGCACCTGGTATTTATCACGTTATGGGGACCAATTGTCCCCACAAAGATAGAAATACCAGTAAATTTTGACCTTATGGGAACATTTGTTAGGTCCCCATTAGGAAACAAGCTTATAAAAAGGTTTTTGAAAATGCACACAGTTTACTGTAAGGGGTAGGTTTAGGTGTAGGGTTAGTGTAGGACAATACCACATACAGTCTGTACAGTAGAAAAAACATTTATCCCCATAAAACATGTAAACACAATGTGTGTGTGTGTGTGTGTGTTTGTGTATCTATCTATATAGATAAGATTTTTAGTGTGTGTGTGTGTGTATATATATATATAATTATATTTGGTCTACATTTGGTTCACTTTTGGTCTATATTTGACTGCTTTTGTCAAATATGAATATGTAAAAAAAGAAAATATATATATATTGGTAACCATTATATCATGTCTATTTATGGCTTACTAAAAGATTGTATTAGAAATAGTCAGCCAAACGTTTGAGGAGTATGGGAGTGTAAATTATTATTTTTTTTATTAATGTTACAGCATATTAACCCATAATAGCTTAGCTAGATTGTTGTGGACCAAATACCAACAATTCTGTGAAATGCAGTTTGTTTTGAAAGATGGTTAAACAATTTGCTGTACAGCTAAAATGATAGATTTTTAACTTTTAAAATGATCTGTAACGTGTTAAATTAATTTCACATCCACTGACAAAAACATGTCTATACGTCACATCACATTATAATAAAGAGTACATTAGAAAAACAGTGTAAGCTAGAAAAGACATTTGATTCGATTCATAATTCTGCTTTTTGCAGTAAGTGAACCTGATGAGATGGTAATTATGACTGACGTGTATGGGATTATTTTTCAGTTGTTTTGTGTAAGCAGCTTTGACTTTCTGCTCTGTCTTGATTCCTATCAGTCACATTAGATCAGTGCTTGTTTGTTCTTTATTCAAAGATCCTTTTGTTTTGTTTCCCCTCTCTCACTTTTTCATTAAACTAAAGTGATTAAATAACAGCATTTATCTTCTCTCTTCCTTAATGCTTTCACTTAGTGGCTTAAAGCAAAGGTAAGTACAGCCCACAATGCTTTCTGGCTCCTACATCACTACCACTGCTTCTTTATTTCCAAACATCAAACTTTTTGTGCATTTTCATAATTCAATATGAAAAGACATTTGTTATAGGAGTGTAATAGCTTTGTAAAATTCAACCTGAACACAACACATCATAAAACCATCATATTTTACTGTTTTGTTCAGTATACATTTTTTCTGTAGTTTACGTCGGGCTGCATGTTTCCAACTTATTAACAGTTAGAATAAACGTAAATGTTGTTTTCCCTGTCAATTGTCTTTCAGCAAGGGAATAACCCGCCAGCTCGGGGAGGTGGAGGAACATTATCCAGGACTAACCCACCCACACAGAAGCCGCCAAGCCCACCCATGGCAGGGAGGGGTACCCTGGGGTAAGTCATTATATTACAAGTTTTCAATGCTGATTTTGTGTACCCCCATTATAAAATATGTTATTAGGTCATTCTTTTATACAGTATGGAATCCAATGATGTGATCCATTTTTGGGTGAATGCCGAGCAAAAATAAAATATATTTAGTTCAATCATGAAACTATTGATGGCAAATCCTTTACATGCAATCTGCTGGCAATCACATAATTTACTAAAATGGCACAAGCCCCTCCACCTCCCCCAGCTCCACCTGTCTGGATCTGCTTCATGATTTTTATGTATGCCTATTTATGTAGCAGCAGCATATTTTATATGCTCACAGCAGCATGTCTGTATATCTACTGTCAGTTTGTTTTGCAGATCTAGTCCACCAAGACCAAACGCCTGAACAATGTCATATCCATAACATGCTAAAATTATTCAGGGAGTTGTCGTGATCTAACTACAAATTTATTTTAAAAGTCTTACCGTTTCTTAACCTATACACCATCAAAAAACCTTCAGGTGCTGCTTTGTTTATTGACATTAGTTTGAAACTCTTTCATTTACAAAAACACACAAAAATTAACAGGTAAATTAAAAAGGTCTATGCTTAAAAGGATAATGTAATCAAACTCAATGGGCAAACATTGATGTTAAGTACTTTGTGTTTGAGGGGGTAAAAAATTAAGTGGAGTTTTGTCAGATCTTTCTATGTGTTATTTCGCCTTGTTCTTCCTTCCTAAATGTACTAAGCTATGGTTTGACTCAATCTTCCAACTTTTCTCTTTTTTTAATTAAATGTGCTTTTTTCTTTGGACTTTGTCAAATAATTAACAGCAGTCATGTTTTTAACATTTGGAAACACATCATCATATTAGCAGACAGATTATTATTTTACATGTGACCAACAATTCCACAGCAAATATAAAATATCACCATGAAATATTATTAGAATATTCATTTGACAGAGATGACATCTTTTGGTGGTGACAAAAACCTGAATTTGTAGTCCTTTAACTATCTAATGCATTAAATCAATCAATTACTGTATTAAAACAAACAGTGAGTATGTTATTGTTTATACAGTTTATTATATTTTTATACACAAAATCTTATGGTGGTGATATCTGACATCGGTGTTGACATATTATTTATTTCATAAAACGAATAGAGTTCATGTAGTAGCCGTTTAGTTTTTTCTGTTTATGCTACATGCTAATTGAACCTGCTTCAGGAGAATAAAATGAACTTAATATTTAAAATAATTTCCTCAGTAATTGGAAGATGGTGTTAGCATGTCATTGTTTTGTCACAGGAAATATTAACATTAGGAATTCAAATATTCTGAAACTATAAAACTTAGCAGAGTTTGTCTGACAGTGATGTTAGGAGGGTTCAATTATTCATTTTAATATTTTTATTCATTTTAAAGTATATGAATTGATTGAACCCTTCTTTGTGGACACTGTTTTAGATGCAGCGAGAGGACAACACGAGTCTTGGTATAATGATGAGAAATGGGGGGGGGATAATTGTATTAAATGCATATTATTAATCCCTCATAAAATTAAAAATATTTTTATTTTGACATGTAATAGCAGTTACACTTGCCGGACCTGTTTTGTCCCGTGTCTCAAGAATGACTGAGGAGTATGGCATCTGAAAATAATAATTTGTTTCGTGTGCTTTTGTTTTTTCCAGACGAAACACGCCATATAAGACGCTGGAGCCAGTCAAACCTCCTGTGGTGCCTAATGACTACATGACCAGTCCAGCTCGCCTGGGCAGCCAGAACAGCCCAGGACGCACTGCCTCGCTCAACCAGAGACCCCGAACACACAGGTATAGCTGACACATGTTCACAAGACAACACAGGCCTTCTGATGGGATGCTGTGCTGCATATACTTTAATTCAACCGATCTAGAGTGACCATAAATAGTTGATAATGGTGACAGTTTATTGATAGTCCACTTTAGATATTCTGCTAACTATAAGTAACTTTGTAACTACATGTCAACTAATGCTCATTTATTCACAAGTAGATTCTCATATTTTTTTATTCTATGGCACAGTTTAAATAAAAGTGTAAATCTTCGCTCATAAACTTGCTTCACCTCTGCTTTCCCAGCAGGCTTGTTAATACTCACTGTGGATTACTGAAGGTGAATGAGGTTAAAAACAACTGTAAACCGTTTCTAAACCTTTAGTGCCATAAATGACTCTCTTGATGGACTGAGAATCGGATGCCACTCAGTGAATTTATGACATCGCATGCTTGTTCTTTTATTGGCTCTTTGTAACTCTCTTGTCTGTCTTTGTCTCAGTGGCAGTAGCGGGGGCAGCGGCGGGCGAGAGAACAGCAGTAATAGTATGGGAATCCCTCTGGCTGTGCCAACACCCTCCCCTCCCAGTATGGCACCAGGTGACAGCTCACAGTTTTCACAGTGGCCATTAGCACTGGGCGATGAACAAAAATGTTTTGTTTTTTTTTACTAGGGATGCTAGTTTTGAAACCGGTTATTTTGGTCATTCCTCCCACCCCTGATTATCTTCTTTGACTGTTCTTTTCCTCTGTCCTGTCTGCAGCAGTTCCTCCAGGTCCAGGTTTGGGCCCAATCCCGATGTCTCAGTTTGGAACAATCTCTCGGCAGATCTCTAGACACAACTCCTCCACCACTTCTTCCTCTGCCTCTATGGTGTCAGCCACCGGCACCTACCGGCGGGCCCCTGCCAGCTCCTCCCAGTTCTCTGTGCCTCAGCCTCACCTGAACGGGGGTCCCACGTACCCCCAGAACACAAGTGAGTTCAGTTCCATGTTAGAGAGGGGTGTTTAGTCACCCTAAAAAGTACTTGGACCACTAAAGGCATTGTTCATCCAACCGTGAACCATAGAAGATTTACTTTCCTTTACTCACCCTGTGGTATTTTTTTCTTCTTCAGTAGAACAATGAAGCAGATTTTTAGCTAAAACCTTGTTTTTCTGTAATTTATAAAAATTCAGCAGCTACTGTCTTAGGCCCTATTTACACAAAAACACATTTAGCTACGCATACATCATGTCGACAGCGAATCCATATATTTTCTGAAATAAAATATAAAGTATTGTTGGTAGTATGTCAATACGGAAGTAAAAATATATCATCAGTGGCCATGGGTATTAATTTTGACTCTCAAAATAACAGTAGCTGCTAACTTGAATTTTATGAATCACAAAGAACCACCATTTTAGGTAAAAATGTTCTTTACACCTCTACTGAAATAAGTCACCTACATCTTGAACTTAACAGATTTTAGTTTTTGGGGGAACTATGCCTTTAATTTGCACTTTAAAATTCCTAAATACCATTGCATTGAATAAATGGCAAGCTCATATGTGTAGTTTCTTAGCCACTAGCAGCACCAATTACTTCTCTGTAATAATTGAAGTTACTAGCAGACTCTAGTAACTGATGATCTGCCTGCTTTTCTGCTTTTCATCTGTTCATGTCACAATAACTCACTACGGCTTTTACCTTCTGTCTGTTTATCTGCCTGTGTGTAACTCTTTGGGCTTGTTTTTTTGCCTGTTATCATCTGTCTGTCTGGCTGAATGTGTATGAATGTGTGTGTATCTGCGCTCCGTGTGACTCCAGTGTCTGTCGCTCCACCTCCTCCTCCCCTGGCACAGCTGACGCCCCAGATTCCTCTCACTGGCTTTGTGGCCAGGGTTCAGGAGAACAGTGAGTAATGCACACAGAAGCACAGTGCTTAGATCTTCACATATGGTCTCCATTCACCTACCTGCAGTCTGCGCTGTCTGAATTATTCTCTGAACCTGAAATTTAATTTAATATTTCTATTTATTAGTATGTGTGTGTGTCTATCTATCTATCTATCTATCTATCTATCTATATATCTATCTATATATATATATATATATATAAAATTTAAACCGTTATAAAATATAATAATGTAGCATTTTAGGGGGGAATAAATTTAATTTTCAGAGTGGTACAACAGTTGATACTAGGGCTTGGCGATACATATTGAACAATATATTATGCGCATCTCGTCAGTAAAGCCGGTTCTTTGATTAGCGGTAAATCTCCAACAGCTGTTTTCAAAAGTAACGCCAGCTTATAAACAGAGCCGTAGATCACTGACAAACTGTGCCACTGAATCACCCGCGAAACTCAATGCGTAGCTTCTCACTGATCTACGGCTCTGTTCATAAACTGGCGCTGCATTTAAAAACAGCTGACGAAGATTTAGCGCTAATCAAAGAACCGGCTTTACTGACGAGATGCGCATAATATATCGTTCGATATCTATCGCCCAGCCCTAGTTGATATCATAATAAAGACATATTTTAAAATGTGTTAGTGTTTTTGGCAGTATTTTTATTATTATTTCTTAGGTAGAATGCAACACAAATTGATCTGTTGAGGAATTATAGTAGTTTCGTGACAATAAATGTACATTTTCTTGTACCCAGGAATTATTTGATGCATGATAAATACAGATTTCTTTACTTTAAGTGTATCGCATACTGTGCCCTCTTCTATAGGAGATTCTAAATTTAGGGTTCTGACATTAAAACTGAATGATGTCATAGTGAGGGTTTGCCCCTTCTTTGTCCTCTAGTAACAGACAGCCCATCTCCACCCCCTCCTCCGCTCCCTGAGGACACGCCCCTGTTTGAGGAAGCAGCTCCGCCTCCTCCACCTCCACCTGTGGATTATGATGAAGAAGATGCAGCACTGGTGCACTACAACGACCCCTATGCTGATGGAGACCCCCACTGGGCCCCAAAATCCTACATAGAGAAGGGTAAGACAGCGCCCTCTGTCTTTGAGCTGACCGTTTCTCCCTCTTCAGTAAAGGACCTTCATACAGTAGATAGATAGATAAATAGATAGATCGATGGATGGATAGACAGACGGATAGATGGATAGAGATAGAGATGGATATAGATGACAGACAGATAGATGGATAGACAGATACAGACGGATACATAGACATAGATAGATGGATGGATGGATATATATATA
>JAUMHR010000043.1:325262-337940 GCA_032361145.1 Enteromius fasciolatus
CATGTCTATCCTCTGGACGGCTGCATAATCATAGCATGGATCTGCTAGCATGGCATCAACCCGGTTGAGCATGTGCTAGTTAGGTATGTTTGGATGCATGGTAGCTGGTTTGAGCTGGTTTAACCAGTTTAAACCAGCTACCATACCACAAAACATACAGCATATACTGCTACCAAGTGGATCCATTTATTAAGTACTTTGGATGATGTTTTTATTTAGATGCAACTGGTAAGGTTTCATTTCAAAACATTTTCTAAGCTGTCCAACCAAATAGTAGCTTATTTCAGAGTAAATTTCTGGTCTAAGTATACTTTTTAAAACCTTGTTTGAAGAACAATTTGTGAAAATATTATGAAATAACCATTTATTCTTTTTTTGCTTAAAAATCTTTCTATGATCAGTTTTTGTATGGTTTAATATTGTTAAAAGAATTTCATCTACCTGTCCTATTCAGCAGATTTCCCTTCATTATATTTGCACTTGATGACACTTTGTGTATCTGATTAATTATTGGCTTTGTGTTCCTTATAAGTGAGAGTACGCCGTACAGCATGTTTTCTATCTTTCCTGTATCTTTGAATAAAAACTTCAGTGGTAGCCGTATGTTGTTGTTTTTAATTTAGTTTCCAATAGAAGTTTATGACTTTGACTTACGGTTATAACCATTTATCACATCTCTGCAGGGTTTAGTTTCAAGTCTTTTTGCAAATGTCATTCCAGATCCTACCAAAAAAAGGTAGTAAACATTTTCCAATTGTAGCAGGAATCAAATGCAGGTGTTTGTGGCATAAAGAACCAGATGGCTTTGATTGTGCTCTTTAATATGCATGTTTTATATAAAACAGAATAAAAGTAGCCCTCTGGCCTCCTTTATGTGTTGTTATTCGTACGCCGAAATTACAATGGTACACTTATCACAGGTAACAGCAACACCAAATCAAACGCATCCTTAATGTTTCTATAAAAAGACCATAGCTGAAACCATATCCCGAAGCTAAACTGGAACTGAAAATAGGTTTATAATCTTAGGAAGCATGTACACAGACTTGCGGTTTTCCAAGACATTTGGTTAGTATTAAAAGCTTTACTGGGAGCAGGAGATGACGTTGATTTAAAGTTATTCCATAAGGAGAAGAGTGCGATAGACTGAACCCTTCAAAGGGCCAACGTGAAACACTGAATTACGGCTACTTTAACAGGGTCAGGTCAGACCATACAGCCCGCTCTAAAACTTCAGTTTAAGAAAAGAAACAAATGTTTAGTATCTAGTATTGCTTGGTCAGATCCCATCGATTTAGAAAATCAGACATGCAAATTTCATATGACTAGCTGTGATGATCTTCATAATGTGTGAAAGGTTACATAATGTATAATCTAACACATATTGCACTGGAATCAAGGGTTGTGTTTTGTCATGATAGCTGACGTGAACCTTGTGGCCTCTGAGTGTAAGGGTTAAATGTCTGGTGAAGTGATAGTACAGGTGTTCGGTGTTAGAGATGTGATAATACTACTGCTGTGTCGAAGCCTGTATTGACTTGAAGTGAAGCATCTGGAGATGTTTAGGTTTCATTGGGGGAGCTTAAAGTGTTGGATTCCTTAGGTTTACACTATTCCTGTACTCTAAGGGTTTGGTGAACTGTCCTCAGCCTGTAAGTGTGAGAATAGAGAATTGTGATATATGTTATTTGGAAAATATCTTCTTTCAGAGAAAAGTAAGAAAGTGCATGAATATTTTCCCAGAAATCTTGCAGCCGAACCCTCAGCCATCCCAATATGAAAAGAGCTACATTTTCTCAGTAAGTCACAACCATTAATTAATTTTCATTAACAAACCTTCAAATGTATTGTTTTTAATTAGTGCTGTCAAACAATTATTATTCGCATCCAAAATAAAGATTTAGTTTCTATAATATATGTATGTGTACTGTGTATATTTATTATGTATCCTGAATATAACCGAATAACACATGTACACTATATATTTAGGAAATATTTACATTTATATATTTATATTGTGATATTTTATATTATATATAAATCAATTTAATAAAGCAATGTATATATATACACACAATAAATATAGACAGTATACATACATATATTATAGAAACAAAAACTTTTACTTTGGATATTAGATGCAATTAATCACAATTAATCATTTGACAGCACTACTTTTAATTAACATTCATGCATAGTTTTTATTTTTAGTCTTTAATTATTTAAAAAGAAATGTTCACAAGCCCTTAGCAAACAAATTTACTATAATTTTTTTAGTGTTATTTCATTATTAAGTCTATAAAAAAAGAATCCACTACAGGGGTGTGTTTAATCGTGTTTAATATGCTTTATTGATAATGCACACTCAATATTCTTTTATAAAGAGTGAGATATTAGTCTCTAACTAGATCAATTTCTTCTTTAATATCTTTTCACATTATCTCCAATAACAGGCATATATTTCGAAGCATTGCGATAATAAGTTCACAGCACTGCTTTATAATATTAACAGTCACAACCATATAACAACTGCTCTTCAAGAAATAAATGTTACAGTGTTACAAAGCATTATCAAAGACTGTATCACCACCTTAGCTCTTCAGCAAGAAACTTGTAATATTAGCATCAGCCACACATTGAAATATTTGGTTTATAGATGAAAACATACAAAGATCCTGTGTGAACAGACAGTATTAAATAAAATATCACCCTTTGTGCTCCGCGGTTTGTCCTGTAAAAGAAACGGACGATGAAGTACTGAGCTGTTACTCATGACTTTGTCAAGGCACGTGTATTGGGAGTTAATGCAGAGGTCAAACTTACCGCAATAAAAACTCTCGAAACTGTCAAATGGAGCACCTTTTTAGTTTTGGGAATGTGTTGTGAGATGGTTCGACCCATAATTAAGTACTGTCCTAATTGCACAGATGACAAAAGGAGCTAACATGTGTTCTCTTGTACAGTAAGAGGTGATGTAAGTGATTGTGTGTGATGTATTATTCTAGGCAGTGTTGTAAGGGCTTTCTTTCATCAGTAGGGTTAGTTATTGGCTCCACCTGACGGTGGCTCAGTGAAGTATTTCTATAAGCAGGCGCTTGAAGTCGCCGCCACACTCCGAGCTCAGGGCATCCTTCAGGGTCACGTCATATTTCTCCAAGTACATGTCCTTGATGGTCTCCAAATCCACCTGGAAGTCAACGTGAAAAAAGACAATGCAGATTTTCCTTCTACCACTTCATTATATCAAGGCCATAACGGTCTCTACCTCAGAGCGTCCCACAATAATACGTATGAGCGTGTCCTCGTCTGTCCCGGCTCCCTTCATGGCAGCGTTCAGACGGCGGGCGAAAAACAGCTGCGGGTTTTTAGCACATCGTACTGTTCGGACAAAAACAAATCACTTTATGATCTGCATGGCTCTCGAATATCAAACGTGTGAAGTCGTTCTTGCAATATGACTCTGATTCTAAAGAATGATATTCCTAAAGGCTTTTGAATAGTTATAGTCACCCAGAGTAATGTAACAGTCCTTTAATGTCCCTGCAGCCTCGCTGTCTATCGCATCCAGGATATCTGTTCCAGAGAGCTATGGAAAAACACAAAAGAGAAACCAGAAACTCAGAAAGAATGCTGAAATGGCTCCTGTAAAGCAGCGGTGGGTATAGCTGGCGTCTGACCGTACAGTTTCATATATCTTGAAGGTGGCCTGAAGCTGTAGGTAGTTCCTGTGAGTGAGGATGTAGGTGAAAGTGGACTCGTCTGTTCCAAAGCGGCCTTCTCCCGCCTGTGAAAAACCAACAATAAGCAGGTTAGTCATTTATTTAGTCAACATGATACCAGGGTTGCCAGGTTTGTTTTGACAAAGACAAACAAATATATCCCAAAACTAGACCAAAGACCAATAAAAACAAGCCTAAAACCATCCTAATACCAAAACATGATGTTGTCCCTATTATGTTTTTCACATTTCCTTTCATTGGTATTTATTAGCTCTTATGGGAGTATAATTTAATATAATAACATAGCTGGGAAACATTTAATCGTGATTAATCGAATCCATAACAAAGTTTTTATTTACATAATATATGTGTGTATATTTATTATGTATATATAAACACACATAGGCCTATATTTAAGAAAAACATGTTTATATATTAAATATATAAACTGTGTGAATATAAATATATACATGTAAATGTTTTAAAAATATATACTGTATGTATACATAATAAATATACACACAGTACACACTCATATAAACATATAAAAAACGTTAAACCGTGTACTAGGCAACTCAATAATGATATACTTGTTTATAATAACAACCTGTTATAAAGTAGAGTGGTAACAGCAGAGTAAAGCTCACCTCAAACAGTGATGTTGCATCTTGTTCTGCCAGCGCTTCATCCACTTCATAAGACTCGTCCCTGTTGGCCTGCAGGTGAAGGTCAGTTCTTTAGCAAATAACAACCTTGGTAGCTTCAGTGGATATTTGTTCCTGGTTAATTTTGTGCTTTAACTGCAGATACTGTAGCACATTAACACAAAAATATACTGTTAAGAAAAGGAGTTCTGCACCATGTTATGTATAAGGTCATCGTGACTATTTTTAAAAAGTCAGGATTGGGAGATTTTGAAATAGATTTTTTTCGTAGAATTATGGGACTTTAATTTAGAACTGTAGAAAATTACCTTTTATTCATTTTTTAAAATTCACTTGTGGCATAAACGAGCGTTCATAAACAGCCAACGCAAGCTAACTGGACACAAACTCATTGGTGTTTTTATATTGTACCTGTAGGAGAGAAACCAGAAGATTCCTCACTTCTCCACTAGTGTCATCTTCAATATCAGCCTCCAGATCCCGCTCATGAACTGATGATCCAAGGATCATGACAATAATCCTGCATTATTTTTATTACCAATAATATTTTTTCATATTGCATTTCATCAATTTACAATAATATCTGATCAAAACGTACCTTGCATATACGCCTCTTTGCAGTTCATAATGTCCTGTTAATGACAAATATACGATAGTTATATTTATAGGGACAAGCAATCATGCTTCTGTGCTCGATGCTCTAATAGTAAAAGTCAGTGACTGGTCTAATGAAGAATAACCTGATTGGTGCTGGTGCAGAGGATCTCCACCAGCACGTCCTCGTCTGTCCCAGCACCCTTCATAGCTCTCCTCAGCTCTTTAGCCATGAAGATGTGAGGCGGGTCCAGCATGGCCACAATTGCTTTCTCAAAGTTTCCTGTGAGTTCATTCTTCAAGACTTCCTCCAACTCCTTGACAATGTGATCACAGACAGAGAGGATAAACAAAATAAATTACTCAAACAGATGTATATTAACTAGTGCTGTCAAAATAAATGTTGTTTTTTATGATATATATATATATGTATAAATAAATGCACACACATATTTTTGCAAATATTTATACATTTATACATTTATATACTTATATTTTATAATATATATACATCTATTTAATATATAAATATAACATATTTTTCTTAAATATATTTCTATATAATATAAAATACATGAATGTATGAATATTTCAAATATGTTCTAAATATATACTGAATGTGTGTGTTTATTTATAATTAATAAATACACACAGTATACATACATATATAATGTAAACAAAAACATTTATTTTGGATGTGATTAATCATGATTAATCATTCGAAAGCACTAATATTAAACTATCAATGAATCAATGAAAAAAAAAACCTTCTATATCATTATCGTTATCAAAATCATTATAGCTTTCATTTCAAGGATTTTGTGTGCAAACGTGTTGTACCACTAATATTTAGCATTTTAATTGATTTAGGGACAATACATGGAACATTAATGATTCAAGATAATACTTTCCAACTTTCATGAGCTCTACACAATTATTAAAAGTGCGAAAGCATTATGGTAGAAACTTTACACCAGCTCCCTAATGCGATCTAAATCAATATATTGGGTGGAGAGGAAAATTACAAACCATTGGTGTATGGCTTATGTAGAGTGTTCTTATAAGCCACTTTATATTTGGGAAAACTATACATTTAATTGATTATGATTCATACTGGCAAGTTGCATTGTCGATTAGCTGACATTTCAGAGATGTGACTCACATCGTCATATTTTTCAAAATAGGCTTGTTTGATCTCCACCCGCTGGACTGCAGAGCGGTTCGCTAGAATGGAGATGATGATCTCCTCGTCTGTTCCTGTGTACAACAGAAGATGTCAGTCATGCCTCCTTCAGACTGAGATTCACAAGGAAAGGAGAGCTGTACATGTACTCACCCTCAGGACATCTATAGGTAGTCCGAAATTTAGAGATGAGGAGACATGTAACATTACATCCCTTAATGGATGCTTTGCGGTGAATGGGTGCCGTCCCCTGCAAGAAATGCTTTTCAAGCCTAGATTTTTGTCTTAATTTCAGACAAAGTATCTTAAATTAAGACAGATTTTCCAGACAAGTAAAAACTGGGGACAAGACAAAATATCAAGGCTAGAAAAGCATTTTTTTACAGCGAGAATGAGAGTCCAACAGTTGATGATAATCCACAAGTACATCTTGTGAAGCAAGAAGCAGTGTGTTTGTAAGAAACAAATCCATCATTAGGTTGTTGTAACTGTTACTTCTGACCAAAATAAAGTTCCATAATCTATAATTAAAGATCTGACATCATAATCCACCAACATATTTGTTTAGAAATTTCTGGACTGTTTTTTCTTGTACACTTTGTGTATGATCTGTATGATTCAGACAAGATGACTTTTTCATAGGAGAAAGCAATTTTAGAGGACCCATATTTTAGCCAGAAACAATAATTAAAAACATCTATGTTTATTGCAAACACAGCTTCTTGCTTCACAAGACATTGTTTACATTATTCTGATGTTTTTGTTAGCAGTTTGGACTCTCAATCTGACGGCACCCATTCACTGCAAAGTGATGATAAATTCCTCAAAATGTGTTCCAGGTACAAAAACAAAAAAATGGCCTGAGGAGGAGGAAATGTTCAGCAATTTTTCATTTTTGTGTGATTTTTTCCTTTAAAGCCTGCATGAATTCAAAATTGATCTTATTGACTCTAAGTGCAGTCTTGTGGCGAACAATTCAACCGTGCAAATGACTCCACAGAAGGAAAAAAAACACCTTTTTTTCAGTCATAAATCAAGATCAGAAAATGTGTATCCCTGATTTTTCTCTCTACACAAAAAAATATTTCCCAACACTGTTCAGCTTATTTTTAAAACATATTTTAATTTAACAATTATGTTTGGTTCCCTATTTAAACAACTGCATTGTGTTCAACTGACCAGAAACAGTTTTGTTTCGTTTCAATTCAAAATCTTCATTTTGAAAGAACATAAATGAATTAACATGTGACGTGGATTTTACCTTCCCATTATGCTTTGCACAGGGCAGGATAAGGACAGTAAATCTTGAAATAAAATGTTATTTTCGGTATTTTTATTAAGATGATAAAACTGGGAGACTTCATGTTTAATGCTCTTTTATGTTTGTATCTAAAAGACCTTCTGCTATGTTATTGTTTTTGGGGGTTGTTGTGTAAAGTGTAGTGCTTAGGGACCTGCTAACATGAATCTAAGTTATTTTAATAATAATAAAACTGTATGGATGTATCAAAACCATCTTATGTTATGCATATTAAAAGTTAAGAAAATCAAACACATCTTTTTTTTTCAGTGTAGAAGGATGTCTTCCTATTAATTTATTTACTGGTTAAATGTTTGGTTTAGTATCAAGCATTAATTATATTAAAACTATATTTGATCAAATTGAGTTGACCCAACTCAATTACATTTCATTGCATTAATTAATTTTTTTTATGAGTTGGGCTTACACATTAATCATTTTTTTGAGTGTAAAAATTGCTAGTCTGCTTCAAGCTAACAATTGTTAGAAGATGCATCAAAAATAAACCTTTATCTCTATTCCTCATTCAGTATTAATTTCACTCTGACATACTGAAGCGAAGCTGGCCATAAATCTGTTTCATGCAAACCTCAATAACATATCATCATATTACAAGTAAAAAAAAAAATATATATATATATATATATATATATATATACTGTATATATGTCAGTGTTTTCCAACAAGTGATTATTTTTATTTGACCTACCCATTCCTTTGCAGGCTTTACGGATTGCCTTGATGTCTGCCACCACATCAAAGTCCTCATAAGGAGTTACTGTGGGCTGAAATTAAGGTTGTGTAGGAAACATAATGTGTTATGCAATTAAACTATTGCAGTTTTAAAATAGATTAGAATTACAGGTTAAGCAGTTCATTTCTTGTCAGATTGTCAAAAGATGTCCATCAGCATGTTTTTGCAAGGTTTGAGCATGAGATCACTGCAGCAGCAGAGTCTGTATGGAGGAGGGGCTCTGTATCGAACACACAGAGCTGAGTCATGGGATCTCTGGGCAGGGACTGGAATAGCGGAAGCGTCCTCTGCCTCGCCCACTGCCATAACAACAATGTGCACTTCTTGATAACAGAAACAGTTATTCTTTTATAAACATTCCTCTTCCTCTAAGACAAGGTATAACAGCTCAAATCACAGTAGAATACAAGAAATGACAGTAAATAAAAATGAAATCTTAAATAAAAACAGTAAAACGTTTTTTTTATTTTTTTATTTAATATTATAGGCTACTCATATTTCGTTTCGAATTTTTAATAAAAACGTGTACAAAAAAATCTTAAAATATCCAAATAAACATTAAAATGTTACGCATTATTAAACTATTTTGCTTTTTGCGTCCGTGAAACAAACTTTAACAACCAATACTGTTATCTGTTGCGAAATAAACTGAGAATGGTGAGAAAAAGAAACAACCTGCAGCTTGTTTTACTCACTTGAACGTTGCCCATCTTGTGATGCTGATGTGAGTCTGTGAATGCGCGCGCTCGCC
This sequence comes from Enteromius fasciolatus, assembly GCA_032361145.1. Classification (NCBI taxonomy): domain Eukaryota; kingdom Metazoa; phylum Chordata; class Actinopteri; order Cypriniformes; family Cyprinidae; genus Enteromius; species Enteromius fasciolatus. The sequence continues at coordinate 334,229 of JAUMHR010000043.1, forward strand.
TGAGACGCATCTTTTTACTCCGCATCCCTGACGTCACTGCTGGTGGCGTCACATGCGTTTCACATTTTTATCTGATTTCACTTCTATTTTTTTTTTAAACAATCTATAACCATGTTCTCAACCGAAAAGAAAAGTGTCATTATTTTAATATATGTATATATAAAATGTGTTATTACGGCTTGCTGGCTAATAGCCTACCAGACCGACATATTCTTTACTGAACTGAGATTGTGTAAACAAATGATCTTCACCAGGAATGAAACAAATGCGCGTAGGCTGATACAAAATCTAGTGAGCAGAATCATTTGATTTAAAACAAGAAAGTCTTTGTTAATTGTGTCCCAGCAGCATCAACCTACTCGATGCACGAACAGTGCTTTGATTTTATGTTTACCAGAACATTTATGGCTTATCTATGTTTCCTAACAAAGTCTTATTGTAGTAGATAATCAAAAATTCTAGATTAAAAGCATTACATTTAATTTAAAGGCAGTATTGGTATAAGAAATATGGGTAGTTTAATCATTAAATTATATTGTTTTTAATTCTGGTCTACTCTATAAACAAATGTATAGATTGTGTTGGTCCATGTCCTATTCTTTGACATTGAGAACATTTTTATTTATTTATTTATTTTTTGACATTGAGAACATTCGTTCATCCACATCACACCAATGTCGCGAACACTTGGCTCATGAATATTAATGACGGTGCTTCAAGGAAGTTACTAGGCAATGTCACTAAACGTCATTAATATTAAAGACCCGCGCTTTTATTTAGCAAAAATACAGGGAATAACTATACACGGAGAATGTAGTATGAATATTTATGCGATATTATATTAAAATGCCTCCCAACTTTATGTTTAAACAAATCCTCATGCAAATAAGTCGGTAACGTCGTCGCTCGTTACACGCATGCGCACTATCATTTCTGTCAGCTGACTTCCTGTCTGAGGGAGGGACTGCTGCTAGTGTCCCGCTAATCCTTCAGATCCCGAAAAATACCACGGAGAGGGAAGAGAACGGATTCCGCGCTTATCCGTGCGGACACTAAGTAGGTATGGACATGTTTTTAAAATAAGATCACGCTAGGACGGAAAGTGTTTGCATTTCGTCCGGGAAAAAAGGTTTTCATCATCGAAATGACTAGCGAAATTTCGATACAGGTCTCGAGGGAAGGAACAGCTAACGAGCTCACTTACTATTAATGACTCTTCGTCAGTTTGAATAATTAATATCAGTTTCAAGATGACGGATGCGCGGTTGGCGATGTAAAAACATGCACATTTAGAGAAACATCATGTTTTTCAGTTGGCAGACATCTTGTACTAATTATGCCGCGATTAAACAGCACGGGACGAACACTTCCTGTTCAGCGCTTGTACATTGAGTGAATACTAACATCATTTACCGTTACAGTTTTGCATGGCAGACACTTATATTTCATTAATCTCGCATTTTTTGATACATTTTGTAATTGAATAGCATGCAATTTTCCTGTCTAGCCATGCACCAACAGATACAGGCTTTTGGTTTCAAGATATGTGACCCTGGACCATATCTTGGATCATGAGATTGATACATCATCTGAAAGCTAAACAAATAAGCTTAAGGTTGATGCATGGTTTGTTAGGACAATATTTGGCCGATAAACAGCTATTTGATAATCTAAGGGAAAAAAAAAAAAAATATATATATATATATATATATATAAATCACATTTAAATGTGTCCAAATAGCAATGCCTATTACTAATCAAAATTAATGTTTGATATAAAAATCTTAAAATAGGAAATACAAATCTTTTTGGAAGGATTTTTTTATAAGAAAAATAATCGTTTTTACCCATACAATGGGCTACGTATGACTAGTTTTGTGGTCCAGGGTGCTTTTAACATGGGTGAATATATTTATTTTGTAGCTAACTGGTTTTTTATCTCTTAAACTTCATTATTTGGGTTGTCACGCAAGCCCAAACAGTTGAAAGTTTACTGTCGTGCCTGCTTTATCTAGTGTCACTTGTAGGGCTGAATGCCTTTCAAATCTTATCAAGGTCCCACAGAGCTCTTTTGTCAAGCCAGTGAGCGTCATATTCATTTTCGTTGTCTTGTGAATTATAGGAGTGAGGTCCCACCATGGAATGTGAGGTCTGAGGGGCAGCCACCATGATCGGAGGACTGTTCATTTACAACCATAAAGGGGAGGTGCTCATCTCCCGAGTCTACCGCGATGATATAGGGTGAGTGAGTTCATTATGGCTGTAAATTGATCTTAAAACTGCTTCTGACCTCAAGGACCGTACTTGTGAGTTGATATGGTATCTAAAAACCACATCATCTGGAGACAGGCTGGTAACCTGCACCAAAACACACAACAACCACCAAAAGCTGCTCAGAACATCTAACGCTTGGCTAAACAGCTTACTCTTAGACAGGCAAACCTTATTTTTGTTGTTAGAAATATTAAAATATAGTTTTGGCCAAATAGACTGGCCTTAATATTTAATGTGCAATCTCAGCAGTGTTTAAACTTTATCTTAGGGGTTATCCTGCTAGAGAAGAGGAAGGATGACAGGATGTTAGAAAGCAGGAAGCATTACTCCATTCCATCACCATAACAAATAAAATTTAATTTTTCTAGAACCAAAATGAGGAAGTATTTTTCTTTCCTTCATATAACCCCAGATTTTGTCCTCCTATATAGATTTCATCAGTGTGTTTCCATTACTGTTGTCCGTTTACACATGCAGCCCATGTTTGTCTTTCTCTTTTTCCCTTGTCATTATTCCCCTCATGCTCTTTGTCCTTTGTACTGTTTTTCTCCATGTTCATTGTGGCTACTGTAGCACTAGGTAAGCGACCCTATTACAAGCAATGACCCAAAAGCATGCAACCAATCACTCTGACGCATGTCATCAGTGACCCCCAATCTAGGGTTGGGCAATATAGCCAAAAATAATCTATCTGTGTTTTAAACCTTTTAGTAAGTCTTCTGCATTTTTGGATTTGCATTTGTTTTGTAATAAAGTGAGCGAGCAAACACTAAAAATATTAAATTACAGCCAACGAGTCAATGTCAAGATATAGCATTTTGTATATTATATTTTACACAATGTTTCAAAAACTTGTGAGAAGAAAATATCAGAATATGGGTGAAATAATATTCCATCATTCTGTTAAACAGAAATGGTTAAGTAAACATAATAGTGCTGTTAAATGATTAAGCGCATACAAAATAAAAGTTTTTGTGTACATTATATATGCGTGTGTACTGTGTATATTTATTATGTATACACACACATACAATACATATGTTTATATATTATTATTATTATATATTTTATATTATATATAAACACATTTAAAATATAAACACAACGTATTTTTATTGGTTTTTTTTTAAAGAACATTATTTTATGTATTTGGTGCAATGTTTATGCGGTGCAAAAAAACGCATTGTTTTCCACACACTGTATATTTTTGTATCTCCTGTAAGCTCTGCCTCCTGAAACGAGTTGATTTGTACAGACCTCATCGATTATCATTCTAAAAAAGTGTGTTCTCTGATTGGCCAGCTATCCAGTGCACTGTGATTGGCTGAGCAGCGCAAGCGGGTGGTGGAAATGTTTCGCTCCTTACCATTACGTGATGCTGCATCACGGAGCTATGACACCAAAACAATAAAACGCATTACAAACGAGGTATTTGTTG
>JAUMHR010000043.1:358848-371104 GCA_032361145.1 Enteromius fasciolatus
TGGCTCAATATTTTTGTTGTTCTCTTCCAGATGCTGTGAATCTACACTACGTTCTTTTATAAATAAAACCTTCTGCTTAACACTGTCTTTTGTATGTGGATGGTTTAGGGTCTCTTGAAAAAGTTTGAATGCTTTGTGCTACACCACATAAAAAGTAAATGGTCCAAACACAATTTCCACATTAGAAATGGTCTTTCCGCTTTTTACTTGCGTTGTCTTTTAAGGCAGTAAAAATAAATCATGCCTCGCGAAACAAGAAAACAAAGTGTTCAATTCAGACAACTTGCACTCATTAGGGAGTTGTCAGATTAGGGTGCCAGAATGATTTGAAATGCAAACAATTGAGTGTAGAGAATCTTATTTTCTCTCACATCCACAAGACATAACGTTCATTATTTAAATATAATGAAACCATTTTCAATGTTTTGTTTCAATTCAAAGCTTTTAATACACCTTTGCAGTCCACATTTCAACCATCAAGATTTCAGAGAAATATGAAATGTAGCATCTTTCGCTATCAATATTAATTGAGCCACTGATGCTCCTTATCTATGCTTGCCATTTTGGTGAAAATTGTATTAAATATGGTGAATGGGTGGCTAATAAAAATGATCTTTTTATGCATTGGCAATTGACCAACATGCATGATATCTAGTTTACACAGGACAATTTGCATTTTCTTGCACAACTGATATTGACATTGTTTTTCCTAAATTATAGGGCTGCACAATACAGGTATGAATAAAAGATAAGATAAACTTAATTTGTCACAGACATGCTCAATGCAGCAAAGGAACAAGAAAAATATACAATAATTACAGTTAATAATAAAACGGTATACAATAAGCACAGTAAATAATAATAGAAACACTAGAATAGTGCAAATAGATAAGAAAAAATACAATAACATAACTATTAGTGCAAGTGCTTCTGAAAAGTGACAGTGTACAATGAATAAAAGAGTAGAAGCATGTAATGCGATGAAACAAGCATTCAATCAATGAAGTGTAATATTGCACGATTTGACTGAGGACAAATTAACAAGTATTAATATTATTATCGCCTACAGGGCAGTGAAGAGTTGTACAGTTTTATTGCCACAGGTAGGAAGGATGAATGAACATGGTCAGCATTATCCTGCATGCGCTAAAAAAACCTGAGAGCCGCCTCAGCAGAAAAGCCGTGCCCTTTCTTAAAAACAGCGTTGGTGTTCTTAGCCCAGTCCAGTTTACTGTCAATGAGTACCCCCAGGTACCTGTAATCCTCAACTACCTCCACGTCAGCCCCTCTAATGGTGACAGGGGTGTAAGGAGGAGCCACAACCAGTTCCTTTACCTTTGTGATGTTAAGCTGTATTACAGTGAATAAAGATATGATAGTTTTCTGTGCACCTGAAAAACATGAACTTAAACTGGATGACAGAAGTTCAATTTAAATGACATTCAGGGAGTTTATGTGAGCAATTGGTGTGACTAATGACCATGAGCATTTCCCTGGTGTTATCACCATGTGACTTGGCAGTGTTATATGATACAGAAGACAAATCTGCCTGCAAACCACAGTAATTATAAACCAGGTCAAGTCATTGTATTGTCTCTAATTTTATCTAACCTACTTTAATGTGATCTATATACAGGTTGAGTTGTATCAAGGGATAAAAAGGGTTTCATGAAGATTAGATTGTGCGAATGTGTACCAACAAAACATTAGTTGGTGCAAAAACAAGAGAATATAACAAAGTGCTAGCTTTTATCTCCATATATATATATATTTTTTTAATTTGAATGAAAGTTTCTTTGTTACTCATGTAATTAGAGTCTTAGAGCATTTTAAAAAGCTCAAAATCCGAATAAAGTTATTTTTAAACCTAGCCGTAATGTTTCATGCATTTTATAATGTTGATAACAACAATCCCATTCAAATGTGTAAACAAGTTATATAAATGATCTAAAAGAAATCTAAATTACACTGACTACAGCCTTCGTCATAATTTGCAATCAGTAACAGACTACAATTTGTAAGTAATCCACCCAGCATTGTTCATTAAAGTGATGATTACATGGATTAATAATGCCTTCGGTTTTTTTAGTCCACTAAAGCATTTTATAAACGTTTTGTCTAGATATTAAAAACAGAAACATAATAAAAATTAAGAAATAAAAGCATTCTAAGAAATGTATTTAACATTTTATAGTAAAGCTGAATGATACGTAAGACAGGAATTTAGAGCTTAAATTATAACAGTTATTGTGTTTCCATTCCCAATTTCAATGTACTTCAGTGATACCTCTTTTGCGATGACACAGTTTAGTCCTAATGTTTGTTACTCCTACATGTTGTGTCACTGGAGCACTTTTTTCCAAAAGTGCTTTTTAGATGTATGTATGTGATTCTGTTGCTGATATTAGACACTGAAACCCAGATAGCACACGTACATCTGCAAGATCTCTTGATCTGGAAAGCATCTGCTGTCTACAAACATCTTGCAGATGTCAATTTTACATATATTCTAAATCATAAACATCTTAAAGACATCTAATAGACATCTATTTGACATCTAAAAGGAGACGTCCAATAGATGTATTGCAGATGAGCAAACAATCTTAATAATACGTCTTGCAGATGTAAATGCAGACATCATGTACTTCAGTGATGCTTCTTTTGAGGTGACACAGTTTACTCCTAGCCTATATGTTGTGTCACTGGAGCACTTTTTTTGAAAGTGCTGTTTTTTTAGCTGTATGTAGGCTATGCGATTCCATAGCTGATATTAGACATCGAAACCCAGATAGCACACGTACGTCTGCAAAATGTCTGTTAAAGATCTCTTGATCTGGAAAGCATCTGCTGTCCAAAAAACGTCTGGCAGACGACTTTTCAGATTCTAAATCATAAACATCTTTAAGCCATCTCCTCGCCTAGAGGACAAAGTATGTAAGCGGCCCCGTTTACCCCACTCTCGTTCATTAGAATGACCCCAAGTAACTTTTTTTCCACAGCTACCACCCCTCTCCGCTAGAGGGAGCGCGTTTCCCCGGGCATTCGGCGTCAATGAAAGCAATACAAAACCCTCTGTAAGGAGAGCACAGGGAAGCTCTCCGAGGAGCCACGGCATTCCTGACCAAAATAAGCTTCTTTATCACACATTTCACGCACTATCCTCCGTCTTTAACCGGCGGGGCACCGTGAAATCAGAGTATGTGCCATTAATCGCCTTTCAGACTCATCAGCTCATGGAATATTCGCGCTGATACAGAAGATTCCTGGGAACTCCGGCAAGGAATCAAAGAAAGAAAGAGAGAACGGGATTAACAAAAAAGTCAACTGGCGGGTGAAAGCGAGCACTCTGGAGGGGCATCAGGGGAGCCCCAGCGCTGGATGACCGCCGTTCACTCCTCCCCAGCGGTCTGCAATGGGGGAGACTAAAGTTATCTACCATCTCGACGACCAGGAAACTCCATACCTGGTCAAACTGCCCATCCCTGCCGAAAGGGTCACCCTTTTGGACCTGAAAAATGCCCTCAAGAAACCAAACTACAAGTTTTTCTTTAAATCTATGGACGATGACTTCGGGTGAGCCCGCCGTACATTAGTTTTCTTCGCACTTTTGCACGTATTTCTCGCTCATTTCTCTCCTTGTTGGGATCTTGGATCGACTGCCGTGATTTTTTCAGAGTCAGATATGTATTTTATTAGTTGTGTGTGTGAAAGCGAGTCTATGAGCAGTGTGTGTGTGCGGGGTTCAGCAGGGGTGAATGTTAGGTCCTGTTCAATTGACGACGGCATCCATTTTAAGGCTGGATTACTCTCAAATATGGCTTTTGGCCTGTCGGTACGAGCTTTGGGTGCAGTTAGTTAGTTGTTAGTGAACGGCTGGTGACCACAGTCAAAGTATCTCAGGAGGGAGTAGTTTAGTATCCTTTCTTCTTGAATGTTTTTCAGCGTCAGTCTAAATTACCATGACTACACAAAAAGCATTGGTTTTGGGGTTTCTTTTACGCTTTTATTGTGTTCAGATCCGGTTCCTAAAGTGTTTTCTTTTTACACAAAGCACCTCCGCGTCGTTTATAAGCGAGTATCGCCGAAACTGGACCGTTTAACTAACACTTTGAGGAATTTTCCACCTCGATTCAGAAGTACAGTAGATTGTATTTGAGCGTGCACTGCGCATGCGCCGTTCAGCGGCCATATGTCCCCAAACCCCAACACCCCCCCCCAAATCATGAAAACACTCGAGGTGCGTTTATATGCAATTTTGGAGGTGTTTAACTTTATGGTGTGGTTTTGGTTATTAGCCACAGACTGCTTTTCCAAGATTTCCATCACTGCTTGGAGCCCATGTGAACTCTCTGACCTCTTATTTAGGCCTTTAAAAGCTAACCCTGTACACATATTGGGATAAGTAGACCAGGGTTGCCAGGTCATGGAAATATGTGATTTTAATCCCTATAATAATGGGATTTTAAATTGTACTTTAAAGCATGGAAGTGAATTAAGCAATGTTCTTTTGCACTTAAACATATGATTAATTGGATATTACTCATTGTAAGTGTTCATAAGGTGTGTGGAATGTGTTATTGGAGATAATGTGTATATATTAAATTATCATTGAATAGCTGAATTAAAATCTGGCCAGCAATATCTCCAAAGTAATCCTTGTTGACCTGTTCATGAAAATTAAGTGTTGGTGGGCGGGTCGTTTTCTTTATATCTTGGCATTATTACAATATATTGTGCTTGATGGGCCAATAGTTAATTATACAGTGATTGAAGTAACTGTAAATTTTGTGAAACTTGGCTTTTTAGGTTTAAAAGTGCATCATGTATAGGGTTACCTGTATCTAACCCCTAACTTGTGTGTAAAGTCTCATTTGGAGAGCTGGCTAGTGTTCTCGTCTTGTCTGTCTGTTGCATTAGGAGAAGGAATGTTGACTTGGAACAACTGCAGGCAGTGACTGTGGAATGCCCTGATCGCTTCAGCGCTGGCAGCTTTACAACCTTCCCCAGTGAAATATGTCGTAGTTTGATCGTCCCGTTCCCCTCCCTTTAACTCCCCTTCAAAAAGTTCATTAAAAGCTTAAAGATGTTCGTCGTTGAAGGGCAGTCTCAGATTTCTGCCAAATGGAAACGAATAGCTCAATTGAATTAGTCTCTATTGATGTCCGTCAACACAACAGAGAGTCTTTTTACACGTTTTTAAACGCCGATATTGGATTAGAGTGTTTGTGAATGAATCTCTTCTGTTTGTTTGTTTTTTTTTTCATCAAAATGGGTGTGTTATGTTAAAAATTGGTAGTATAGAATAAAGAAATATTAAGCATCTGTAGCATAGTTTTGAATACCACAGGAAATAATATTGACTTAATATTGATGGTTTGTAAAGGATATTTCACATGCTATACTAATTAAGAGTCAGTAAGATTTATTTATGTGTTTAAAAGAAGTCTCTTATGCTCACCGTGGCTGCATTTATTTGATTACAAATATAGTAAAAGCTGTCAAAATAGTATTGCAATTAAAAAATAAGGGGTGTCTAATTTAATATATTAACCTAATTTATTTCTGTCATCAAAGCTGCTTTTTCAGCAGTGTGCTGATTTGTTGCTCATGATTATTATCAGCTTAGTATTTTTTTTATGATAATTTGTTGTATTAGTAGAAATTCAAACTGTGAAATTAAAATCTTATTTGTCAGTGTAAAAATATTTGGTTACTTTCAGTTGCTAAATGAAAGCATTTCTATCAATAATAATAATAATAAGTTACTGACACACGTTTTGCATATGATAATTATAATAATTTATTACACGGCTCTCTGGAATGCTTGATTCTGATTGGTCAGTTGAGACATTTGCATGTTCGTTCTTTTCAAATAATAACGGCTCCAAAGTAATAAATCATAGCCGGGACTACTTGTATGTTTGAAATCCCTCCGCGCCAACAAAGATTACTGTTTGGCGCCATCTTGTGACAAACACTGGACAACATAAGGTGCAATTTAATACTTGTAAATAACTAAAATACATCCGTTATTATATATTCATATGTAGATTATAAATTGTCTTACTAACGTTTGAATGTTAATCACGTGGTACTATATCGTTTCGCGGAAGGATGAAAATGTTAATCTAAAACAAATATGCCAATAAAATGTTTGAAATTCATATTCATGTCCAGTTTTTTTCCTTATGTGGCATATAATAAGCGGGATAATGCAGAGGCAGCCGGTAGTTATCGCGAAATAAGCCCAGACAGTGTGATTAGGACCCGACGCGAAGCATATTCATTTAAACCAAATTTATACCTTACATATATGTAGTGTATACGATAGTGTATATTTGGGCTTTTCACCACACCACGTTATTTAACTTTCAAGCATTCCTGATACAAGTCCTGGAAATGTAATGGTCTTGGGAAACCTGACTTGTTGTCTGCCTTAAAGGCATTTATGTATGTACATTTTTGTTGTATGTTTTACAAACTGATTGTGGAATCTAGATGAGTGTCGTGTTACGGTCTTCTTGGTTCTAAATGATGTGTGCTTGTACTAGTTTTACACATGAGCATCTGAACAAACAGGTCCTTTCATACTCAACTTTGTAGTGGTACATCTTGTGCAGCTGAAATATCTTTGAATTCATGAGGTTGGGGTCTTATCTGCTGGAGTCTCCCTGTGTTCAGTCCTTTGTGTGTTTTGTGAGCACGTGTGTGTGTGCATGTTTATCTGATTTATGCGTTTCTGATCCAAGCCGTCCTTTCTTTCATCTAATGGCATTGTCTCATTTACGTATTCTAATTTATTCCCAGACACTCTGGGGATCTCTAAAGCTGAGCTTTCTTTTTTTTACAGACTGTGGTTGGAAAATAAGACCTGTCTGTTCTGATTTTTTTTTGTGTGCAGGGTGGTCAAGGAGGAAATCACCGACGACAATGCAAAACTTCCCTGTTACAATGGCCGTGTGATTTGCTGGGTGAGAACAGAAACACGCACACATCCCATCCAGTCCTGTGTCTTAATTCCCTGGTGCTCCTTGCATAATAGATCAGCCTTTTAATTCAGCCAATTCCTGGTCCTCTTGAGTGCTGGCTCTGCTGTATTTGTATTTTTCAAAGAGTCTGCCAGTCATTCCTGCTTAGGGTTCACTTCGGTCTAATCAAAGACTTTGGTATGCTGCATGAGTGGCTCATTTATATTTAAATGGCATGCAACCACAAAGAACATCTTTTTCATTCTGAATGACAGCATATGCAGGAACAAACACACGATTAATATGTTACTATTTAAACAAAGCAGTTTTGGGTTTTCCTAACACCAATAAGAGGTGAAATAATCGTGACTGGAATTATAGATGGACAGCCAGTGATCCAGGCAGTGTTCAGGAGCATGAGCAGAGCCTCACATGACAGTGAGATGAGTTCTGATACAAATACATACATTGACAGGACAGCCTATCGTAGCCTTTCAGGGCTGAGGGATGTGATTGGATGAAGATTGTCCTACATATATTTGTGTAACAAGTCAATAAGTCTCTTAAGATATCAGATAGTTTTCAGTGATAAGGGAAGGTTAGTTCATGTTATGAAATGCCCTGCTATTTATACATTAATATTTTATGATTTAGTCATTTTGTTAATGAATGAATATAAATATGATTTTAAACCTTTCAGTATAATTTCCCATTCTTATTGCTCTGACCCATCATAGCAAAAGTTGTCTTGGCATCTAAAACCATTTTATTGGCCATGTATGAAGATTAGGGTATTGTAATATATATAGTGAGAGATTAGTGACAGGAGTTTGTAGTACAGGTATAATAGATTGTAATGTGAGCCCCATATTCCTTATGCTCTTCCCTCAACTTAGACGAGTTGATGCATATCTCCTGTCGCAGTGCCTCACTGTGTTAGCATTTACCTTAGCTCCATTCATTCCTTAGGATCCAAACAGGGATGAATTTGGGAACACTTCCACGTTTTCCCTATTTAAAGACGTTACATGACTAGTTACACCAAGAAATATAGTTTCACAACATTTTTTTGTGTCACCGTACTTGTCATGTAACCGTCTTTAAATAGGGAAAATGTGGAAGTGTTTTAAAGCTTTGCAGGATGTTTTCTTTCCCTTAGAGCTGTGCGTTATACAGTGCATGAAAGCTCATTTTAAAATACATAAAAGGGTGTTTTTCTCAATGAGAAGCATTTCTGATCAGCTAAAACTGTGTTGAACCACTTCAGGTGACTGTGAGCTGCATATCATTGTTTATTTTTGTGTGTCTCGATAGTTGGTGTCATCAGACGGCTCTCACTCCGATGGATGCTCGGTGGCAGAGAGTCAGTCCGAGCGGCCGCCGTCTCACGAGAGAAGCCAAGGCATTGGAGATTCCAGACCCCCGTCCTTCCAGTACGCTTCTTTTTCCTACTTTGTAAAAACCAAGCTGGCAATAAAACTCAAAACAAAGCGCATGTTCTCACAGTCTTCTGTTTCTGCACTCTTTAACCTTCTCTGGCACACAGTCCCAAGGCTGCAGGCAGCCGGCATGGCGTGGATGATGAGACGGAGACTGATTCGGTCGTGTCACACAGAAGGGAGAGAGACAGATCGCGCAGGAAACACTCACATGAGCATTCTGGTGTGTCAACGCTCTCTTCTCACGGTGCATGTCACATTTTTTTTAATTCGTTAGAAGTTCAGATTTAACCGTAAGATTAGTTTGTGTTTGAAACAACTAAGCATTAATATCTGCGGTAATTCATCTAGCAGGAAGGCAGAACGGCTACTCGCGGGGCGGCAGAGGCATGGATCTGGGAGGTTATGACATCTGTGACAGCCGTTCTTCCCTCATGAGCAGTGAACTGGAATCGAGCAGCTGCTTTGACTCGGATGACGGCTCCACTAGTCGGTGAGTCTCACAGCATTTGTTCGTTTATAAACCGTTGTGCTCAATGTGATTACGGTCACAGCGAGCCCCTGTGGTTTAGTGAGGTTTTTCAGAGCTCTGGCTATGACAGGCAGGTTTAGGTAATCGTAGTTTGTATAGATTTTGGTAACATTTTATTTTGATAGTTCACTTTAGACATTCTACTAACAGAAAGTAACTACACATCAACTAAGCATGAAAATCCCTCTCCTTTCGGCGAAATTCGCTGTTTTGAAGTCAGTCTTGGATATTTTATTGATTATTTAAAACCTAATAAAAAGTCAAATCATGAAAGCTGAGCGTCCCGCGTTCGTAGACCGTGTGTGCCATCCACTGACATCCAGGGCGCTATTTCTTCCTGCGGGACAATCCGCGTGGGAGAGGATGACATGGGAGAGATCCACTATTTAATTTCGTGGGGTATGTCACCAAAGGCTTAGGAGCCATTTACAAGCAGCGCGTTATGTGCCCACAAGCTCTTTATTTTCAATAGAGCCGTGCAGTTTTTAATCCAAAGCAGAAATTATTTTATAACTGACAGCGCCTCAGTTGCGCAGACGCTACAGAAGCATGAGCGTACCCTTAAGAGAGTAAGTTACATTTAATGCTAAAGTATCGTTAACGCTAATACAGACATTATTTTAGTGTGTTAGAGCAGAACGATGCAGCTCTGGTTAAACAGCTGGATGCTGGGTTGAAATACAGCTGGATTTGGTCGTGGCTTCAACTGAAGGGCAAGGTCTCAGTAAAAGGGCAAGAGGTGTCCTTTTATTTAAGGGATAATCCAGTATACAATACAGTATTTTTTCAGAACCTGTGCTTTGCTTATTATTCCATTCAACTTACTTGGCTACTGTAAAATTGGGAAAGGGAAACTTTTATCAAACATGTGTTTTTTCTGGCATGCTCTGTCTGCAATAGCATTTGTAGTTGATGGTATGTTTTTCGATAATGGTAGAAAATATGTATTATGTTGATTTCTTTGTCTCCCAAAAAACTTGGCTGTCAATCATGATGGAAGAATACACAAGTTAAGTTACAGCATATCCCCTAATGAGGCCGTAATATTTATTCTGTGGGAGTGCCAATTATTTCTGTAACGGGTTAAGGTTGGGTCATGGGATGGAAAATATAGTTTGGTCAGAATAAAAGTAATGGAAGTCTATGGAATGTGAAAACAACAAATGTGTGCATGCATGGTTGCCAGGTTGGGGACATTTTTACGATTAACCACTGGGCAGAAAATGTATCGATTTAAAAAAGCAGCTCTGATTGGGGAGTTTCACTCTTGACATCTGGCAACCACGCAAGCTTGTGGAGGCTTTGCTTTCTTAATTCTTTCTGATTTCTACCCCTAGTGATCAATAATGTTTTATATTGCCCGTGACTCAAAACAAAATGAATTGGAAAGCTCATGTAATCACCATACTGTGACATCCGTTCTGCAGTTTCAGCAGTGTTACGGAGCAAAGCGGCTCGTCCAGGCTGATGAGAAGACATCGCCGGCGGAGACGCAGACCTAAAGCCCAGCAAATGGAGAGGGTGAGATGGCAAGCAGAGCTCTTAAGTGTCTAATATGACCTATAAGACATACTGAACCGTTGTCTTTCTTCCGTCAGTCTTCATCTTTCAGTAGCATCACTGACTCCACTATGTCGCTGAATATCATCACTGTCACTTTAAATATGGGTGAGTCAGCATTACACGGCTTTATTTGGTGCTTTTTGATTAAATTCTGATTATATGAACAATAAAATACAGAGTGCTTTAATTGCAAAAAAAATGCTTTTGTAGCTTAGATTTGTTTTGTCTTGTTTTCAGTCCAAATGTTTTATAGACAAGTAAAAATTATTGTTGTTTTTAGAAACAAACAGCTAAAATTAAGTATGTTTTTGCTAGAGACAAGCAAAATGATCAGCCAATGGGGTAAGCAAAATAATCTTGTTTTTTGTTTGAAATAAGATTATTTTCCTTACGTCATTGGCAGATTATTTAGCTTGTTCTAAGTAAAAACTCACTTAACTTTTTTTTTTCTAAAAACAACAAAATAATATAAAAATATTATAAATATTATATTATAAATAATTCTAAAATTATTTAAGAATTTTAAAATATTCAAGACTAAAAAATCTAAGTTAGAAAAGCATTTTTTGCAGTGTTATTGCTTTAAATAAATTGGTGCTGTATGTTTAAATTATTCAAGTCATTTTCTTTGTCCTGATATAAGAACTAAGCATGATATTATAGATGTGTATAGTACATATTATTAAAGTCCACTAGTTCCCATGAGTCTCTCTTGCTTTACCTCCTTTAGAGAAGTATAACTTCCTGGGCATCAGTATCGTGGGTCAGAGCAACGAGCGCGGTGATGGAGGCATCTACATTGGCTCTATAATGAAGGGCGGAGCGGTGGCGGCCGATGGGCGGATCGAGCCGGGTGACATGCTGCTGCAGGTGAGGACTGGATGAGGACGTGCTCAGGACAGGAATCTGACACAGACGCTGGTTGTATCAGTTCAGATTTTGTTCTTTCTCACAGGTGAACGACATCAACTTCGAGAACATGTGTAACGATGATGCCGTACGAGTGCTGAGGGAGATTGTGCACAAGCCTGGGTGAGTCATATTACAAAACATTCATGTTATATGGGATGTCTTTAGCTTATCAACAAGAGTGTGTTAACAGCTGCACCAATTTTTTTTTGTAGACCCGTGTCGCTTACTGTGGCCAAATGCTGGGACCCAAACCCAAACAGTTGCTTTGCTTTGCCAAGGAGTGAGTTCATTTTTTCACTCTCACACACTCATTTACACATAAATGCAACATAAGATAAACTATCATCAGCAGAGACGGTAAGTTGTTTGTTCTTCTTTGGAGAAGGGAATGACTACGTAGTAATGTCACAAATTATTCCTATTTGTAAAATTTCAAGCTTTCTGTTGATTTCTATAAAATAAATAAAATACATTCAAATAGAAAAGAGTCTTCTAATGTTTAAAAAAATGTATTTCCACTGTAAAAATGGCTTTTGGTAAGAAGGACCTGAAGTGCTGCAAAGTTTACAGCCATTACGATGTACTTTTAAGGCCTGTTCACACCGGGACGAATATCGCCGACGTTTAACGCGCCGTGACTAAACAAAGGGCACCAACATGAGTGTACACACCGACGCGAAAAATGCCAGACGGAAAAGCGTACTCAGACGCCTCAGACTCGTACTCAAACGCCTCAGACTCGTTTTATTTATTTGATGCGGCGCGTTAAAAACTGGCCGACCAGTGAGATTAGTGCTTTTGTTCATGTGACCGGAGCTGCTGAAGTTACAGTAAAACACGAC
>JAUMHR010000043.1:376754-391359 GCA_032361145.1 Enteromius fasciolatus
TATATAAACAAAAACACACACATATATATATATATATATATATATATATTTTTTTTTTTTTTTACTGCATTTTTTTATCAAATAAATGAAGCACTGGTGAGCATTAAAGACTTAATAAATACATAAATGAAAATTAACCCCTTTTTTAAACGGTAAACTTTGTCAATAACATACTTCTAAATAAAAATCCATGTGGCACTAATCCAATCACAGACTCACCTATGCGATCAAAGGTCTTCTCACATTTGGGACACTTGAGAGTCTTTTTGTTGGTGCTTTGGATGATGACGGGCGCCAGTCCTTCAGGAAACACGTGACCTGTGACCTCTGTCACTTGGCTGTGCTCCTCAACAGCCCGGCTGGATGTGGGTTCGTTCTCCTCCCGGGCTTCGGTCCTCTCTGAAGCCTCACTGAGCTCAGCCACATGCTCCTCCTCCTGCTTCTCACCGTCTTCACATTCTACCTCCTCGACTGTTTCTTCTCGCCCCTCTTTACAGCTTTGCTCTTCCGGCTCATTCTGTTCCTCCTCCTCACTTTCATCCTCATCCTCCTCCTCAAAAGCTTGAGGAGTTTTTTGACTGGGTTTTCCAGACAGGACAGGGCCATTTTCACTCTCCCGGCTCTCAAATTTAGCAGGGGTCCTCCTCTGACGGCCGGATCTGCGCTTAATGACCGCCATGTTTTGCTCTTCCTCAACTTGGCAACCAGCGCTGTGCGTCTTAGCCAGGTGATTCTCCAGAGACTTCTTATAGCAGAAGGTGCGACTGCAAAAAGAGCACTGAGCTCCCTCTGAAGTCTGGGCATCTGGGGTCTCTGCTGGAACCTGATGAACGTCACTTTCTTCCTCGACATCAGTCGTCCGCTTTGCTAAAAGGTTTACCGCTTCCATCATGTCCAGAAAACAAGCAGCCTCTGCCAAAGCAGGAATCTGGCTTTCTGAAACTTCAAATTCAGACGTGTACAGGAAGTCAAGCAAGTGCCCAAAGGCGGAGACCTCAATGTTATCAATGGTAACATGCTGCAGTTCAGGATTTTCGCTGAACTTGGCATGAAAGTAGCCGCTGCCAAAAGCCAAAACCACTTTGTGGGCACAATACATCTTCCCACGGACCGTGACGGTTATGTCACAGAATGATGGCAGTTTCTGGCGGTCTTCGTTCAAGAACTTCAAGAAACAGCCATCAGTTTGGGATAATCTCAGATGCATCTTTTCCTCTGAAGAGTCTTTAATGGCATCACACGCCGATGTTGTTTCTCGTGTTTCTTTGATGCGGATGTCCTTCACTTTTGTCTTCTGAGGTGGACTGACTTTCTTCTTCATGTTTAAGGTTGTTCTTCCGCTGAAAAAAAAGTCAGTGAAACAACATTATTGGACTTTCTATACAAACACTGATTATTGATGAATGATAACTGAAAAACAATGTTTAGTTATTTTGCATCAGTCTGTATTATGTCTGCTGCTTCCTATCGTTGAGTCTATGATTATGTTTTCAGTTTTAACAATCACAATGTGAATGCTGTTGAATGTCATGTAGTTATAAATATTGATAAATCGACTCATTTCGCTGCATTAAGGATGAACTGAGAATGCATAAGGTTCATGCAGACTTGTGAGTTCACAGTGCTGACAAAACCAAATTTTGCATCCCACACAAGATGCAAGATTGTTTTTGTTGTGTTATTACTAATACAAGCACCTTAAATGAGGAATATTATCTAAAATATAACTAAATATATATATTTTACTATTTAATATAATATTATATATTTAATATAATCTAAAAACATTATTATTATAATTATTTAGTTAACTCTAACATGCATTACAATGAAAATATAATTTATATATATATATAATACAGTGTAAATACAAATTGTGTTAAGTACATCCTAATGGACTCTGGCTCAGTTTAAAGCCTTAAAACAATGGATTATAGGCTTTAAAAAATATATTAATGTAGAATTTACCAGCGGTGTCAGTTATTGCATCATATTAATTTTATTGAGTCACAGGCGTGAACTTACGTGTGTGTGGAGTTGGTGACATGCAGCCTGTAACTTCAGACAGAAAGAAGAAATGACAGTCACATATATGACGACTTTTTGCTTAGTTTTCATCATGTCACATTGCAACATGAGCAGCATGCAATACACTGTTCCCACAATTCCAAAACCTAGCGCCCTGCGAATGAGGACAATGCAAATCTGAAGTGAACTACCCCTTGCGGCCCCCCATTATGTCATGAGCCCACAGGGCCCCTCCACAACAGGAGTGCGCTGACAAACGACCCTAAAATGGCCCGTGGCAAACTGCAAACAGCGACTTATTACCCAGTTCCAGTCTTACCTTTGAATAGATCAAACATGCGGTGGTGTTTTGAACAGGTCACTTATTTAGCCTTTGTATACAGTTGACAAAATGCACGTTTTTTTTCAGATTATAAGCGCATTGTGTCCTTTTTCCATCGTCCAGGGTTCCGACGTCTCAACAAGCCGTTTAGTCATTGGGTAAGAGGAAATCGACTTCCTGTTTCATAGGTTAAAATATATAGCCAATTCATCCTTCGAAAATAGCATTTATGTAACCTGAAATGTAATTTAAGTTAATAGTGTATATATTTTAGTGTATAAATACAACAGCATCAATAATAATAATAACAACAACAATAAACGTACCTCGACGTCATCCAGATGACGCCTAGCATTATGGGTAATGTAGTTGGCAGATGAACAGCGCTGTCGTGTGTGCGATGTAGGCAATTTTCCCGGTCGATTTAACAAGAATATCCAACTGTGAGCCTGTTAATGGTTTATTTTAATTGCACAGCACCAATAACATCAACCATTGAACCATTTAGGAAAATGATGAATCCGTGCACACTCAACGTTACTGTGGTGGTTCTGAACCAGTTAGAAATTCACATTTTTTAGTTAGGCTGTAACTTTTGTCCTAACCTAGTAGGCTTCATTAGCTCTGTGATCTGAGGATGCCTGCTACAATTGCTGAAAGGCCACTGCTGAAAGGTCTTTAAATATACAAAATAGCTATGTTTGCAAATAACTGTGTGAAAAAAAAAACCTTGGTGTTTGTGAGTTGCTTGGGTCATGCAAATGTTTAGATGAATATCGACGCATCGGATGAATTTCCAGTAGGCTGCATCGTTTTGAAATGTGCATATCATACAAATATAATTTCTTGATTTTTACATACCCACACAAAATTAGGTATGAATTATTGATGGTATGTTCTGAAGGTGCCTGATCCCAGATAGAGATCTCTTAAAGATCTCTTGATCTGGAAAGCATCTGCTGTCTACAAACGTCTGGCAGACGTCTTTCAGATGTCAGTTTTACATATATTCTAAATCATAAACATCTTAAAGACATCTATTTGACATCTAAAAGGAGAGGTCCAATTGCAGATGAGCAAACAACCTAAATAATAAGTCTTGCAGATGTAAATGTAGATGCACGTGTGCTATCAGGGATGCCTTTTACCAATAAGCTCAATATATTGGTTTTCTTGCTGTATTTGTAGTTTATTCTGATTCTGTTCATTACTTACTATTCTTCACATTTAAAAAATAATCTTCAAAGTCTAAATAGTGGATTATGCCTTTATAGCAGAGTTCAGCTGTCTAAGAATTGCTAATAACTTATGTAATTTCAGAGCGGTGTACGGTCCACAAGGCGAGGATGCGTGAGCTCTCTCAGATTAGCCGTGGCTCCTGTCCCTGGCCTCACACCAGTTCATTAGACATGTAAGTGCATTACCATAATCCCAAGGGTTTCGGTGAACCCACTGAGAAGTCGGTCCATCCTAAACACAGATGAATGAGGAAGAGCCAAGGAAGTCTGTAAGGGTAATGGTGTTTTCCAAAGCTGGTTTTGGGTCTTCTGCATGTTTAGTTTGTTTCTAACTAAAATCATGTCAAGAGTGGGCACTTCTTTCTGGATTGTTCTGTTGCTCTATGCAGGTAACAATTTCGTAAAACATCTTGTGGCTTAATTATTTACATTAGAAACTAGTTTGTGATTTTTGTAGGAGGTTATTGTTAGTAGACCTGTTAATGGCATTGATAGCGTATGAATGCATGATGCTTTCGTTCCGTAAATCCTCGCTCATGTGAATTTATTAGTACTGATTGCAATGCTTATATTAAAGCAAATCATAATATTTCGCCCAAGACTTGAAGTTCATGCAACACGAAATCTGTAAAAAAATCTGTTGAGAGAACTTATTCATTCTCATTTTGTTCCAAACCAGCATGACTTCTTTCTTTTGTAGAACACAAAGTATGATGCGTGAAAAATGTCCATACATTGAAAGTCAGTACAGTCCAGTGTTATTTTGGACCTCACACACAAAAAAAGTTGGGAATTTTATTTTGTGTGTGTGTTCTACAATAGGACGTAACTCAGTAACAGGATGAGGATGAGATGAATGACATCTCAGATATAAGAAATCAACTAGTATTTTCCCAAAGATGTTCACAACATGTTGTTTCTTCTCAGCCTCAGGAGTCTGCAGTGAGGAGAATATCGATGGATGCGATATGAACCCGTGCATGAACGGTGGCGTGTGCGAGAACCAGGATGGACAATCCATATGTCACTGTTCCCAAACCAGCTATAACGGACTTCTCTACGGGGGGCCGTCCTGCACGGTAGTACTGCTGGGCTGTGAACTTCACTGGTGCCAGAATGGTGCCACTTGCTCTCCGTACCTGGACAAAGGACGGCATCGATACAGCTGCATCTGCCCCGAGGGATTCACCGGAACGAAGTGCCAGACGTCCACCACCTTCTCTTTTGAAGAGAGAGGATTCATGCGAGTCCAAACCAACCTCACTGATGCTCTGGAGCCTTTAAATGTCTCTCTGAGTTTCCGCACGCTGCAGGCAGTGGCCGTTCTGCTCCAGTGCCAAGTTGAAGATCATTTTCTCACGCTGGAGTTAGTGGATGGAAGACTTCGCCATTCACTGCAGAGAGCAACGCAAGCTGAAAGCCTTCTTGTAGAGCTCCCATTGATCGTTTCTGACGGCCTTTGGCACACGGTCAAGGCCTCGCTGCGCAACAACATGCTCGGGCTGACTCTTACAGACCCGTCTTGCCTTCAGGACACGTGTCATATGGAAGTTCAGATTGATCAAGCAGAGTCCGAACTGGGTTCAGGTCTGTCTGAGCTGACTGTGATCCAGAATCTCTACATAGGTGGAAGAGGAGAGCTAGAGACTGCTTCAGGCTTTCTGGGGTGTATGAGGGATGTGCGGGTGGATTCACGCTTAGTGGTGCCCGGGCTGGGGATGAGGACTCCCGCTATGCAATTTAACGTAAAACAGGGCTGCAGTGACTGGGACCGCTGCGAGGAAACCCCATGCCAGAACAGAGGCAGATGTGTCAAGTCTGGATGGAGGAGCTTTAGCTGCGAATGCCATCGACCTTATGAGGGCGAGCACTGCTTAGATGGTACGAGCACTCTTGCATTATACTACTTGGGTTAATTTGCATATAACAGAACTGTTAATTTAAACACTTTAATGGATAGTTCACCCAAAAATGAGAATCCATCATTTACTCACCCTCGAGTGGTTCCAAACCTGTATGAGTTTCTATCTTCTGTT
The DNA here is from genome assembly GCA_032361145.1 of Enteromius fasciolatus. Taxonomy (NCBI): domain Eukaryota; kingdom Metazoa; phylum Chordata; class Actinopteri; order Cypriniformes; family Cyprinidae; genus Enteromius; species Enteromius fasciolatus. The sequence goes on from JAUMHR010000043.1 coordinate 382,379, forward strand.
AGTGTAAAAAATAGGCTAATTTTAAAAGTTTTTAAAAGCCTAAAGTTAAACAGTTTTTATATCCACTCAGCCCATCTCCGGTTCTGTTGGTAGCACTTAGCATAGATCATTGAATCTTATTAGTCCAATATGACTAGGAACTATACTCTCATTCTGGCGTAATAATAATCATGGTTGCCATCAGTGCATCAGCATTTTCAGGCGCTGCGTTAGTTTAAAGAGGAGAAGTATCATTTTTGAGCGAGATGCTACTGGTCTAATCAGATTCAATGATCTATGCTAAGCTAAGCTAATAGTGCTATCGTCAGACCTGGAGATCATCTAAATGGATTCATAAATGGTAAAACTCAACTAATGGATTTGGAAAATGAGCCAATTTTCCAAAAAAGTGGAATGTTACTTTAAACCCAATATATATATATATATATATATACAGTATATAGCCTATATTTGTAACCAAATAGTTGCATGTAGCCATTTACAGATATCTTAATATATCTTAATGTCACTGCAGTAGATTCCCTATATCACAAGTGTGATTTGCAAACAAGTTCTGCTACCTTTAAAATAAAATGTTCTAAAGAGGGGTTTCATGGTGATGTCACAGAAGAGCCAGTTTTGGTTCCCCAGTGAACCTTTCAGTGAACAGTTCTTAAACGAACCATTTTTTTTCTTAGCATGAATAATATTTAAAAATCTAAAGTGTACTATAAAGTACAAAGATTGACGGTTCTTCATGTAACCACCAATGATTTTTAAGAATGTAGGACTCCCAGAACTAGCTCCACTTTTTGAACCACTTTGTTTGAGTCACAGTAATTTTTATTGGATATTAAGTTATTATTTTTCCTCAAGTTAACACAGAGCAACTACAGATGTAGTGCATCACATTAAATATGCATGAGTGGATGATCCATTAAGCTTTGGCAACCTGAATAATAATGCTTCTTTATTTAGAAAAATATATTTACATTTAGTTTTATTAAGAATATAATTAGAATACAGAGTTCTAAGGTTAGAGGTTCAAATAAAGATGGAAGAGATGTGTTTAAAATCTTCATGACATGTTATTATTCTCTCTTTTTGTTTTCTTTTACATAATTTGTTTTGACATACGCAGTGACACTCACTCAAATACGATTTAAAGTAGTCTATTTCTGATTAAACCAGGATAAAAATTGTAATAATTTAGAATGAACATTCATCTTTGGTCACCATTATCTCCACAACTACGTCATTGATAAAACTGCTTAGCAGGGAAGCTAAATTTAGTGCCGGAGGGTCAAATTTAGTGCCAAGACAGAGAATGAGATTAAAGCGCTAAAGAAAACAGGCATCCACCAACACTCAGACATACTCTCACGCAGAAGCAAAGGGAAGGTTAAACCGGCCGCACCTGAACTGTGGATTAAAGAAACGTGATATTAACAGGTGTTTTTAATCCATGCTAACTTTATAAGATAGATCCTGCCAAGAAAGTAACCCCCAGTGATTTATCTGAGATGTATCTTACGCTCAATGTCAGAGAGCAATGCTAATTTTGTAAGTAACAGGTGAGCAACACAATTTATTTAATAATTAACATTATTACAATGACATGGTATTGTGCGTTATTACATCAAGGACAACAATAATACACATTTGTAATATTACCTAAAATATTAATATTTATTTTATATATTTGACTGTCACCTTTTATTCTCATTCCTTTATTATCATCACCATTATTATTATTGTTATCAATAATGATATTTGGAATAATATAAAGTATCTTTTTGAAGAGTTAATTAGCAAAAACAGCTACTTTTAAACAATTTTTTCTTTTAAAAACGTTTTCATTGTGCATTCCAATAAATAAGTTATTTTTATTAGATTAAAAAATTGCAAATACAGCTAAAACACAAAATCCAAAATCATAATGAAAACACAATTAAAAGATGATAACATAGTTATCTATTTTTGCACATAAACACTTAATGTGGAAACAATCTGGTTTTTTTATATCATTATATGAATATAAATCATTATATCTCTTTTTTGCAGTTTGACAAACTTTCTAAATATGTTAAAATATAGAAACTTAAAATTATGTTATGTTATTATAACATACTATTTTGTTTGATATTATTACTACTACTACTGCTGCTAATAGTAATAATAATAACAATATTTAGGCAAACTTCATTTTACATATTGTTGTTGATAATACCATTCATAATATTCTAAATATGTTTTTATTGTAGTATATATCCATGTTGATGTACCTTTCTCTAACACTGCTGTTGACTTGTATTCTCAGAGTATGTGACTGCAAGGTTTGGGAGTGAAGATCTGGAGAGCCTGGCTGTGTTCTCGGTGGAAGACAGTCCAGGCGACAGTAACACCGTGTCCATGTTCGTCCGCACGCGCCGCTCACGGGGCTTGCTCCTGGTCCTCTCCAACTCTACCAGTCAGTATCTGCGTGTCTGGTTAGAAGATGGGAAGGTCAAAGTTCAGATCAACAACTTTGAAAGCCTGCTAGGAAGTGAAACCGTCAGCGATGGTCACTTCCACCTAATAACGGTGCTCGTGGAGCCAGAATCTCTGTCCCTGTTCATGTCTGCTAAGAGCCAGGGCCGCATCCCCATCCGCCGTGTGCTTGTCCAGGCTGGAGATGTGGTGTATGTGGGGGGTTTACCCGATCGCCGCGCATCGCTAGCCTTCGGCGGATACTTTAAAGGCTGCATCCAAGACCTCCGTATGAACAGCAGACGCCTGCAGTTCTTCCCAGTCAGCGTCCCGGTGAGCTCCTACCGGCTCCAGAGCTCCACCAAAGTCAGCCGCGGCTGCACGGGCGACGACTCCTGCAGTGTAAGCTACATTCACACACCCATCATCACAGGACTGGTACAGGTTTTGGTTCAGTTTGCAGCTGGTTCTAGTAATTTTCCATCCGTAAATATATATAAAGAAAAATTGATTACTAATATTTAATAGGACTTCGTTTGGACAGATTGCGTGTATTTATATATAAACAGAGAAATAAAATGCTAAATATTCATATATTTTTAATGATCACGTCATTCACAATGTTTACAATTCAGGAATAATAATGCTTGGCTAGAACCATATAAAGAATTTGTACCTTTTCAGAAGATATCTAAATATGTTCTAAATATTTTAATATAATACATTCATATCATAAATAATTCAAATTAATATTCATATATTATTTTTGATCACGCCATTTACAGTGTTCACAATTCTGGAATAGCAATGCCTGACCGGAGGAATACCTCTTCGCAATTTTTTATTAGTATGTTTTGTAAATTTACAATGTTATGAAAAAGATAAATATTCATGTGTTATAAATAATTATATAGTTCGCAATGATCACAATTTTGGTTGACTTGAGCCATATTTGTTTTTCCAATTTGCTAAACGTTCTGAATATGTTGGTAACACTTCATTTGAAGGGGTGTGCATAAAACTGACAACACCTTAATCGTGACATGACATAAATCGTGAATATGAAGGAGGTTTCATGCATTTTTAGGACAACTGTCGTTAAGTGTCATTCGCTCAGTTAATGCAAAGATGATATTGTTTGAGATGCCTTTGTTATGAGAACGACAACATAACCTGTCAGTGTCTATGTCATGCAAGTAGGGCTCGCTGCAGCCCACAAGATCCAGGGGGGCGTGGTTGGATCCACTTCTAGGGGGTGGAGATTGGTAGGTTTAGGTATGTAAGGTGGGAGGAGTTGGATGTGTATCCTCCTGGATCTTGTGAGCTGCTGCGAGACGCACCTCATGTCATGACAGTTTTACAAATTGAACTTGTCATTAAAATGTCATCCAGTGTTAATATTATGTCAAATAATTTTATGGCAATATTTATTATTATTTTATTTATTTGTTCAATTTATTTGATGTTGTCTTGGTAATGTCAAGCTGTCATAACAAAGGCATCTCAAACCATGTCATCTTTGCATTAAAATGACATAACTGAGCGAATAACACTTAATGACAGTTGTCATAAACATGCATAAAATGTTATGATTATGAAGGTGTCATGTCAGTCTTATGCACACCATTTCAAATAAAGTGTTACCAATATGATTAATATCTTTGAATATTTTGTAAACTTCAAAAATTCTGAGAAATTATGCATTTTCATTTATCACAATGTTCACAATAATGCTTGACTTCAACCAAACATCCGTAGACATGTCGTTAAACTTTCTATACATGATTAATCTGTTGAAGTATTTTGAAAACATCACCAATAATGAAAAAGATGATACATTTCCATATGTTATGAATCATGACATCATTCACAGTGTTCATAATTCAGGTAGTTTTAACAGACTCTTTGGTTATTTGAAACAGACCTCAGCATAAATAACTGCATAATATGTGAAACTGAAAGCAGTGGAGTCATCTGTAAGATTTATTTAAAAAGACTTAACTGTGATGAGTGATTGTGAATATCTGTTGTAGAGTAATCCCTGCTTGAACGGAGGAGTGTGTTACTCCATGTGGGACGATTTCACGTGCAGCTGCCCACCCAATACAGCAGGACAGCGCTGTGAGGAGGTCAGGTGGTGTGAGCTGTCCCCATGTCCGTCCACTGCCGCATGTCAGGCCCATGCTCAGGGCTTTGAATGTCAGTATAAATGTTGTCCTTTTCTCAACTATCTATATTTCTCAAATTGAAAGCACTAATGAAAAGATTGATGATGTCTCAGCATTAATGCATCTGTGGTTCCTATCCAGAGTTCAGTTATATAATTGATAATTGTCATGTGTAGCTATATTGGGGATTTATGAAAGCTTGAAAGATTATCCTTTGTTGGATTTGCCCCGCCATATGTGCTTGTCCTGAGACAGAGCATTTGCACGTGTTAATGACATAAACATATGTTGCAGGGAAGACATTGAATGTGGTGTTCAGGGGATACACTTTGATAGTGAAAAGTCTGTTTATTCATGGTTGCTAAAGCGGGTAGCACCCGTAGGATTCAGTCTTTAAAATTTTAGGAATCCTGTCTGTTTTAATGATCTTGTGGAAGATTCATGTGAATAAACATAACTAGATATGATTTTACTATTACTGTTTGCTATAAGGGTTTTTATTAATGTATTTATTTAGACATGGTGTACATGCAGGGAAATTTGAGAGCTGTTAGTTAAGTTTAAAATTATTCAAATAGAAAAAGTATGCAATAATAGTTCAACAAACAATACTGAACAGGATCATTCGAAAATAATAATGCTACAAATAAAACAATAATGAAAGATTAAATAAACAAAATATATGTTCACTGAAATAAAATAAAACAAAACAAGTGCTTTGTCATAATTTATGTGCTAAAAAAAGAAAAAAAATTTAAACAAATTTTACTTAAATTAATTTACATTTACATTCATTCATTTAACAGACACTTTAATGCAAAGTGACATACGATTTTTATAACTTAAACTGAAACTTTAACTACACAAAACTAAAGCTAAAAGCAGTTTAATCCAATTTAAATCAAGTTTTAAGAAATTTTTACATAAGAAGTGAAGGCAAACAAAATATCAGCTGAGGATACTGTTCATATACTGTATTTGCAACAAATAGCTATAATGAAAAAGATCATCTTTTTAATCTTCTGTTTTGAGTTTTATGCACGTTATTTGATTTTCAAATAATTCCTGTCTGCTTTGCAGGTTTGGCCAACGTCAGCCTCCGCAGCGACAGCCACATTATCACCTATCGTGGAAATGGAAAAATACGGCAATACCTCAGCAGCCTTTCAATGCATTTTCGTACCAGGCAGCAGAATGCGACTCTTCTGCATGCTGAGCGAGATTCTCAGTTCATTACCATTTCCATCCACGATGGGCGCATAGTTTTAGAGCTGCAGGGAGAAAAACAAACCTCCTATGTATATATACACAGTCAGGACCTGGTGAATGATGGTCAGTGGCACAGGGCAGACTTCAGCATGGCTAGCCCGGTCCTCCAGTCATCCAGATGGAGAATCGTTCTGGATGACCGCTGGGAGAAACCCTCCATCTCCTTCACAGCCTCAGGAGACCTGGATTTCCTCAGAGAAGATGTGGACATCATCTTAGGAGGATTGGGACCCGATTCGGAGGGTAACTTTGCTGGCTGTCTCGGCTCGGTGGAGATCGGAGGCCTTGCATTGCCGTATTACAGCGACATGGAGATGAACCAGCCCAGACCCCAGGAAGAGCGGTTTCTGAGGACTTCTGAGACTCCCTCCTTCGGCTGCTGGGGATCTGATGTCTGTGAGCCTGACCCTTGCAAGAACGGAGGGGTTTGTGAAGATCTGTTCGACTTTTTTAAGTGCCATTGTTCATCTGATTGGGCTGGCCAGCGTTGTGAGGTTACTGTAGATGACTGTGCATCAAACCCGTGTGTTCACGGAGCCTGCAGAGCGATCTCAGCTGGATACGAGTGCTCGTGTGATGCGGGATTCACTGGCCGGCGATGTGAAACGGAGGTGGACGTTTGCGCACACCACAAGTGCAGCAATGGTGGAACGTGCCTAAGAGGATTGAAACGCTACTCATGTCTCTGTCCAAGAAACACGACTGGTCCTTTCTGCAGGTCAATATGTTTCCCATTACATTAAGGTTCTTTAATGTCATTAATGGTTCTGTGAAGAACATCCATGGAACCTTTCAAATGCAGAAAAGGTTTTTTTTAGATTTTCTACGAATTTTCTTAAATATAAGTGGCCTCACTATCATATACTTCACTCAACATCATTTACTCTCGAGTAGTTCCAAACCTGTATGATTTTTTTGTTCTGCTGAACACAAAAGAAGATATTTTGAAAAAAGTTTGTTTTGGGTCAACATTCACTTCCATAGTAGGAAAAAAATAGTCAATAGAGACCAACACATCCTTGTTACCTTAAACCTGGTTAATTCCTACAGGTTTAAAACTACCCGAGGATGAATAAATGATGACAGAATTGAAATTTTTGGGTGAACTATTCCTTTAATCATTTTGTTTTGGGAGTCCCCAACATCAGACTGACTTGCATGCAAGGTCATTTATTGCATTTATTTTAACCTCACTTGCTCAATGACTCACAAACAAATTTTTTACTCCCCTCTAATCGTCTGCAATGTTTAACGTTCCAGAAGTGCCACCTAGTGGTGAACAATGAATTTGCATTTTCAGTCCGACCAACCTGAAAAGACCAAAAAGTGGGTGGGCATTATGCAAATTTTTCATGTTGAAGAAACGGTTCTAGTTTACTTTTAAAAACGACTCGTTTCGATGATTCACAGTCGACTTTCTTTTGAGCGAAGATAACTTAACGCACCATGAACTTTGCAGGATGTTCATTCACTTAGATCTGTGTTTTACACCGCATAAAAACTCGTTTTCAAAAAATCCATAATAGGGGAACTTTAAGAACTGTTTACTGAAAGGTTCTTTGGGAAACCAAAAATGGTTCTTCTAGGGCAGGGTGGGGAACGTTGATCTGCAGGGACACACAACATTCCCCACTCTTATTCTATGACATCCCTGCAAAAAAACCCTTTTGCATGTTTTGTTTTTAAGGATGCTGAGGTGCATCTCGACAGATATGCCTGCATGTAATTTTGCATTTCTGTTTCAGGGAGAGAGTTCCAGAACTTCCATGGTATATCGACAGGTTTCCGTAAGTTTGAACTTTCTGAAAATATCTATTAATTATCAAACTGTGGACTAGAAGGAGATTATTGAGGTTTTCAGAGAAAAAGCGTCTTACATGTTACGTGTTACTACTATAGTAATATTTAATGTACATCTAATAGTTATTGCAGAATAAACCCCAGTGGTGTTTGCATCCCCATTTTGATTTAAATCAGTATTAGTATTATCAGTTCACAGCAAACAGTCTTGAGCTTAGACTGATAAACAAGTTCAGACAAGACAGACATTTACAGCTTTTCACCACATAAGCAAAGAATTGTACCTGTTTATTAGTTTACATTTTATTGCAGTACATAAAACAATCGTTCTGGCAAAAAGACAAACACTAATATAACCAAATTAATATTATGAGTCTTCAGTTAATAATGAAGTCTCTCAGTTTAATTTTACTGGAAATACAGTTGATAACTGAGGTGTGAGATAGCAGTTGCGTTTTGATGAAATGTCCCAGCCTCATGGGATAGTAAACAGTTATGCGTATTTCACATGAAATAGTTCATCCAGGGACTTCTGGCCTGCTGTGTTATGAAGTACTATGAATTCGGACATACTACTCTTTTCACATACTTCACATTTCTTGCGTTTAGTATCTTATGCTACATGTTGAAGTTTGCTGTTCAAAATCATTACTTTTTGCCTGATTGCATTAGAAATGAGAAAAGGTGTTAACAGAACAAGTTTGTTGTTATGATTTCTATCAGTGTTCCTCTGTTCAGTCATGTGTGGACTCTTAGTTTGAATTGCTGTATGTGCTACATTGTGTCTGTGTTTCCCTGTCGTGATTACGGACTCTTATTATGAAGTGTGTTCCCCTCTGTTTCTGTTGCTGCGTCCGAAATCGCATACTGCTTAAGTAGGTACTGCATTTAAAATTAAACGTACTACCTGACCGTTAAAAAGTAGGTACTATATAGTATGAATGTGGGTAGTATGAATGGAATTTGGACGTACTACATCCGCCATATTGATGTTGATGTCATGCGTCTTCACAACAGCGCGAAAATGTAAACTTTAAATAAGTCATCCATTTATTTAAATTGTGTTAAACAAATGTAATTTAATTACAATACACAAAATGTTTCCTGAGGTACGTACACTTGAAATGAGCCGTGTCTCAACTTTCCACCATTTTTCGAATATGACGCCTCCTCTCCCAGAGCCTTATGGGATAGGAAAGTGTCCATGGTATGCATACTTCAGAATTCGGGCGGAAGCAGTAGGTCATCCGGGTACTTCTCGCCTACTGAATTTCGAATGCTATGAATTCGGACATA
>JAUMHR010000043.1:393003-405404 GCA_032361145.1 Enteromius fasciolatus
ACCCGAAATGAGCGGGTGCCCGCGGTTACGAGTCATCCAAAACTATTTTTAATGATATTCGGGTCGCGGTCGGTCGGTCGGTCGACTTTTTTTACCGCAGTGATCGAGTGACTGCTCCAGCTTTCCACTATTTTCAAACCCATATAGCTGATTTTTCTTGCAAATCTTTAAACTATTCACAAAAATTATGAATGTGACCAGTTCAACTGATGGCGGACGGCGTTGTACAGCAGTTGGTTTGTTTTCTCTCAATTTTGGGAGCCCTATTAAGGATTAATATCAGTTTGTAAATTCGAAATGTAAGTAAATAAACGTCAGATGATAATAACGCAGATCGAATCGTCTTACGTTTCACGCATGCGCAGTAAGGAACGTAAGCGTTTTTAGTTGTTTCAGTGTGGATGAGCTTCGAGTCTTCGGAAACAATTGAAAATGATAGTGTAGACGCGGAGCGTTTTTAGACGAAAACGCCATTTTCAAATGTATCCAGTTAGTGTAAACTTAGCCTGAATTTGGGGTTTTCATTAGTTGTCAGTTATAATCATTAAATGAAAAGAAATAAACACTTGAAATATATCAGTCTGTGTGGAATAAATGCATACATTATACAAGTTTCACTTCTTGAATGGAATTAGTGAAATAACATTCTGTCGATATTCTAATTATATGACCAGCACCTGTATTTTAGTTTGTTTCAAACTGAACAAATGTCTGTTTAAATTAATTTAGTTTTGTTGCTGAGATCAGGACATCACAAATTAAATATTATTAAGGTAAATGTTTGATCTTTTTTTAAATTTTTTATTAACTATGTGGAAAATGTAGACCATAAAATAGCATATAAAGCAAAAATCTTAAATCATGTTTTCAGAATCCCTTGTTGACCACTGTACAGTATTTGAACTGGATTTCTGCAAATAGACTCCCTTCAGAAAAACATGTAGTTTTGTTTGCTTTTCATTGTTAGTTCAATAAGCCCTAAAAATCTGCAAAAACATTTCTAGTAGCATCTTTAGAAGTAGAGTTTGAAACTAAAATTGTGCAAAAAAAGTGAATCAAATCAAAGGCTTTTACTTTTCTAATCATATTTGTGAAAATGCCATGCAAAGCAGGAAGACATTCAGAAAACTTTAAATTATGACTGCATAGGAATCTGGATGTTTGCAATCAGGCTCTATTCATGTTCTTTTTATCACCAAGGACGCGGTCAAAGTTTATAAGCACTACTGCTTCCCCAAACCAAACTCCAATATGAACCCCCACGCAAATTGCACAGTTCCATTTGTTTTGGCACCCAAAGATGGTTCACTGGTGTCATTTACGTAACAGAAGCCAGAATCTCTTTACATTGACCATGTGGCCAAGACTAAAGTACAGCGTATATATATATATACATGCAGTAAACCAAACCCGGTCACCTTCTGTCCGCACATTAGCTTCGGGAGTTGAGGTTGTTGTACAGCATGCATCTCTGTGCTTTTCTCACTGTTCTCGGGCTCCTGGTAACGGGGTCATGGGCTCAGGGCTTGATGCCCACCATCAGCTTGCCTCCCTGTGATTCCCCTGAGGTGGAAGCAGCGGCTCTAGTGGCACAGGATTTCCTCAACGCTCAGCACACACACGGTTACAAATATGTCCTTAATCAAATCGACGAAATCAAGATCATGTCCAAGGTAAGCCATCGGACGATCGTGAACGATGCTTGTGTGACGGGTGTTGTCAGTCGTGTGGTGTTTGTGAGTTTGGTTTATAAAATGTAAGGTGTATTATATGACAATCTATTTTAAGAATATGAATGCACTTAACTGAAAAGTATTTGTTGCAGCACTTTTGAAAGTGTTACATTAGTTCTATACCCTGTTTTTGTATCTACACTCCAATTTTGAAATAACTTAGCACTTTTGACTACTGGTTTAAATGGGGCTTTAAGATTCAGATGTTTTTCTGTAGCCACTTCAAGCAGACACGTATCATTTGGAACTAGATTTTCTTGAAACTACGTGTCATGTCTTGGATCCGACACCTGTGAGCCTTTGTCCAGTCAGACAAAAAATCGATACGGTGAGATCTCTATCTTTATTCAGGTGTGCTGTGGTAAATGCTGCATTGCAATTAATAAAGTGTATTTCTGGTTCTAGGCAGTCGAGGCAGATTGTGATTTTGTACTAGCAAATACAACTCAAGGTCTGTCTGTTGTGGCATTCAAGTGTAAAACTGAGACGGGTAAGAAGAGAACACAAATCATTGTAAAAACGAATGCACTTGAACAATGTCAATAGAGACCTTGTGTTTTTTGTCACGTCTAGAAACCATAGATGATTGCTTCGGCTGCCCTCAACTTGTTCCTTTAAATGATACTGATGGCCTCCAACTCATTCAAAGCTCTTTAGACTATTTCAATAAAAATAATACTCTAAACACAAAGTTCACGCTCCTTGAAATCGGACGCATGGGATCCCAGGTAACACACTTGGAATACTAAAAATGACCCTCAGACAATAAAGCTTCTTATACACAACGTGGTTTTTTTTGCAGATTGTCAGTGGAGGAGCCAAGTACTTTGCCGAATACGCCATTATTGGGACTAACTGCACAGGTCAAGATGATGATATATGCATCCCTCAGAATCACACTGTTGCTGTAAGAATATTGATATATCTCTGAATCTGACTTTGGCTGGTGTGCAACTGTTTAAATGTTTGTGAAAAAAAAACATTTTTTTCCCCGTTGAATATCCTGTTTTGCTCAGAAATCACATCAGATTACAGAAGCAAAATGGGTTGAACCGTCTTTCATGTTGACTTCAAAATGTCTAATCCATATTTGTGACTATTTTTAGGTCCATGGCCTCTGTCTAGCTTGGGGTTCTGCCAGTGGTGTTGACTGCAAAATCTTTAATGCTTCAGTAAATACCACTTTATTATTTCACATTAATACAACAATACATTGTAAATATTGAACATTTGGCTGCCTTTGATTAATAGTTATGTTAAATCAGACACAACTGCAATGGTAAGTTTATTGTATTTTTTTCTTCATTAGAACTTAAAGGTACCGTATGTAGGATTGACACCGAGTGGTTGAACTAGGTATTGCAGTTCAAATTCAAAATAGTGGAGATGTTTTTTTCACCCGGCCCCTCCTACTCAGACTTGACGCACACTCAGGTTGCCTAATTGAAGACAACAACTAGAACGAGCGCAATGACGATGGAATGTGCTGTTTTTGCAGATCAGGCAACCTGGGGCCTGTTCCATAAACCAAGATTAGAGTATAAGCTAGGCTTATTTCAGTTAGTCTGACTTATTACCAGTTAATTTGTATTAAATTAAGTCAGACTATCTGCTATAAGCCTGGCTTATTTGGTAAACTTGTTTTATGGAACAGCCCCTGGATGCCGAAACGCTACTGACTTTGTGATTGGGAGATAGATGGAGGGTGGCGCTTCAGACCAAAACAAAACATGATAACATAAACATCAGTTGAGGACTGTAACTGCGCTTTTTAAACGAGAATATCCAGGCTGCACTACTACTGTTGGCTATATGAGTACTTTTAATTAACATGTTTTCTTAATTCCTGTTGAACATAAAAGAGACATTTTATGATTATTACAATAAATTTCTTACATACGGTACCTTTAAACTCGTTAAAAAAATTACATAAAATCATGTAGACTTGACAAGAATTATTGGGACCAGTCAAATTAATGAAAATCACATTGATCAGTTATACCACTATTTTTAAAACAACCTTAATGGTGAAGTGTGTAATTTATGTGTCTCCAACACCAGGCAGAATTGCAAAATGAGATTTGATTTCTAAGTTTTTTCACAAAGTCAGTTTTATTGGTTCAGTCAGTGTTGCTGAACTCAAAAAAAGGTCCTAAACAACAAGAACAAAAAAAAGTCTAGAAGCTGTTACTGGAGCAGTACCTTTTTTAAAAACGTACACCATTGTAAATGATTTACCCCAAAGGGTACATATTAGTACCTAAAGGGTATCATACAAATCAAGTTCGTTTGGGACCATTACTGGCACAGAAATTACACCCTTGATCTTTAAACCCAAACCTAAAAGCAGAAAGTTAATGACACTATACAACTTTATAAATGGTTTTATTCATGACAGGCCCAAGCGAGCAATGCCACAGTGCGAGTGCAACAGCTTCTGCATGCACACACCTTTGGACCTCAGCACAACCCTGCCATTCATGGCCTCAAACATCACAAGCTGACAGCACTCCATGACCCCTTGACGAGTGGTTTGCTGTCTGAAGAATCCATCGAATTGGCTGTGGTAGCTCCAGCGGCAGTGCCAGCACCAAAGGAGGCTCCTATTGTTAAGAGGCAGGTCGCTTCACCGGAACAGCCAGCAGTAGATGCAAGTGTGTCAGAAAAAGCACCCCTTCTTTCAGTGCCCATTCAACTTGTTCCCATTTGTCCAGGAAAAAAGAAGCATTTCTGACCTAGTTACATTTCATCAACCGACCCAGATAATATTAACTCATCTTCTTGTGTTCTGAGGTTGCCACCAAACTTGTAAGTGCTGTCGTTACGGAGTAAATGTTTTATAACAAAGCAGGTACATGTATAAACAAAATTAGCCTTCTTGTTACGGAAGCAATCAAGGTTGTGCCTGTGTTGTACTGTGGTGCTGAAATAAAATGCTTACCAGTCTAATGCAAGTGTGTATCAGTCAGTGTTCAGTGTGTTTTCCCCATAAACAATCAGTTTTCACCTTATGGAATTGTGAAATAGTTAGAATATCCCACATTATGTGGGACAAACATTCTTTATCGTTTAAATAAATACGTACAAATAAATACAACCTTACTCGTACAATTTGTCTAAACCACAGTGAAGGGTAGGTTTAGGGGCGGGGTTAGGTGTAGGTCATTCGTACCAATTCATTCACGATTTAACAAAATCCTACGAGTTCATTCGACTTTGTACAACTTATCCTAATTGGAAAATATGAATTGCCGTGAGACCGCTGGGAACTCCTATGATATTTTGTGTATCACAGGTAATATACCCATTCAAACACTGAGCTTATCCAAAATGAGCGTCTTTAAACATAATTTTACAATGAAAAACAGCTAAACATGGCCAGATGTGTGGAAAACAAAGGTATGGACATGTACATGTTATTTTTCTGTAACTTGATCATCTTTGAAAATCAAGTTAACTAGTCTTGGGTTTCTGGTAGAGATGGCACTGAATACACGGACATTGCTGTAATGTCTTCTCAGCTAAACGTGGCTAGAAGCCGGATCTCAAATTCAACTTTTGTAAATTTCAACAAATTTGTGCATACACTTTTTTTTTTAACTTAAGCCATCTTAAAGACTCAATATGAGCTCAACACAAAACTTACAAAAAAGAACAATCAGTTTTCAAAAGAAAGGCCAATAGCACTTTTCCCACTTAAACACTTTTATTACAAGTTGGCATCATTTCCAGCTCTTCACATTTCTCAGTCTACAGTGGATGGATGCCCCATGTAACCTACAAAAAAAAAAAAATTAAATTAAAAAAGGCACTTTAACAGTCGTTATGTGGCACCATTATGGTCAATTTACAGTACACAAAACTGGTTCACCTACCATCTGTTTGAGAACTGGAGAGCACTGCATTCTTGTTTGGTTGAACATCAGGTACCCAGTGCGTGTTAAATAAATTTGGGCCACTAAAAACAGGATTCACAGGTTCTAAATTTGGAGGGAAATACAGCTGAGGGTCCATTACTGGCACAGAGTTGCGAATCTGCATCGAGGGATGAAAACTCAGCTGTGGTGGAGGATTCCCGTCAGGAGTTTCCTCGTCAGGAGTTTCCATTGACGGCTCAAATGAATTGTGATTACTGGGTGGCTGAGGTATTGACATCTGGGCGAAAAAGTCTTTTGTAAGAGAATTAGACCATGGGGGCTTAGCATTCAAATTAGCAGCCTGATACCAGTAATTCATAAAAGCATTTTTGCCATGTGTTGGAGGCAGAGTAGGTTTTAAAGAAGTGAAAGAGGGAACATTATTTGGAGCAACTAACACTTGCTCTGGGTCATGTCTGACTGGGGAAACTTCTGTATCTCCAAGCTGCATCTCAGCCTGGTTAACTGCAGGGTCTGGGCTGTGGTTTGAATAGGCAAGCGTTTCAGCAACTGATCTGTTTTGTGAAGGCTCCGAATTAACAGGTTTTATTGTAGACTGTGTAGAGGCAGCAGTTGATTCCAACTTACTAAAAAGGTTGGGACACGTGAATGGCCATGTAAAATGCTTTGAAGTATCAGTGACAACTGTATTCTTAACAAGGGGGTTCTCCACCAAATATTGCATTGCTGTACCATCTGAAGCTGGTTGAGGTGTTTTTGAGTGAAGTGGGAAATAATTATAACCCATGCCCTTCAAAAGGGCAAAGAGATTTGAATCTGGAGGTATAGCAGGAGATGACAGCATCTGGCCTGTAATTTTAGTCGAACTAGAAATGTCAAAATTAGACATTTGAAGAGGATGACCAAAATGGTGATGGTTATGGTGATGGTAGAACATTGAAGGGGGTCCAGGGCATAAATTTGGACAGTGAAAACAGCGTGCATTGGATGAACAAATTGGAGTTGGGGAAGCCTCTGTTGGGGCAGGAGTGCAAACAGGACATTTAGGAAGTGAAGGGGTAGGTTCTGTGTCTGGGGTAAAATCAAACTGTAGTTTCTTAGGAGGACCCTTAACAACTGTTCCATATGAAAGCTCAGAAGCTTGTGTCTTTTTAACTTGTTCAGACTTTTCTGAATGTGTGGTGGACTTGGAAGCAACAGCCTCAGAGGTGGAAACCGAATTATTTTTGGGGACAGGTGGCATTTCTGAACGACGTGGTGGGAATGGTTTGTACCATGGAAAGGGGAGGATATGTGGTCCTGTCTTTCTTGTAGGAGCAGATTTAGGTGGTTTAGGTTCTGGTTTTGGTGGAGCATGCGGTTCAGGGAGTCTTTGTTGGATTTGAGGGTGATTGGGCCAGTAGGGGTCTGGAGGAAAGACCGTCGAGGGGGGAGCAACAAATTCAGGCTTTCCAGGATATAAAGGATACACCATATTTCTGGGAGGAAACATAGGTGGCCACGGCATAGGAGGAAGAACGGGCACAGTAAAAGTCAACTTATCTTGAGGACTGCCTGTGGGTTTCAGTACGGGAGCAACAGGGGCTGGAGGAGCCTTGTTAGGAGGCGACAAAGGTTTTCTAGGATAAGGTGGCCCAGCTGCACTTTCATGAGTGGGGTCACGGGGAAGACCCAAGCTGGGGTTAGGGTACCAAGGGTACAAAGGTTGAGGACGTTTTATGTTAACCGGTGCTTGTGGCTTTTGGGTAATAGCAATTGGGGGACCATCAATTTTGGGACCTTGAGGAGGAATCGTTGGTGGTATATTTAGAGGGAAAAGAGGGAAAGGGTATCTAGGGGGAAGAGGCCTAAAATCTGGTTGGCCAGGGAAATAATAAGGGAGGGGAGGAGTGGGCAACTTTTTAACTGAACTTGTGGAAGTTGTCAAACTTTTTGTAGGAGTCGGTCTTGGCTGAGTGGTTTTAGTAATAGTAGTAATTGTGGTGGGAGGGAGTGTTGAAGGCAAAGACTGAGAAATGTGTTCATTTTCCTGTGCAAGATCAGGCATATCTATAGGAAGACTGAGTGACAGTGCTGGGCAGGACAGATTGAACTCGCTCTCCACAACCATGCTGAGAGTAAACATCCCATCCTGTAAAGTAAAGCAAGCAAAAAAGACTCGTGTATTTGAGATGAGTGACTGGATAAAATTAAGGTAAACAGTACAACACTGCATACCTTTGGCTTTGTGCATGGCATATATGGAGCATGGATGACAACACCTTCTGGATGCGACACCAAGCTGTATCCACATTTAGCTGAGACTTTCAGAAGAGGCTGCCATTCATTCATTACTAGATTTAAGCAGAATTATTCAAATTTACCCATGCAGGTGGTGAAAAGAAAGTGCACTTCCATAACGTACTTTAAGTGCTCTAATTTCACACACTAATATTGTACTTAAGTTTCTCTCAAGTGCAAAAGAAGAATATTCAGTTTATTAAGAACATCTACTGCCAAGTTCAGACTGCACATTTTGACTCGCCAAAAGATTTTGAGAAATCGTAGACAAATGCCCAAAATCACAGGCAAACCGGTGCTCGTTCACGTGAGTGGAAAAAAAAAAAAAAAAAAAAAAGTCACACAGTGTGAACTATCAAAGAACAATTTTTTCTTTAAAAATGTCACATAAATCAGGCCAGGAATAATTTATCATCAATTCCCTCCGTAAAAATTCAGAATACTAGTGAGAGTATAACTGAAACGTTTGGTGTACATAGGTGACATAGGCTGAGATATTGGTTCCGGAAAATGACAAAACTTATTTTGAGAAGACCGCATTTTTTAATTTAATTAGAATCTAGAATTTAATACATTTATATTGGAAACAATTATTCAAAAACAAAATAAATTCTTAGGCTCTTAGTAATAACAATACAGCATATTTATATCACATAAAAATGGATTATTTAGTAACATAGAAGGCATTTCAGACCTACAAGTGCTGTAACTCAATTAAATTACATTCACAAATCTGCGACAAAACTCAAAGTTAAAACATATGAATGAGATTTCATTTATGGCTTTAAAACCCCCTTTAGAAATTTGTGGTTGGTTGCTGGTAGAAAGGAAATGCCCTTATGTGGTTAACATAGGGCTGTGCTTGAGAGTCAGAGCTTTCAAATGATACCGGCCATGAAAGACTTCAGTGAACAGACGAAATGACGAGTATGACGCATTGGAATGCTAACTTCTTGGTAATTTCGGGAGAAAGTTAAGGTCACAAGTAAACAAAATGTTAGAAAATATTTTAATGTTTTTTTTTTTTGTTCACAAATTGAGGGACTAAACTAGCCCAAAATCTCAAAATTGACCACTGCATAAAAATACGATGTTTTTGTCTGCAGTGTCTTGCCTTAAACGGGAGGAGACCGACAGAAAGTCAGAGTTTAGAGAATAAAACCTGCTCCTGAACAGGTTAGGATCACAGAGTAAAAGTAACCTCTCTTTCAGAAACAGGCTTGACTTACCCTGCTTTCTCGAGTTTGACAAACCTGCCATTTTGAAACTGAAAACCCAGAGTTTCTCTTATTTCAGGGTTAAAATTGTTCACTTAACCTCCTTTCTGAAATGGGCCCCTGGACTAGTGGGTTCATGTGTATGTGGGTTCAAGGTAGTATGTTAAAAGCATTTGAGTACACTTAGATGTTCAATTTTATCAAATACGCAATCATTTTTTGTATATTAAATACAATCTTAGTGTGTGAAAACTGAGCACTTAAGTACAGTATGGAAGCACGCCTTGTTTTCCCGTCTAGGTAGACCTGTAAAGTTACATCAACCCATGTAAACAAGCATGAAGCTTTGTGTTACCTTTGATCTTTAGTTTCTCAGAGACTCCTCCATGCAGCCTCACAATCATGCCATTAGTGTAGCAGGAGATCGTTGGCTCACTTTTTGCAGAGGTCAATGAGGAACAAGACATTTTCACAGGTAAACTCCCCCAAAGTAAGGGAAGAACAAAAGTGTCTCTCTGAAAACATAAGGAGAAGGTCAGAAGGGGTAATGTGCTATATTCTATTTACTTTAAAATAGAAGTGCAAACCTCATGAATTACGTAACATCCGTCATACGGTATAAGGAAAACAAAACCTCTCCAAGTTCTAAACAACCTATGGCCACATTCTGAAGGTAACTGTGACAATGGAAGCGGTGGGTTGCTTCCTAGAAAAATACAACAAAAAATTCTTGGGAGACAAATTACAAAGTTTAAACCATTAAAAAAAAAGCAATGGAGAACCAAACCTCTGTCTATAAGAAAGTTGGACCCAAAAAGAGACTCTTGTCCATGAATTGTCAACTTCATTAAATCTTCAACACAATCCACCTTGGGTTTCATTCCAAGTAGTCTTTCCACTGTTGGGGCATACTGGGTGTTCACACCATAAACCTGTCCCCAAAGTGGTTGCAGCTTCAGCCAGCCTATACAAAAAATATAAACAAGTTCAACTTGGAATTGTTGCCAAGAACTCTTTCCAAGACGTTTTTTTGAATGACTAACAACAACTACACGTATCCTAGTTAGTGTTTGAAAATTGCCAATGCAATCCTTTACAAACGCATTCAGCAGATCGCAGGGACGTCATTACCTGAATCATCTGATTGGTATGCATTCTCATCTTGACTTCGAGAACTGAGCTCCGAAGAAACACTGGCACCACCACGTGATTTTGAAGCTTGGTCTTCCCAAATGAGAAGGCGCCCAACCTGTGCTCCAGATTTCGGCTTCTCGTCCCATCGATCAAATAACTCCATAGTACGTGCATTCTTGTTAAACCAGCCCGCGGAATCTAGACCGTTTCTGTCATTAAGTACCACAAAACCACGAACTTTAATAAAGCTAAGCCAAGTGAAAAGAAAACACGTCAGAATTGGTTTCTCTTTTAACGCCATTCGACAAAACCGTTTTGCATACGCACCACACCACTGCAGTGTGTCGCAAAAACCCGACTCGTTTCAAGCAGCTGAAATATATAAGATGCTACATCTACAATTAACGCGCGTCTAGACAATCACAAGCACCTGTTAATAAACAGCCTGGGGATGTGTGCATGAGCATACGGGCATATCAAAAATGATTGTATATGTGCTCATGTCGACAAAAGTATTGGGAGACCCCATTCTAAACAGGTTTAAGTTGTTGCAAATCTCAGTGTTTAAGCATTTAATAAGTTTTTAGCTCAAGGTCTGCGTTTAAAGTAGGGATATGGTCAAGATATTTCAAACTGATTGAATCAATCATTTCGGTCAATGTGGAAAAATTAACTATCATTGTATGATTTAACATTAAGATTTGTACCCGTGGAAATTAGTACATTTAGAAAGTAGTCAAACCTGTTCATTGTCCAGATGACACGTGTGTGAGAGAGAGTGAATATAAGGGTCATTCCATGAAATCAGTGCCTTTTCCACTCGGTAAAATGTACAAATAAATGTATCTTTCAAAAATCATAATCAGCATTTGTCATTTTAGGTGTCTTTATTTGATGGATTTACACAGGCAATCCCCACCAAACTAAAGGAAAAACAAAAGTGTCTCTCTTTTATATAAGGGAGGGTTTAATATGTGCTATATTCTGTTTACTTTAAAATATAAACATGCATTACGTAACATCCATCATCAAAGCCTCTCCAAGTTCTAAAGAACCTATGGCCACATTCTGAGGGTAACTGTAACGATGGAAGTGGTGGGTTGCTGCCTAGAAAGAAATAAAGTATGTCACAGGACTGACCAGAGTAACAGGGATGACAGGACACATTCTTCAGCACATTGCACATATTTACATTAGGGGTGGGGAACATTGATCTTGTAGGGCCAGTCTCCTGCAGTTTCATCCAACCCTAAACAAAACCCCCTAACTAGATCCTGAAGACCTTGGGCCTGTTCCATAAACCAAGATTAGAGTATAAGCCAGGCTTATTTCAGTTAGTCTGACTTATTGCCAGTTAATTTGTATTAAAATAAGTCAGACTATCTGCCATAAGCCTGGCTTATTTGGTAAACTTGTTTTATGGAACAGGCCCCTTGATTAGCTGATTCAGGTGTGTTTGATCAACATTCCCCACGCCTGCTTTACATGATGCTGTAAAATTTCACAATTATAATTGTACATTCACTTTCTTGAACATGACTGGGACGAGAGTCTGCAGTCACCTTACTGCTCGTTTGTAATTGAATTTAAATGAATGCATTATTGACAATTAATTGACAGTTTTATTGAGACTGATCATCCTACACTATACATTAACACTAAGCCTTGGTTTCACAGACGAGGCTTAAGCCTAGTCCTAGACTAAAATGTAAGTCTGAGCTGTTTCAAATGAAAGAAAGAAATACTGACTGATATTAAAACATGTCAGTGCCTTTGTTTTGTCTCAAGGTAATGTTTTTTTCTGATCATGTTTATAAAAATTACTTAAATGTCCTAATTGAACTATGGCCTAATCCTGGTTTAGTCTAAGCCTTGTCTGTGAAACCAGGCCATATAGTAACAATACTAACTAAAAAAGACTGTATGACACAGCCATTAGCTCAATAATACAGGGTGAGCTTTAATATGTTTGAACTTTAAAAACAGGGCAACACCTGACGTCATCCCTGCGACCCACTCAAAACCTCTTACTCTGAAAAAGTAACAGGTTTGACAATTTCAAACTAGTTTGTTAATTGCTAAGTGCACGCAGTTTAAAAAGGTGTTAGGCTACTTGTAGATATTAATTATATTAAATGTAATAAATAGGGCCTGATTGT
>JAUMHR010000043.1:405504-419813 GCA_032361145.1 Enteromius fasciolatus
AACACATAGCACAACTGTTGTTAAAATTGCAGATTTATTTATTTTAATACAGTTTATGTCTTAGGGATGATATACTCATACCTGATGCCAGGCCATTATAAATGAACCCTCATATTAGAAAAGTTCTATTTACCGCCAATAAGATTTTTTTTTTCTGATATCGTTTGATTATAGCGACCCCTTCAGAACAGTTTAAGCAAAGATATTCTTTTAACATCAGTGAGGAAGTCCACATACTAAACACAAATTTTCAGATACCTACCATGCCCTACACTGTCTGTTGACTTCATTTTCTACAAACTGATACAAAGACGCTTGAAGACAAACAAGTGAACAAAATCAATTTTCTGGTTGGAATAGGTTTATTTGATCTGTCTGTAAACAAGGTGGTTAAATCATGGCATCCGTTTTTTTTTTTCCTTCCTTCCACGCAAATTGAGTTGAATATCAGCTGGTCAGGTGTAAGAGGGAGAGAACTGGACACAATTTGATGCTTTTCCTTAAATCTGTACATTTTCCAAACGCCCTGGAGGTTGATTTTATGCCAAATATCCCAAAGGTGCCACTGAAGAATTGACTCCTCACAAGGCATCAGTTAAAATCCATCTCACAGTAGCAACAGATCAGATCTACATTATGGCACAGGATACACAGCTTTATTTAACAAGTTTCCACAATACAACTGACTTCGACTAGTGGTCTTTTTCCAACTAATACCACCATATCCCAGAAAAAGTTAGTGTACACAGTTTACTTCAGTATCTTTTTTTTTTGTCTATTTAATGAAGCATTTGTACCGTGCTATGACAGTTTGATACATCGCAATTAAGTAGTTTACAAGGCAATGACTTCCAAATGTTTTCATTCTTGAAAATAACAGATTAAAAGTCAAAAATGTTTAAGAATTTTGAGGTGACATGTTAACGATAAGACTGCCATTTCATCTATTCAAGACATTCATGAGATGAACTCTCAGGTAGTTATCATATATTTGATTTCCCTCCCCCCTCCTTTTTTAATTTCAAACTGTTAAGCCAGTAATAGTGTTTAATAGAAATGAGCTTGGTGTTACATTGTGCATTTGAAAAGGTTGAGAATTTAGTGTTATAAAGTCAGCAACAGATGAAGCTAGCAGTCATCCTTCACAACAATAGTTTGGAGCAATTCTGTTAATCCCATCAGATGCAACAAAAACTTGGTCCTATTAGAGAACCCAAAGTGAAATGGACAGAACCAGAGGAACATTGGGATGGCAGCACTTTTTGTCTTAAAAAAAAAAAAGAAAAAAAAAAAAAAAAAAGAGAGAGAAAGAAAACGAAAACAAAAAGGACAAAAAGAAAAACAAAAAAACATTGTACAGGAGCTGGCAAACAACAATTATAAGTGCCTGAGCTATTGTAGCGATGGAATGTCCATACAGAGTCCGGGATGCAAAGGCTCTTAGGGAACAACTTAACCCAAACCTTGTAAATGCTGATCTGCCACCACACTCAAAATATTCCAACATTAGACCAATGACTTACAAGACCACATCCAAATACAACAGCAAAAGCATTTGATATAAGGTTCTCGAACTAAAGAAGGTACAGGGCATATAATAGTAGCTGGGGCAAAGGTGGTGCAGTTCACGAGGGCAGGGGCAGAGGTGCTTGCTAAATTAATTCAGGATCAATCCCGAGCAAAGAAAATAAAAACAATAATAATAATAATGAAAAAAAGTATTACGTGACTGGTTAACTTCATTCTCAAAGCTGAGACAAGGTGGTGTAGTTAGTGGAAAACGATGATATTGACCTAAAAGATATGCATGCACTTTTTTCATCCTGGACATGCTGTATACAAGGAAGACCATGAGAGCTCAGCAAGGGCTCAAAGCACTTGAGAGGCCATCAATCTATCTTAAGTTGGTTCTTTAGCAGTGCCTAAGGAAAAAAAAATTGGACCATGTAGTGACTTCATTTACTTGTGAATTTACACAGATCGTGGGTCGTCCAATTTTTTTTTTTGTTGTAATTCTTCATTTTACATCTATGGTTATGTACAGTAGTGTTTGAACCTTTATACTCCCGACATGCTTGATTTACTGTGGCACAAAAAAAGATGTCAAAAAATAAAGGACGTGGAGCACTTAACAAACGGAAACCTTCATAAAAAAATAATTGGACAGATAGATGTAGAGAGAGACAACGATGCATCTACTAACTGTTTCTGGTAGTGTTGTCAAGTTGACAAAAGGGGGGCGAGGAAGAGGGTAGGGGTGGGTGGATGTTTGGGTAGTGTGGTGTATTAAAGTGAGCTGCTGTGTGGATGGATGGGAAGGGGCTGCTTTAGTATCCAACTTTCCTCAAATACTCAGCCATGCCATATGCTTTCTTGTTGAGCAATCCTCCGTGGGTACCTTCCTTTCCCATGACTATAACCAACACTGGAGTACATAAGGAAAGAAAAAAGACGACAAATGAACAAAACTAAAAAAAAGAAAAAAAAAAAAGAAAAGAAACAAAAAAAAGTCTTTCCCCCCGATGACACGGGGACATTATAGGATATTATCACCATTCTTCCCTTGATTGCTATTAAATTTTTTCAAGACATTAACTGCTTGAAGGAGAAAGCTTAACAGCAAACTTCTTTCTTCTTTCTGTCCCTCAAGTGAAACTAAACAAGCTTAATTACATTAGAACCCTGAATCCCTCAAGTATTTTGCCATTGAGTATGCCTTCTTATTCAATCCGCCTCCATGGACCCCTTCTTTGCCCATTACAAGAACCAAGACTGAAAGAGAAGAAATAGAAAAGGGGAAAGTTGAGAAGTGTGGTGGTTAGGAGGGAAAAAAGGGAACAATCATGAAACAGAGGAGAAAGAGAATCACAACTGCAATCAGAAGTGTTTGCATGCACATGCGTTTCACCATTAAAAAGCAACCGAGTAGAGGAAAGTGATTCAGAGTATTTGACAAGGAGGTCTGAAGCTAGCTGCTTGAGTTTTGTAGTGACACATTTTAGTGTACAGGAAAGAGGAAATAGGAAGGGGAATTTGACGCATTCCAAAAGACCTTCGACTCCGCCCCACACACCCTAAATCCCTTTCAAACAGAGCTACCTTGCTACGAGATCTCTGTGAGGCTTTTGGTAGACTGCACTGACACCATTTCATCTATTGGGCGTGTGCTAAAACACACTGGGTTTAATAAAACTTTGGTTACGCGTGTCAGGTCTTTAAATCTTACTATTGAGATTGATTAATTATCAGAGTCTGTTTGACTTGAGTCCTGATGATTTATCCAACTTAGATAATAGGGTGTGATGGGTTGTTTACCACAAAAGCGAAAGACTGACAGCCCAGACCCCAATTTATTAAACAGTGATAAGGTGAAGGGAAATATAGAAACCGCGGTTTAAGAAACCGATTAGATCAAGAAAAGCTTGTACATGCATAGCGCTGAAATCCAGCTCTTGGGGGTTTTCAGAAAGTAGGAGTGGGGGACAGAAGATTGCACTGGTTTCAATCTATACCTTCCATGGCTGATTATCTTTATACTCAAAAAGAGGACCACAAAGGCAGACTGTATGAGTGGGCACATCTTAGCATTAAGGGTTATTTTCCTAAATGAACTATAAAAAAACAACAACACATCAATGGTAAAATTAAAATTTGGGGTCGCCCCAGGCTAATCTACGCTAGAGCAGACTCAGATCCTTAATTAAATGAATCTATTAATGAATAACATGCTTGTTGGGAGTGATCTGAATATATATTTATGTGCTAAATTAAACATTTCACACATGTAAATTTACCTTTGCCAGCTCTGCCTATGGAAACATTGTATGTCGGCTCTCCATTATGACTCTTTGTCCTGATGTCCATTGTCCAGTCCCCTTCCACCTGAAGGCTGTCTCTGATCACAGAGCACTTCTTTTTCCCTAGAGTCAGCCCACTGGTGAAGAAGCCCTCTCGGTCTTTGCCGACAATGACATCGATTTCATCAGGCTGAAAAATTAAGCATAAAAAAGACATTTTAATACTCGCATCTTTAAGTAAGATTTAGTGTCATGCAGGTTACACGAGCGGTGCATAATTATACTTTTGTTGAAAACCTGAAAGGATTATTTGCATGCATTAGCATTGCATGAGTGCAACCCACTCTGGGGGTATTTAAAATAATTGCAATTGAACCACTTTATTTTTTTTTCTTAACAAAAATAGCTGGAAATGCTCTAATACTAACAGTGAGGATGCGGGAAAGAGTGCATTCATAGGCGACAGGACGCCATCTTTGTGTTCCTGTAGGGAAAAACTTGAAGCACAGGCGCCACTGTCTGAACTTCCTCCTCTCGTGGCCTAAGACTGCAGCTTATCTCAAGACTGATCAGAGCGAGTCCGATCTCTGAAACAATCCAGGACTTACTAATAACCTAGCGAGGGGATCTGTGCGGCTCAAGCACTAACACCATATAAAAACACAATGCACAACCCGTAGATATGGCAGAAATCGATATTGCTGAATAATGCAAAAGGAAATGTGTGATTTAATCAGAGCCAGACCCGTTTACATCCAATGAAAGTCGTCGAAATCTAAAGAAAACTTGCCATGTGGGTTCGGCTGTACAGCGGTTGCACTTTAGCTAGGGTCATTAGATAAGCATAATGTGCTTCATTGTGATATGAGTAATGAAGTCTAGAGGCCGTGGCCACAGCCCTGTGCTTTCAACTGGGCCTCGATCCATTCAGCAGAAACACTTTCATTCACTCCGTTCTTTCGCTTTTCCGGGACAAATATGAGGCTCGGTTGTACCGTCGCAGCTCTGCTAATGATAAACACGCTAACGACTGTTTAGTTTATTGCTAGAAATATGCTTGAAATGGTTAGCTCGCGCTATGCACGAGACCGGCTCCCCGTGCACGCGTGCTAAAGCGGACTAGCTTGCTAACACCCGAATCTCTCCGCTCGCCCCAGCACACAAATTACATCCCGAATTCAATGAAAATGAAGCGTTAATCACACAACGGGTTTCAATCTAGCGGAATCTTACCGTTATACCGCTAAAAGTACCACCCTCTGACGATGCCCAAACGTATTTGGCGTCCGTATAGCCAACAATGGCGGCATCCTGGCAGCTGCCATCGGCCATCAGGTTATCCACGTAGCTTTGCCAAGACATTTTTCTGTGATTTGAAAGGATATACAGGACGAACTACACCCACTGGAGTGGATTTAACGCTACAAGTGCTAAAGGTCTAGCGAGGGTTGTGCGGATGGAGGGTTTTTTTGGCGTCTCCTGTGCTGTCTGACTCGCGTGAAATCTCAGCTCTGGAAGGAAAGAAAGCCGACTGACTGAGACAGCGCCTGGGTGTAGTCCCGTGCTATATCCCTCCGCGCAGACGACTCACCGCCGCCACTGCGTCGCTGGAAAGAAATAGTCCCTCTGATGTCAAAGCGCCAGCTCGAGCTCATTATCAGGATGTAATTACTTTAACAACACTTCGTTTTTAACGTAAAATGTGGAAATTGTTAAACCTCGTTATAGCTCATGAATTTGTATCATTTTGTTATTTTTTTTCCAAATAAAGTGTTATTTCAGAAAAGTCTCAATTAAAGGGATAGTTAATAAAATAATAATAATTATATATATATATATATATATATTTATGATTATAAATAATCATTTACTCGCCCTCATGTTTTCCAAACCTCTATGACAAACACAAATTACGATATTTATTGGTACTATATTAGTAAGCAAACAGACTTCACATGGGTTATTACTAGGCTATAGTTAATTACTAAATACATTTTCGTTACTTGAAATGAAATACATGTTTTGAATTGAATAGAGGAAGTCGCATTTAATTAAGTTGTCCAAATGAAGTTTTAATTTAAATTTAATTTTGAAAAATTAAAAAAAATTGAAATTTTCAAAATATCATCATGAAACATGATCTTTACTAACATTCTAATGATTTTTTTGTTTTTGCATAAAAGAAAACTCTGTCATTTTGTCATGAAGTGTATTGTTAGCTATTGCTACAAATAAACCCATGCTACTTATGGTTTTGTGGTCCAGGGTCACATATAAAAATAAAAACTAATGAAAAATATGAATTAAAATTATGGTATGCCATATGAATTACTGATGATATTTGTTTTAGTACCCCAAATATTATCTGGAGAACGCTTAAAACGGTACACACGGAAACCATAGTATAACCCATGAGTAACACTAATAGAAAATATGAATATCAGTTTGTCTCGTATATTCGTTTTGTTAATAAAGTTATTTTCAAGTCATGTAAAATAAAGTTCCAACTCCAGCTCATCATAGGAATTATAATCTGAGAAGTAAAAAAAGGAAACATTTAACTTTTAAAACATACTGAACAATACATAAAACATGGACTAACCAATTAAAAAACAACAGATAGTTTATGTGTGTATTAGTCACAACTGTGTCAGATGTCAGCCTGTAATCACTGCCATATTTTTGAAGTCTTTGTTAGTCCAAAGAGAAAGTAGTTAAGCAATCCTGCCCATCAGGCCAGCTATTTGTTTTATTTTGTTTTACATCCTTTTTGTGAATAAGTAGATGTTACATGTCAAATTAATCAAGAGAATCTGCTTTTTCAGATGAAAGTTTTGTCATTTAACATCAAACAAATGAAATTAAAACCTTAAAGTCAAATTTTTCTACCTCAAGTTTTTTTTTGCCATTTCACAGACACACAACTTCTACATCCACCTCATCAGGGTGGTGATTCACCTCTCACATCCATTGTCATTAATGTCAGGACAGATCATGTGGCAAACGATGACACAAGAAAACATGACATATTAATATTTGCAAGCCAATCATTTGGGAGGCACACCCATTGCTTAGTTTTATTATCTCAACTGACTTTTTCGAGAAAGCCAAGGAACATTATTGTAATCACCTGACCGTGTCACTCCCTAAATCCAACAGAAAACTTAAGATAAAAAGTAGTAAAACAAAAAAGTGTGTTGCATTATTTGGATTAGCTGCTTTTAGGCACAAGATTAAACATGTAGTTGATGAATAAGGATATAATGCACAAAAAATGACGGATTTTACAAAACTTTTTGTGAAAAATACGTTTTCTAAAATGTGATAGAAGCGGAGATACGAACTGGATATGCAATAAATCTTTGAAACATCCACAAGATGGGAGGCTCCTCACTGTTGAACTAAACCACTCCCTGCTTGACCTCAAAGTAGGTTAATGGTCGTGAATTTACTGCGCGTCTATATTACACGTGGCAATTAGAAAACGCAATTATTATTCTTTAGCATTCCTTGGACCAAAAAAATTAAAAATAAAATTAATAAAATAAAATACAGCCAACAGATGATTCCAGAATGTTCAAGTGATAAAGTGAAATCAGAAGAATCAATGTGTGCAGAATGCAATTACTCCCCCTACTGGCCATAGGTGATATTCTGCACAATGCCACTGCACTATTATAGCCAAATATATAGAATAATAAAAAAAAAATTATAAAAAAAAATATATAGGCCTATATATATATATAATAACAATACTGGACGATGGCAGCTTGAGAGAAAAAACTTCAGATGAATATATAGTATACATGTGTTTCAATGAAGAACTTAAACTTTGCAACTGCAGTGACAGTTACAATCTCAATAACTATAGAGATAGTTTCATTTTTAATAAATAAAGTAAAAAATGCACGGTGGTTTTGTATGTTGATTTTTACAGTTCTCCCTTATATTTGAATTTTTCTTTTATTAATTGTGAATTGTGTCCCAAACATCATTATAGTCTATTTCAAACCCATACATGAACATATTTAGTATTCAGGCTAAAAAAGGGGTTAATAAATAAATACATTTAACAGTTACAAAGCTGTAATAGGAGTTTTACTGGAGTTTTACGACCGTAATATTCGCGTTTTATTCCGCACATATTGAAAACGAAAGGGTAAAGGAACTTACGCCGCGGCACTAGTTTGAACGTAGGATCCGTATTCACCAACCATTTTACGCGCCATGCCTGTTGCGCTCGTTTCCCAGCATGCATCGCGAATTTACATAGCCATCTTGTCGGGAGGTGAAATTTTTAGATTTTCTGTTTCCGAAGTCTGCTAGTTATAGTTAGCTATAAACTTTCATTTCAACCCGTTTTCGTGTTTGGTTTGTTAGTACGCCGGTATCTAGTCGCCGACTGTCGTGACGTATTAGGCGGCGTTTAAACGCGCTCGTTCACGATGTGTTTGATACTTATATGTAGGTAGAGAAGTGAGAGGCAGCAGGGGGAGTGAACGCAGCCGAATCTACGACAGCGGCCTTATACACACCGCCCTTACCGAGCTCTGATCACCAGCATATGAGGAGAAATTAATAACCGACACGTCATCTCGCGCACACCGCTCGCGGAGGTTGTTTTCGTCCGCCGCGCGCGCCTCGAAAATGCAACAGGAGAGAAGAGGAAGACGGATGACGCATGATCGTCGCGGAAAACTGTGAAATTTGGGGCGACTGTTTGCTGTTTCGTCAAGTCAGTGGCGTCTTTAAGGTGTCTCGAAAAGCTGTTAAGCATGTCTAAGATGCCGGCCAAGAAGAAGAGTTGCTTTCAGATCACGAGTGTGACTCAGGCTCAAGTCGCGGCCAACAGCGCGACCGACGACACCGAGAGCCTGGATGACCCGGATGAGTCCCGGACAGAGGACGTGTCCTCCGAGATATTTGACATGTCCAGGACTGAGGTATGTGACAGGAGCTCCTCAGAGGAGACTTTGAATAATGTGGGGGACTCAGAGGGCCAGACTCCTCAGAACGGCGGGCTTGGACTGCGCAGCTTGGGTCAACAGGGTACCCAGGCCTCGGGGGCGCAAGTCAGTAGTTCATCAAGCGCGACGACCATAACCGGCTGTAGTTCTCGCTTTAGGGTCATTAAGCTTGATCACGGCACCGGAGAGCCCTTCAGGAGGGGCCGGTGGACCTGTATGGAGTATTACGAGAAAGACCCTGAGGGCTCTGTGATGAGCAGGACTGTGGATAGTATAAGGCACACCAATGCGATCGAATCCGGAGTGGATAGAGACAGCGGGCTCGGGGCCACCGTCAACTCCTTAATGTCTCCTGATGTAAATTCAGACGGCCCGCCTCACAATCTAGAACCGCACAGCTTCAATGTGGCCCTGGGGTCTGGGTCACCTGAGTCTTTTAGTAATAAGCCAGTGCCTCCGTCTGCTCAGCACGGTATCCATCCGCCCGCTCACGAAGGAGGACACCCGGGTGCCCATCTTCAGAAATCTCCCAGCATCCCTGCTTCTCCTCAAGCGCAGCCCCTGCTTTATCAATCCCAGTCTATTACGCACCAACTTCAAAGTCAGCCGCTTTTGATATCAACGAGTCAGCCTGATTACACCCAACGCATCTTGCCCATTACAGTCACCCAGACTCTCCCCGGGGTAAGCCTTTCCGTCGGACACATCGTCAACCAGGGGTCGTCCCCTCTTCCGACCCCGGCCACAGGAGGGGTGCAGGTTCTGGGTACAGTAGAAATGTCTGGACTCCCTGGAGGTGTTCCCTTGGGGAGCACACCGGTGTCGTCTGTCCCAAATCTGGTGCAGCAGTCTGCTTTAGGGCTGTTGAGCAGCATCACCTCATTGCCCTCCATTCAGCAGCAGCAGCAGCAGCAATCCGTGGCACAATACCAGGCCTCAGGAGTAATGCATGGTTTATCAACAACTCTGCAAAGCACTCAGAACTTGCCTGTAGCATCTGCTACGGTACCTAATACCTCCCCTCACAGCCAGGTGTCCCAGGTTCCCCGCAATGGGACGGCAGCGGGAATGGGCGCCAGCATCTTCAGCCAGACGGATGAGAGTCGAAGGATGTCTGATGCTTCTGCGCAGGTTCACAGTAAAGACATCGTGAAGCCCTTTATCACAGAAGGCCTGCAGTTGCCCGGTCCGGCTGTCAACAGTCTTTTCGGTATACCCATTGCTATTGATGGGGAGGATGACAGGTGAGGTGCCACTGATGATCTGAACAGTTGAAGGGGTCTGACTGCTTCATGCAGGGTTCCCACAGACATGGAAGACCTGGAAATGTCAGTTTCCAGGCATTGAAATGATTATATAGTGGATTATTTTAGATATACCCAATATTTAATTTCCTAGAATTTGGTCTGCTCACTTTAAAAAGCAATTGATTGATTCATTAATTCAACTTTAAGCAGAGATGATGGAATTGAGGAGGTGTGGGAACCCTGCTCTTGTTTTCAGATAGTGTTTTTTTTTTTTCTTAAGCACACACTCTCAGGTATAATATTGATATTAATTGGAATATTTAATGGGAGAAGTGTCAAACAGAAATGTAGTGTGCATTCTGAATGAGATTCAACAGCTTAATAATCATTGACTGCCTCGTCTTGGTAATTTTCCATGCAGTTGCATTAATGTGCAGATCTCTGTGCATGCCTGCAGTGGTTGTTTCATGAGGAATGCAGTGACATGTGATGGATGTTTGGTGGTTCTCATTAGTTTCGTGACATTTCTTGCTGTTTCACTACCACTCCTTTTTGTACGTTTTTCTTTTTAAAATCACAATTATTGGATAACTAAAGTATGTGAGGTACTTGAAATGTTAAACTAATCTCATATAATCTGGTTTTCCAGATAAAATACACACATTTCAATCTAAAACAAATTCAATGACTTGTCTCCCGACCTTTTTGACTGGACAGGTGCCATATCTTGTGATGCTCTTATCAAGTTTTTACGTTTCCATCCAGATGTAATAGTTGTGTAGTTTATTTGTTGGTAAAGGAGTCCATTATTGAGTTTAATAGAAAATAGTTATGCTATCAGTAATGGAAAGCATTTATTTGTCCCTTTTTTGGTCAATTTAATGCATGCTTGATGAAAAATGTTAATTTATGAAATATGCATATATAAAAATATGCATAAAAAAATATTACTGTCCCCACACTTTTGAAATATGTAAAAGGCTAGTTGTTATAGTGAAGTGAGGTTGTATTTTGGAAAGATATGGTTAATGTGTGCCCTAAACCCTAATAGCAATCATTGAAATTAAAAATGCTTCTTGTTTGTTTCCGGATGTCAGAAGCATGCCAGAAATGGCAGGGACTATAAAATGCTTTCTCAACTGAAAAGCGACAGTGCATATCTGGTGACACGGTTTCAGTTGAGAAGTGTTGCTGGTCGGCTTCCTCTTAGATGCTCAGCTTTCGGTTCCAGCGTTGCAAGTTGTACACAATATATCGACTTGTTGGCATACTCAAGAGGAAATGGTGAACTGTGGAGTGCTTCAGATGACTCTGTGGCTTTAACTTGGTGCTAGTCAGAAGTAGACTGAGCAGGCAGTGGTCGTAAAAGCAGGGGCTGGATCTCGGTGTAATTCCGACTACGTGCCATTGAGCCGCCCGGCCCGGCCGGGGTAAATACGCTTGTCACTGGTGACACCTTCTGTAGCTGATATGCGTTGGGGGCCTGTGATAGTGAAGGCCTGTCACGTAGCGAACAGTAGACCTTCCCCTATCTGTCACTTCTAGAGATAAGGTTGCTTCACTATGTGGTTAAAACATATTTTTTTACATTTATTAATTTTTTTATCGCTCGTTAGAAAGACCCAGACAGCCCTCACACCCCGTTTATGACTCTAAAGCCATGTTTTTCACATTATATATTTGCATAGTGACATGAGTGTGGTCATCTGACAGGCAGATAACATGTTAAGTGATTTCCTCAAGACAGCATTCCTCTTTAGGAATCACTGAAATATGCCATGCATCTGCCTTGGTTCCCCCACAAGCTTCATGAAAGTATTTAAAACATTGTTCACCTAGTCACTGTTATAATTTAATAATAATTTAAATAATGTGTAAACTTTTTTTTTTTTTTGTGTAAAAATCAAAATAAAATAATGCCACCACACTTTAAACATTTGGGGTCAATAATAATAATAATAATAATAATAAAAACTTTTATTAAACAAGAAAGTGTTAAATTAACAAAAAGCTATTTATTTTTAAAAATGCTTTTTTAAAATAATTAATTTAATAAATAATTCATTAAAAGGGAATGTTTCCACGAAAATATTTACAGTGATAAAAGTAAGAAATGCTTTTTTAGCACTAAATATTAGAATGATTTCTAAAGGATCATGTGACACTAGACTGATGCTAAAAATTCAGCTTTGGATCACATGAATTAATTTGTTTTTTAAATGTAATAACTTTAACTTAATTTGAGTAATATTTAGCTATTTTTGATAAGATAAATGTACTTGTGGTGAACAGAAAAGACTTTACTCAAAAACATTAAAAACTCGTAATAATTTTTTTAAAAAATTTATATTTTTTTCCATTGTGACATGACAGCCTCATGACCGTTAAATGCATTCCTTCCTACCATTTCTCAACAACAGAGTAACAGAGATCTTGGTTTTATTCCTGTTATTTGGGGATTCATGTATGCATTGCCCTTTAGCAGTTTTATAGACATTGCTGTGATTTGGTAATGAGATTGAAAAGCAGTAAAATGTGCTTAATATCTATTAAAATGTCACAATGAAAGCATCTAAATGTTTTTTTTTTCTTTTTAAATACATTTTTTTTGCTTCGTTTTGATTTGGTGTGAAATATGACATAGTCTTGTTACGTGAAAACTACCCAATTAGCTCAACCAACAAAACGGCGATTGCATGGCATTCATTCACAACACAGACCAGGTCCAAGTCCTGCAGAGCAACGGTTAATAATTACTTTGTCCAATGTCTTGACATTGTAAGTCTTAGGATTATGAGTCTAACATCTGAAAGCGTTTTAGATGAATTAGCTCATTGTGCAACATGAGATCAGATTTTGCCCCATCTGCTGGTTAGAATGCTTAACCGCTTCTGTTTTGCCCCTTTTTAGAGATACGATGGTGTATGTTGGCATATAACATCCCCTGACAGATCTGCAGTTATGTAAGCCTGACCAATAGAAGACGAAGATTTGCTTTAAAAGGTTAAAGCCTTAAGCTGACATTATCTTCAGTTTAGCTTTGTTTCTTGATCTTAAAACAATGGTTTTACTAGTCTTATATAAGTGTCTTAGAGGGAAGTGTCATACATTAGATTCATGCGTCTCAATCTCTTAATAGCAGCGCAGGTCAGAATGTACCTTCTCACCCAATCTGTCCATCTTTCTCTCTCTAATGCCTCTCGTGGCTCTCATACCTGACAGCGTCTTTGTATTTGGCAAGCATTCCCTCTTTCTTTTAAAACGCGCTTCTCTCAACACCTCCATCCAGGGGTAACGCTGCTGACAGTAAAGCAGTACACGACTCTTCAGAACACACTTTTCTGGTTCTTCCTGTGGGGGACTTCTCTCTTGTGGAGTCCTCTGTTGTCATGATCTTCCCGATCTCACTTTTGTCTTAAGAATGAAAGCTGCTGCTTTGGTGTTGTGTAAGCGCCAGTCGCACCACATTTTTTTAGGCATGGAATTTATTTCACAGTTATAAGTGACTGATTTGGAACGCTCTTTGTTGGCAGGAAACTCATGTAGCCTATTTTCCAAATAGCGCTCCTAATGTGAAGTGCACAAGTTGACTCCAATAGAATACGATACTGTAGTGCACACAAATTTGGAGTAAATTTCACACATTTTGGTGGCATGGATCAACACCACTAGGCAAAAAAGTTAGTCGGTTTTGGTTGAATTTGAGGTTTTCATAAAAATGAGTTTAAGGCCTTGTGTAGCTACCCCAGTGCTTTAAATAGTAACAAAACATCTGTGTCTATTTTTGTTTTCTGAGAGGTGCACCTATTCTCTGCTTGCGTCTTGATGACTGGTGCTTCCCCTCACCCCTCTCTGCTCTCCATTGAACTGCTTTTGTAGTTTTAATATTCATAATTTATTATTATTTTGTAATGAATGCACTAAAGTCATTTTTATATTTGATCAGTCTGTTTGTTTTTCTTGCTTCTATTTAAATTTTATAAAAAAAAAAAATTGCTTCACTGTTTTTTGCATCTTTGTTTTAATTTTCAATAACAACGGTGAAATAGAAATAGTTATGTTGTGGTTATTAATAAAGTAGGTCTTATTAAGAAAAGCAGTGGAGGAGAAGATTGCTTTGAAACCTTTAGGTTTATTCCAACAAGTCGTAGTTTTGTCAGCTTATTTGTGTAAATTCGCTCATTTTGCCTGCGCATCTCACACACATTTAGTGAGGTGATTTTTGTTGGGAAGTTCCTGAAAATCCTGAGTTTTACTGAACGTGTGTTTTGTTTTTTTTACTCTGAAGATTTTAAATC
>JAUMHR010000043.1:427469-447195 GCA_032361145.1 Enteromius fasciolatus
GTGTGTGTGTGCGTGTGTGTGTGTGTGTGAGAGAGTACCGTTGTTGGAGGCGTGCAGGGCTTTGAGCGAGCAGCCGCGCAGACGCAGGTGTGAGATGTGGTTTCTCTGACAGTGCAGCACCTCCAGCCGGGGGAAGACGGAGGCGTCCAGCTCACTCAGACGGTTATCTCTCAGGTCCAGCTGAGTCACGTGACGCAGAAACTCCGGCTCGTCCGGCAGCACAGAAGAGATCTGATTCAGACTGAAGAGACGGAGAAACACCTCACTCTACACATCATCATGTGTGACCCTTGACCTTGAGGGTCAATGCTGTGTTAAGATAGCTGAATATCCCTCCACTGATGTTTGTTATGAGAGGATAATATCTGTCTGGGATACAACTATTAGACAATCTCAATATTGAGAAAATCACATTAAAGTTGCCCTTATGAAGTTCCTAGCAACACATATTACTGTACTAACGGTAGTAAATGTACAAAATACAGGAACAAATTATCATTTTGACCCATACAATTATTACAAATATACTTACATACAGACATGTATACACATTTATATGTATATATATATATATATATAGGACACTGGTTTTCATTGTGAGTGTTTGTGTACACGAGTGTGTGTGTGTGTGCTCACCGCAGGTCGATGTGTTTGAGCGTCAGCAGGCGGAAGGCCTGTAGCGTCAGCACACACACTCTGTTCCCGGCCATGCAGAGTCTCTCGACGGCAGGAAGCCGCTCCAGCACCGGCGGCACCTGACTGAACTCATTGAAGGACAGGCCCAGATAGTTGAGCCTCTGAAGACTGCCCAGCTCCGCCGGGAGAGCACTCAGCAGGTTCCCGTCCAGGACCAGGGTCTGCAGACTGACACACACACACACACACACACACACACTCAGTCAGTCTCACTGTGAGAAACAGTCCAGCAGGGGGCGGCAGTGAGCGAGAGTCACATGACCTCTGACCCCACACCTGAAGCGTTTCTGATTAGATGAGAATGAAAACAGCATTCATTTTATATTTTTGTTGTTCCTAAAGTCATTTTAAACAGAGATTAAAGTCTGTACAGGGAAGAACATCTGAAAACACAAACGACCCGACGGTTCAATCTACAATCATTTTCTGCATTTCCTTTCCTTCTGTACCTCTGACATGTTTGGTTATGTTCTCATTTGTACAATATGTTCAGTTTATATACATGTGTCCTAAAAAATATATTGTTTAATTTTATATATTACATATATTATACAATAGGTATTATACACACACACACTCTACAAAATAATAAAGTATGTTAATAGTATTTTATACACACGTGCACACACACACACACACACACACGCAACTGTTATAAAGGTTATTTAATGCATCCTTCTTGAATAAAAGTTTATGTAATCGTGTTTCATAAAAAAATGTTAGAAAAAAATAATAAATAAATACAAATTATCCAATAATTGTTTGCTGTATAAAGAAACAAATACTTGGTGAGCAGAAGAGACTTCCTTCAAAAACACTGAAAATATAACAGAAGTGTATGTTTCTAGTGATTGATAGACTTATTAACCCTATTCATAACAGTAACCCTAAGGAAAGTCACTGCAGTAATGATCTTGTGCTCGATTGGACGAGCTGTGGTCATGTGACACTCACCTGCTCATGTTGCCCAGGTCGGGGTGGACAGAGGTCAGCCGGTTGCAGCTGAGGTTGACCTCTGTCAGTGTGCTGATGGAGCAGATGGGCAGCGGGAAACTCCCCAGCTGATTATTAGACAGATTGAGACTCCGCAGGCGGGAAAACCTGCCGAGAGATGACATCATCAGCACAATATCACACTTTCATATTATTCAAGTTTTCAATTTGAATTTTTCTGGATTTCCGTTGTAAAGGTTTAACTACATTTTTATAACCCAAATTATACATGATCCAAAGATGTAACAAAACAATTTAATAACTTTGCACATTCTAACAATAATACTGTCCTATGAAATACTTATTATTATTTTGATTGTTCAATATTTTGTGATTTTATATAATTTTCTAGCTAACAAAGTGTAGCTTCCTGCTAAAATGTAAACATGTGATCTTAAAAAAAATGGTTTTAATAAATTGCAATTAGTGCCATTGTGTGTGTATATATATGTATATATATATATATGAAAAATGTTATACATTTAATATATTTATATATAATTTGAATATATTTTGAAAATATATACTGCATGTGTGTGTATTTATATACACATAATAAACATACACAGAACTTCCTGAATTTTGAATGCAATGAATCGTTTGACGGCACTAATTTAATATTAATTTTAATACTTCATAAGTACATTCTACTTTACACTAGTGTACTATATGTGTCATAACTGTTTTCAGTGAAACCTTTAACTGAATATTATTTTGAGATGTTTTAGTGAAGGACCACAGCACACCTCTGGAGCTGCAGCAGAGTCTGGTCCGCAGGAAGGAAGTTGTGTTTAAGGTTGAGGTGCGTCAGATCCTGACTGTACAGAAGATTAGGAGGCAGCTTCTCCAGACTACAGCAGGACAGATCCACCGAGCTGATCCTCTGAGACACCACCTACACACGGATCACGAAGGGGAAGTGAACGTCTGACATTACTGACGCCAAGCTGTTTTACTGACATCTTTCATCATTGATTCACGCTGCTGCTGTAACTCACAGACCATCAGTTCACTGCAGTCATCATGAAAGGGTCACATTTACTCTTGAAGGCATGTTTTTTTCTTTATTTCGTGATGTGCCTGAGTAAACGGCGGTGATCCAGTCTAAACACACACGTGTGATCACATTAACCGAGGCTCTTCTAATCTGAGGCTCCTGGGGGACCGGACACGTCTCTGCTGGAAAATAGGCCGGCCTACTTGCGTTTGTTTGGGATGGTGTGTTCGTAGTGAAGTACGCTAAAGTAGGACTCCCAACTAGGGCTTGCACGCTCTCACACACACACACTCACTCCTCACGTGACGGGATGATGGGTGTCGTTTTCAGGGCAAATGTAGATGAGAGCAGTGAAGCGCTGGAGAACCTGAACAGACTCCGAGTGTGAGGTTTGACTCTAAAACACACACTGATTCATCACAGCTGCTCTTCTGCGGAACACACTGGAGAGTATTCATCATTTCCCATCAGCCCAGAGCTGGACCGGACAAATGTAAGATCACGTCACATGATCACAATATAAGTGTTTGACAGACTTCCACAGGACGTCCACATTCAGATCTGTTCCCCACGCAAACCGCTTTAAAACGTAAAAAATAAATAAATGAAAGATGAGGATTTCAATATTTCATAGAGCTGGGAAAATAAATCACTGCATCACAAACCAGGAAGTGATTCAGTGTTGATCTAGAGCTCTTCTTCAGTGCTCTGCTACACACACACACACACACACACACACACACTTCATCTCTATTATTATTTGTCATGTGTGTCGTTGTTCTGGTTTCTTAGTAACAAGATAAAATAACGACACCGATTTTAATCTTTGCCCACTTTGTCATAAATATATATTATTTTTATATTTTGCTGCCTTGGAAGACTTCGTTTTTAAATTAAAAAACTTAGTTTGACGTGACGCTACCGAATCATGACACTGTACACTGATCTGGGGGAAGATGTGAGAGAAACCTGTCCATATCAATATATTATTGTAAATATTATCACCTCTCTACGAACACGGCGGGAATAGAATCACCGTAGAGTTTGTTATAGCATTATAGTAAGATAGTGTGCTAGTTTAGCCGCGCGTCACACACAGGTGCGTTACACTGAGATCAACTGAGCCTAGAATAAATGATAGCAGCGCGGCAGTTTATGGTGTTGTAACGGGGAAAAAGGAAAGGAAAAATTAAAGCTGTTTATTTATGATGCTGTTATTCCCATCCCTGCGTCTCACACACACACACACACACACACCTTCGCCGCCTGCCGGTGCCAGCGCAGGTGTTCAGTGAAGCTGTCGAAGCTGATGTAGTAGGTCTGACTCTGAGGTCCCGCCGAGCTGAAGGCCAAACAGTGACTGTGCTTCTTCACCTCTTCCACCTGAACACACACACACACACCGTCAGTGTCACACGTCTGTTCGGGTCAGATGGATGGCTGACATCACTAGCAGTCTAGAGCAGAAATAAACACTGAGAGACCATGAAGCACTTCATCAAACCCCCATAAACCTCACTAAACCATGTCCACTGAGCTAACCAGGGTCCAGCCCATACGCAGACTAACTCAAAATAAAAGAATTTCATATATGAACATATATATCTAGTCAATAAATGATGCATGATCTGATCATCATCAGTCTGTCTGGAGTCACACGAAGAAACAGAACAAACTGAGACTCCATCCAGAAGAACGGAGACAACGTCTCCAAGATGAAGAAAACAAACCTTTAAAAGACTTTTACACACTACTCTACATTGTTGACATATGGTTAATATATATCATATGATATAACATACCGGTATATAGTAATATCACTCTTGAGAAAGGATAATAAATATAT
Organism: Enteromius fasciolatus; assembly: GCA_032361145.1. NCBI lineage: Eukaryota > Metazoa > Chordata > Actinopteri > Cypriniformes > Cyprinidae > Enteromius > Enteromius fasciolatus. The sequence continues at coordinate 432,002 of JAUMHR010000043.1, forward strand.
TACATTTCCGTATGGGTGGAAAATATGCTGTGTACACATAACCTGTTCACATAACTGAACTTGTTCAGAACATGCAAGCAACAAAGTGAGAATACTGCAGTTAACTAGATCCTGTCCTTTCATTCCTTTCTGGTCTGCAAACGTCTGAATCTACATTAGAGCAGGTACGTTTCTGACCACTGGGTGCTCGAGGATCACTGGATTACCTTTCCTCCGATCAGCGGCAGGATGTGCATCTTGCCCGTATGACTGGCCTTCACCGAGGACACCATCAGACAAGTGCCACATAAGATCACCTGCCGCCGACTCCAGCGGTTCACCGGCAGCTGCAGCTTTCCCTTTCGTACGTTATATGTTCCGGAGAGCTGGATGCGCTCTGAGCTCTCGATGCTGTGAGGTTTTCCTGCAAAACAGAGAAAAACATGAGAATGACTTCTTCAATCCACTGTCAACACATCCAGAGCAGCTTCAGAAGAGCTCACGCCGCTGAACTCTACACTAAACACACAGTCAGTACTAGCACAGAGCAGTAACGGTGTGTTCACACGGGCCGTCAGCGCCAACGCTTCACATTGACTTTGAATGGGTGACGTCCAGCGCTGCCGGAAGGAATTGTGGATCCGTCGGCGGCGCTTCACTGGCGTTGCTCGCGGCAGAAGTTGAAAAAATTCTCACCTTTTGCCGTGAGTGCTGTCGACGGAAGCATCAGCCAATCAGGATCACTCTATGCAAATACAGCAGCCAGGCGGCAGCCAATCACGTTCCGAGTTTTTGTTGTTGAGATCCTGTCTAATTTAATTGGCTGACGCTGCTATGACCAGGTGTCAGTGCCAAACTTCAGCCACACCTTCCATCAAGCGTTAACGCTGACGCCCCGTGTGAATGTACTGTAAGAACGAGTAATGAGTTCAGCTGTCAGTTCTGGTGAACGGTAGATTATTAACAGAAAAGCAGTGGTCTCAAACTCAGTTCCTGGAGCGCCACAGCTCGAGTTTACCTCCGACCCTCATCAAACACACCTGATCCAGCTCCTCAAGCTCTTCAGGATTAGTAGAAACTTCCGAGCAGGTGTGATGTGGAGCTGGTTGGAGATGAACTCTGCACAGCCGTGGGCCTCCAGGAATTGAGTTTGAGACCAATATAGTGAGAAGTATTCAGAACAATTCTAAAACATAACTCAGCAGTCAGTACTAGTGGAGGAGGAGTCCGATCAGATGCTCTGAATAATTCAGCAGTGCTCTCTAGGCTACATGGAGTGAGTTCACACACACATCACTGAGAAACAGATGCACAACATTCTCTGCCATGAAGTTTTTTAAATGGGTTGATATGTCAGTAATCTTTCGTGTCTTAATGTGTCTGGTGCTGTGTTTGTCCCGCGCTGAACGGTGAGATGTGCTTCTCTCATCAGATCTGTGCAGCAACATTTCTGCTTTTATTTCTAAGACAGAGCGGGCCAGATCTGACCCAAAAGCAGCAGCAGTATGTGGGTCAGGACCCCACGGTACACCGCATGGAGCGCTGCAGCCCACTTTACACTCAACCTGACTCAAAAACAACACCTCACACCAGCCGCTCTTAATCGGTTATCTCTGGTGTTATGTGGTGATCTGTTACAGTAAAGGAAACAGAAATAAGAATAGCAGGTTAGAAATATTGCCGCTGTAGACGACAGGCACACAGACGGATCTCAAGTGGATCTTAAGCATGATTTAGGCGTGTTGTGCTTTTTCCCAGGGCGTGATCCTCAGAAAGGAAACCACAGCCTTTCCTGCGTGAGAGCTCCTCTCTGACCACACACACCCTGAACCATGAGCCCCTGCTGCGCGGCTATACAACATCACATTTGATTAGCTATAACGATAAATCTATTAATAGATCGGTTCTGTGATTCTCATAGCGATTCTCTCTGGAATCCATTCTGAACTTCACCAGCAGATGGCGCTCTAGCCTAGATTTACCTGATCATGAAGAAGAGCGCTTCTGCGTTTAACGGAGTGGTTAAATGTATTTGCACCTCAGCCTTTATGCTTTGATGACCCAACATTAATGTAAACAACTCACTGCACACGAGTAATTCACTTCAACCTTTCTGAACTTTATGAATGATTATTTTAAGTTTAAGTGTGTGTGTGTGTGTGTGTGTGTGTGTGTGTAAGGAACTGAAAGCACGTATTTTCTAAAGCATGCAGCGCCATCTACTGTTAAAACTAAGCTCAGAATCCATCCCAGAGAGCACTGTGACACCCCTGTTAACCAGTTTACCAGGTCAAAGTGAGGCTCAAATATCAGAATTCATTTTTCTGCATTGCATTGTCTGGCTGTTCACAGACTCGGATTAGTCTCGGAAGTGTTTTGTTTTTTTTAAATGATATTCATTTTTCATATACCCCAATACCGGTGCGTGTGTGCGTACAAAGCGTCGGGAACACAAAGCGGCGGAGCGTCCCGCCGCGGGTCATTGTTTGAGAGGGGGACTGTTTTGCAGTGGTACCAAACAAGCTGTATGCGTCTGCATGAGAGCGGTGGAAGCACGGCCTGCGTGTGTGTTGAGCGGTGAACGCCCCTTGCGTTCGGAGGCACACGGTGATCGAAAGGCGGCTGCAGCGCCGATCAAAGTCGGACAAATGATCTTACTAGAATGCATTTTGTAAGACATCAGTCGATGAAGTCAAACGCACCTACTGTCACAAAGAGGAACTTCTTCCGAAAAGAGGAGCCATGTCAGTTGTGTGGAAATACTTTGGCTTTAAAAAAATCTGACGTTGACCAAACAACCATCTTCTGTAAATGCTGTCATCTAGTCATGCATGGAAAAAAAAATACCGTCAAACACCGTGACATCGATATCATTTTGAAAAATACCGCGATATAAATTATTAAGAGCAGAGTTCAGCACTAGTAAAGACACAACTAGGCAGCAGATAATAGTAAAGAATAGTCAATACTAATAAAGAACAGAATTCAGCTGTACTAGTGAATTACACAACTCTGTACCTCATTAAACGAATTCAGAAGTCAGCACTAGTAACAGACAGAATTCAGAAGTTGGTACTAGTAAAGAACACCATTACTACTAATACTAAAAGGCAGAATTCAGCAGTCAGTACGAGAAAGAAAAACAGAATTTGGATCCTGGTACTAATGAATTACAGAATACGCTCTCTATATCATTATTATATTGGTATTATTGATTGAGAAACAGTGTGTCTCCAGCACAGAGCCGTGAAGGTGTGTCCAGGGACAGACGCCTGAGGTCGAGGGTCAGCGGTCTGTCCCACGCTCCGTTTTTAAACACCTCATCCTGTTTTGAGCGGTCAGGCAGATGCAGTCCTCTGGGTATCCGGCACAAAGCAGAAGAGGGTGTGTGTCCAGGCTATATTTGTCCACGCGCCGCTCGTGCGGTCTAATGCACTGGAGAAACCGCCCGCGTGACAGATTGGGGCTAAAAACTCCTGAATAATTTCTTTCAGCAGCGTGAGAGCTCACGACACGCTCTGGAGGAGCTCAGCTGCATTACACAACCTCTACAAGGAAACGATCACCACAGATCTCAGGCATCTTGATAATCAAGTATTATAAGTATGTTCTTATCACAGGAAGCATCATTTTAAGCCAAAGAGTAGATAGTAAAGAAAACAAGTAGTTTCACACAGTTTGTCACTAAATGAACAGGAAGAAGAATGGATTGAATTCAGTGAAGTGTAGAAAGACAGAAGGGTCACATGCCAATCATCAGAATAAACGTGTGTCACACACAAAATCCTAATTATTAACAGCTTTCATCAGCTCGGAGTTTATCTATTCAGGCGGCCTAATTCTTTTCTTATTCTGATGTAGCTTTAAGGAAACACAGATTGTTTCCTTCTTTTTAGCGGAACACAAAAGAAGAACCGACAGTAAAAAGTCCTGCGCATGCGTATCTGTCTGCTGGCAGTGAACGTGACCTCCTTGGATCTTTCTAAACAGGGATGCAAACGTTTCATAAAATAACCCCCTGCATGCTAAAGTGTATATTCTGAGCGCATACGGTGAGGTTCAGCGAGAAACAACACAAAAATCTAGTTATTATTAGGTGAAAAGCAGAAAAGCCAGTCAGACTCGACGAAACAGGCCTGCAAACGCCACAAAGCCAGGCTTTAATATACAACTAATTACATCCTTTATAAGGAAAGATTTGAATGTGTTATGTGTAATGATTTCTCTGTTAATAGTGTGTGAACAACACGCATCCCTGAACAAACTCAGAGAGACCCTAACATCATAAATCACAAACCTCACCAAAACATCTGATGAATGCTGGACGAAAACCTCTAAATAACAGCATTTCTGTTGAGAATTACTTGTAAAACACTTATTAAACATATTAAAGGACACATTATTCAACATATTACACATATTAAAACCTAATTACTTGAATCAAGCTTCAAAGGTTCTTCAGAGCGACGTCAGAAGAACCATCTGAAGAGCCTTCTTTCAGCACAAGAGACAGAAGGGTTCAGAGGTTAAAGGTTCTTCTCTGGCCTTGTGAAGCAGCTTTACTGTATTTCTAGCGGTACAGCTCACTCAGACGAGTGTAACGTAGATGTTTCCCAGCACAAACGATGTGTGAAGATGTGTCGAACAGCAGCATTAACTAAAAACATATTCAGTGCATTTCAAATAAATATTAAAGCTCATATCACTTCTATTGTATTTGTTTCAGTGAACCGCTGAGCTCTGATGTTAGTCACACACACACACACACTCATATATAGTGATGACACACTCAGACGCAGAGATGGGGTCGTCTATCGTTTCTGCTGGAGAAGAGACATGAGCTCAGCACAGACAATAACGCTGAATCTCCTGAAACCTCATCTGGATCCTGAAGCACTGCAGCGCTCCGACACACAGCCTCCAGAGAAACACTCCTCCTTTTTATTAACTTTGTGTAATCAACACCAAAACTAAAAGTGAAATTAACATGAATAAAATCCACAAAAACCTTATAAACTGTTTAGTTTCAGTCTCAAGGTTTTTCCTAAAGGCCACGTCTACGGCGAGCTGCGGTCAGGCGAGTGTGTTTCTACACTTCAGCGTCTGCTTCAGGACCGTCGGGAAAGAGAGAGCGGTGATTGGACGCCTAGCTTTGGGAAGGACTCGGTGCTGGAGAATTAAAGCGAAAGTGAAATCAACATCTGTCATAGTGCTGCGGACCAGACTGACTCCAGCTCAGAGACGTTTCTACTGTACACACCTGAAGATCAGACGCCTGACGGAGGCACAGAGAGAACAAGTGATACAAACACACACACTCTTCACTCTCTCTCTCACACACACTCTCACACACTCTCTCTCACACTCTCTCTCACACACTCTCTCTCACACTCTCTCTCACACACTCTCTCTCACACTCTCTCTCACACACTCTCTCACACACTCACACACTCACACACAGTGGACCGAGTTGTTAACACAGTTACGTAACACAGTAACAATTGAACACACAACAAAATACTGCCTCAAAGAACCAAAACATTAATATACTGAGAATATCGCTGGTTATGATTGAACAGCCGGGTCATGTGATTGAGACTGTGTCTACCTCATCAGTCCACCTGAGGAGCTGTGCTAATAGACATTTCTGCAAAACCAGAGCAACATGATGGATCAGAAACTACCAACTAATACAGAGAACAGAAGAAGTCAAACATGGCTTTGCAGATCCTACAAAACAGATGATAACGGTGAACGAGCGCAGGACGCACATCTCATTTATTGCTCATCCTGATATTTTCACACAATGAAGAGATAATTTCAGACTTAATTTGAATTTTATTAACAACTGACCAACGCACATACATAAGATACGATGCAGTATTACAGTACTTATTAATGTAGGTCAATGACGGTCTATAAATGATATAGGGAGACTACTCAGTACGATAACATTGCATTAAACATGGAGCCACACCTAGCTCTGTGAGTGACATGAACCAGGACCGAGACAGACCCTCGTAACTCACACACACACACACACACACACACACACAGAGACACACTCACTCATCACTAACATTACTAACCACTACTAGTTAGAAGATCATCTTCAAACGATGTCCTTCTTCCACCAAAACAACTAAAGGCTGGAGCTCTCACTAAAACAGCTGCTGGACGAAGTTAAGAAACCGACAGAAGCGTACAGCCAGAGCAACAAAACATTCATATTCATCTCTTACTTCCTCATGCTCGTCTTCTTCAGGGCTTGGCATCTCCACAGCAGCAATATAACATGTTTAGATATTATATATGTTTTCAATAACTGGATTTGTTGTTCATCAATGTGCAGTAATTGATTACACATGAATTAAAGAGGTATTACTGATGCTTCATCAGTCAGATTAAACATGAAGAAAATATCATTTAAACACAGTAATATATTTGATCACAAAGTTCACTGAGTTCAAACAGCAGCATTAAAGCTACACATCAAAATCTGTAACTGTAAGCCATATTTATCATATTCACATCAATCACAATCCGCAGGATACGAGGAGTCTCCCTTCAGACTGAAGCGTGGCTCTGAGGCCGACATGCCTGACATTCCCGGAGCGCCTCAGAACACACACGAACACACACCAGGCCTGCGGAGACACACTAATCCTCCTCACACGAGCACAGCGGCTTTAATCAAGACAACATCTGCCAGACCGACACGAACCACCTCAAACTCAGACAGCAGCATCTCCAAACCCAGCAGCACCGCGAGGAAGACGCACAACAAGCTCCATATCGGAGCTACACCAGCACACCTCAAGACGTCTCATTTCAAATAAAACTAAAGGGGTTTTTAAAATCTAACAATTTATTAAAACAGCTCCTCAAAAGACCCTGATGATCAGATTCTTCTAGAAAATGACTGATGAGCTGCTTCCGTCCAGGAAGACGTTATTCTGAACAGATCTTTTACTGGATCAGACGCTCAGAAGACACGATCACGTTCATCAGGATCTGATTTGCTCAGTTGCTAAGATCCACTCCAGCTCTGGCCCACGAATCCTTCCCCCATCCGTATTCCTCACAGCCCTGTTTTTCTCAGCGGCGTGAATGAAAGCGCTTCCTGCAGCCCACTGTTGGCCGCTGGCGTGAGACGCCGAGCCAAGAACAGGCCGGCTGAACAGCATCTAAATATCCCGAGCCCTCTCTCTTCACCCTCCACTGCACCAGCAGCATTCAGCCTTTCATTCCCATGATAATGAACAGACCGGAACAAGAGCGCCGTCCAAAGCACAAGAGCCACGCACAATGGTTTTGTGGCCATGTCATGTGCATCCGTGGGAGCAGAGAACGCTGCCATGTTTTATTACCAGCAACGAGAGAAAGAGAGAGAGCCATGGGAACATAAACATGGAGGACGGCTGTGAATGCATGCTTGTCCTGGAGCTCACGTTTGACATGCACTCGCCGTACAGACACAGCACATCTCTCACGCTAACACGGCTGCTCGACTAAACGTGCTATTCGTCATCAATCAAGGGCTGCTGGTTATTTCTGACATGCAGCTAGACCCTGATCTCCTGCATGCATGCGAGCACACTGCTGCTAACATGAAGAAAAAGTGGCGCCGTCAGGTTCTTTCTGCTGGATTTGGACATGAAGCCACACGCGATCCGTGTTCGGAAGGTTGCTGAAATCTGCATGGCTATTCATTTGTGTATTATATGCATTTCCTGTCTCCAGTAAAGTGAAACTTGTCAAGGAAGTAAATAAATAAATAAATGAAGAGTCACTGTGCTATTTTTACACCCTCGTGCCATATATTCACCGCCTGATCCTGACATCACATGCACCTCTAATCTTCGGAGTGCTCGTATCTTCTGTCAAGAAACTCGCCGATGCTGTTCATCTGTAAACTCTTTCTGAGCTGAACAGATTAATCGAGTGTTGTAGCACTGTTTTGGGCGTGCGGTAACACCCCGAACATGTCAGCAGCCCGTACTGAACACACACGTGTGTGTGTGTGTGTGTGTGTATAAACACTACTCTGAAGCAGAATGTGCAAGGTTACTCATTTGTCCAGATCTTTCTAAAGTAAGTAAATAAAGGGTTGTTATTGACATGCATAACACGCTGTGTGACCCTGATGTCACGTGATCTCACACAGAGCTGATATCTGATGTCAAAAACTTTATAAGGTATTAATTTTCTAAAGGAAGTAAATAAAGGATTGTCACACTATTTTTGACACATCAGACATCACGTGCACTCAGAGCTTTCACCTCCGTTCTTCCTCACGAACACACACTTCTGGTCATGTTACTCATTTATAACTCTTTCTAAAGTTAACACGTGTTATAGAACTATTTTGGATGCGAGTGAACTGCTTGACCTGGACATCATGTGACCTCACAGAGCTGATCTCTCAACTCGAATCTAGTCCAGGCACGTGTTTGTAAACTAGGTTTGTATTGTTTGTAATAAACTGTATAAAGAGCAACGAAATGAAATGAAAATGAAATATGATTGGATGCAAGCTGCTCCTGAGATAATCCCCAGTCTGTTCTGGACCGGCAGAGTCAGGACCTCTAATGGTTAAAAACATGAGCTTCTACAAATCAAACATATATATTGTGTGTCTGCTGCTGAATACCACGAACAAAACTCAGTCAGCTGCATAAAACTCGATTAAGAGCTGTTTTCCTGCAAAATAGAGCAGCGTGATTCTGGATGAACTGATTTTTGAACGGAGGTTGTAGTTCTCTCACAATTCTGATTATCTTATAGATATATCTCATAGAATGATTCAGTGACTCACTCCAGATTGACTCGGTTCATTCCTGGACGAATCAGTGTTTTGAATCGATCTCTTGAATTAATTATTCAAACACAACTACAGGAAATTAACTTCACAACAAGTAGCCTTTCTGATTCAGGAATCCCCAGCCCTACACCCGACAGCAGCCCGTGTGTGTGTGTGTGAGTGTGAGTGTGCTGGGAACACCTGTGTGAAGCGAGCACGGTTTACCTGCGTAGAAGCGCAGGAGCGAGCCCAGCTCGGTGTTCATGCCCTCCTCCTGCACCCGCCACGGATCCTTAAATCCCAGTTTAAAGAGAAAGTCGTTCTGGATCTGCAGGGGCCTCTCTTCGGGCCCCAGGCGCCGTGCCGCCTCGCCGTGAAGCTGAACGTACAGCGCCGGACCGGAGTCCCAGTCAACGGCGGGGCTCGCCTCGGATCCGTCCGTCACCGGACAGTCCAGCTCCAGCTCGTCCGAGGAGCTGGCGTAGGTGTCCAGGCCCTCGAGCGCCGAAGCGTCGGTGCCCAAAGTCATATCGTCGCTGAGCGAGTCCCGGTGCCGGCTGAACCGGGCCCCGGAGCTCAAGTCGCTGCTGCTCTCCACATCGGAGCCCGCGGACCGCTTGACGGAGTCCTCGTCCTGAGGCTCGGTGTCGATGTCGTACCGGAACCGGTGCTCCTTCTCCAACAGCAGCAGCCGCAGCCGGTCGCCGTCGCAGTTCCCGTTTACGTCCGTTTTGGCGGCCAGCCTCAGGACCGAGCCCGGTTTGCCGCTCAGGCGCTGCGCGATCTCGGCCGCGGTGCAGTCCGCGGTGCACAGCACGAGCCGCGGCGGGAGAGAGCGCACCGTCAGTCGGTCATGGACGTGAACGGAGCCGCGGCGCAGGTCCTGGCGGACCCACTGCCGGTCACAAAGCTGTAGCGGAGCCGCGGTGCGGTGTCTCTGCCGGTCTAGAGACGAGCTGACGCTGGACGCGTGCCTCCTCACCCTCCTCTTCCTCAGCTCGGCGGGGCTCCGGCTCCGGTTCTGACGCGGGTTCGACGCTCTCTGGCCTTCGTCGTCTTCTTCATCGGCCGCGGATCTCAAGGCCGCACTCGGAGCGCCACTTTTCTTCAGTTTCACGCTCTCCATCCTCGCGTATCGCTCTTTAGTCCATCAGAGCGGGGATACGAGCGCCGCTCAACGCGCGGAGGGGCGTCATGAACGATCGCGGCGCGCCGCTCGGCAACAGATCATGGAGTCTGAAAGCGGACGAGGCAAGTCTCGCGTGAAGCAAGCCCGCGAGAGCAGAGGAATCAGTGTTGCCAAGTCCGCGGATTTTACTTCTACTTTGTGGCTAAAGGGATAGAACTAAAACCGGAAGCCAACAATAGATTCAATTTTCAGTTTATTAGATTGTCTTTTATTATTTAACCTACCCCTTACAATAATATAAGCAAAAAACGTACTTAAAACATAAAAACGTCATTATTGCTGTACAGTGTGACAATAATTATGCTATACTGATGTGCGCATGGCCTGGGTTATTAACCTGAGTTTATTTTTCTATTTATATTTATGTTCGTGTGCAGAAGTGACCCCGGTAACGTGATATTTAGCCTCTGGAACGCGAATTCTGGTTGCGAAGTGTATTTTGGCAGTACAGCGGATTTTTTGTAAAATATCCTACAATCCTGACCCACCGGAATGCTGTTTTTATTATAGATTGGAATCTAGTGGTATTCTATAGTATGTTTGTACTATTGGCATAATAAAAATAAATATAAGAAGGGGAAAGAAACGTCACTGTAAGCTCGCGTGAATTGAAACCATCGCGAGAGTTCACGTTTCAGAGGCGTGTGACAGGCGTCAGGTTTACTCTGTGCTGGTATTGCGTGTGTTTTAAACAATTCTCTCATTGGTTTTACAAATCGACTGCTTTTTTAGTGAATAATAAGAGCAAAAAGACTTCACTTACATTTTTCAAGAATAACCAAGCTATTCTGCATCGTTTGCAAACTTATTAAACGTGTGTTTTTCTAGTATTTTTATCTTAATATTCACGCTGGGAGTTGCTAAAATCGGGTCGCTATCATCCTTTATTTTCTAGGGTGATATATTAATAAATGCAAGAATACCAGTGTGTGCATTTTTTGCACTAAACTCCATTTCCCGAGATGCGCTGCGGCGTTTGTTTTTATTGGTGCGTCATAGTCGTGGTTATCCATGTTTATGTTCATAAGTTATTAAACACACACAGAGAGAGAGAGATTGGATTGATTTCTTTCCCAAATTGCATCGACTGCTCTAAAATATGAGACATCGATGTTTCAGGAGTTGAACACATAGAGTAGAAGTTTAACTGTTTTATTCAGTTTGCTGCACATGTCCGATTTGTAAGAGAAAGCATGTCCCCAAGGCATTAGATGCCAGTGTCTGATATCATAACTATGCAAAAAATTAGATTCCAAAAACAGTATAATCTATTTCTTATGATTTAAAATCAGTTTTTTTATACCTCAGAACAATCTCAAAGTGAGAAGAGCTGCTAAAGTCTGTTTTTATTTCATCCTGAAATGTATTGTATATGTGAATAAAAATATAAATGAATTTAGTTTTAGATCTTCATCTACTTCTCACCCAAAGAAGGCCATTCTGAATAAATGATGATCGAGTGCTTCTTCACCGATTGTTTCGAGACACGAAGCACATGAAGACAGCTTTCTAATGAAATACAGTCTAATGACACACTGTGCAATAAAAACATCCCCATATATAACACATTCATACTTATATTTACTGTATATTCACATTCCCACACACCTGTACATACACTGCCTGCTGTCTATTTAGCATGTTTTAGCATGTATTTTTATATTTGTTCTACATGTGTGATTCTGGTTTTGTCTGTATCAGAGCCGGTTTGTCCCATCCTTCATCAGCACACACACACACACACACGTGTTTCCTGCACACAGAGCCGGAGGAGACGTTATAGATCCACACACAGCAGTCCTTCAGAAACCAGTCCGAAGCTGATCACATTCACACAGGATTTATATAAAGGACCAGAACTGATATTTATATTTGTATAATATTTATCTTGTTACATATATACATTTGTATTTTTATCAGCCTTGAGTTGTTACAAACTTCTTCCAAACCTTTTCTTTTGTGTTTCTCAGACTCATAACAGGAGTAAATGATGATGCTTTCGCATGAACTATAGTTTGAAGTCTATCATGTTATTATTTTAATGGCAGAATTAATCTCTTTTTACTGTGATTGTGTGAGACTTCCTGTTCATTAATCGCCCCAGCTAAGAAGTAGTGCAGACCAGTGCTCATCATCACAACACGTCCAGTTTATCTCATAATAAACTCCAGCAAAGCTATGTTAAAAATAAAAATGAAAAGACATTGTATTCTTGTGTGTGTGTTCATGTCATTCATCTTATATATATATATATGTGTTTTTACTGTATCTATTATCTGTACAAACAGTGCAGTGATAGACGTGTTAGTGTGTGTGTGTGTGTGTTTGTGGACACAGAAGCCGTTCCAGGGGCGTACCCTTTCAAAAGCTTCTAGTACTGTCTGTAGGTAAAAGGTGCTAAAATACACCGTTTTGCTGTAAATAAGGTACACAGGACAGAGTCAGGTCCCTTCACAGTGACAGCTTTAGTACCGTTTCTCCTGAAAGTGTAATAAACCAGGCCAAAGAACTGTAATGAATCACATATTTTATTAAAAGCCACTTAATAACAATTTTAATAAAAAGCTGAACACTGAATGTAAGCTGAATGTAAAGATTTCCCCAACATTTTAACATTTGATAGTTACTTTTAAAAGCATGATAATACTGCGTTACTCACTAAAACAGTAACTGATTGTTTTTTTTTGTTGAATAATGCATTACTTTTGAGACTTGCTTGTTTGTATTTAACATAAAAAAGTTTTTTTTTACAAATATAAAAGCTCTTCAGCTGCTGAAGTGAAAAGTGAAGGAGAAAGTTTATTCGGCGAAAACTAAAATCAAGGACCAAAGACACTGTTTGATAAAATGTGATTAAACACATAACCGATAGCTGCTTCTTCAACATATTTAACTACAGCAGGTTTGTGTAATGCTCAGAGTTCATGTCTGACTGATTGTGAGGAACACAGCTCGTAACATCACCGGCTCAGAACCAGAACCAGCTCTGCGTGAACGAAAGCCAGTGCCGTAACACACGTGTCGAAGTGATAGCGACTCGTTGAGCGGGCGTTTAACCGTCAACAGCATCGTAAATCCTTAAAAGATTTCTAATTTGTATTTTTACAAAAATCTATGCACATTTATAACATAATTCTTTTTATTATTTTACCGTTGCATCGAATTACAAAAACATAGTTTACGCTGATGTGAGGTGTTTCTCTTCTGTTATCAGTCTCTGGTTTTTCTTTGTACTGGAAGATTTAAAACGCTCTCGTGGAGTTGTTCTTCAGCTGTTTGAGTGAATGGGAACGCCATGTTTATAAAGCAATGCAAACACTTTCGCTTTGCTGCTTCTTGTTTTTCCTGTTTCTTGGCTGTCGATTGTCTTCGACTCATTATCACCACGTGTCGTTCCAGGACCTTCACAGGTTGTGTGAGAACACACACAGATTACAGGAAATCACTGGCAGTGAGAATGAAGGAAATCTCTCTGTGTGAAAGTTTAAACATGCTGATATTTGGTACTCAGGTAAGAACAGCCACTTCACAAACATTATTATTCACAGAAGTGTGGGTAAAGGAAGCTGCGCTCATCTTCTGGTGTGCGCTCTCTATGCCATCAGTGTGGAGGAGTACTCAGAAGATGTGCTCTCGGCTGATGATGGAGAGGAGCACCCGAAGCCTGACGGAAGCTGCTCCTTCAGGACTCTTCTGAACTTCTGTCCAGCGCAGGCGTAGATGATGGGATTGAGACAGCAGTGAATTAATGCCACCGCTTCCACACACTGCCGGGCCAGACTCAGATCATTATACCACTCAGGAGAAGTCAGGTAGCCCTTCGTCTGCAGGAACTGGAGGAACGTGACGATGTTGTACGGAGTCCAGAAGAAGAAATACACGACCAGCACAGCCAGGAGGAGTCGAACCACGCTCTGCTTTCCTCCTGATCTTCTGAGGATCTGGCAGAAGCAGAAGCTCGTGACAACGAGAGGCAGAATCAAGCTCAGGACGTTCAAGTACGTTAACGACATCCAGGCTGTACCTTCAGGAAACTCAGATCTGCAGGACGTTTTCATGTTGTTGGTCTGTCTGACGGTGGCGAAGACGATATGAGGGAGGGACACAAACACACTGAGCATCCAGACAAAGAGGGCCAGAGCCGTTTTCGCAGGCCGCATTCTGGAACAGATGCTGTGTTCGTAGACGACGATGACGTAGCGCTCCAGTGTCACGAGAACCATGAAGAAGACGCTGCTGTAGAGAGCCGTCATGAAGAAAGCGGTCACCGTGTGACACACAGACGTCCCAAAAACCCACTCGTCCACGTCACTGTGAGCCCGGACCGGGAGCGAGGCGAGGGACAGCAGGTCAGACACGGCCAGACTGAGCAAACACACGTCTGTCAGACTCCATCTGTGACGGGATCGGATCAGGACCCACAGCACCAGAGCGTTTCCCAGCAAACCCACCACGAACACGGTGCTGTACAGGACGGGAAGGAGAAGCCCGCCGAAGGCTCTGTGTGATGAAGCGGCCTCAAACAAGTCATAGTAATAGCTGTAGTCTTCTGCTGGACACACACAACACAACACACCGTTAGCTCATCCATCACAGGTTTACAAGGTGCTTCAAATCCCTGCAAGAGAGCGGAGACGACTCAAATAAAGGAAACAGTGTGAGTGAAGGAATGATACACTCCCACACACACCAGTAAACCTTCTCTAGCGTGACCTCCATCAAACTACCCCCCTGCAGGGTTCTGAAGTTCAGCGCCCTCTAGTGGGTGATGATGGGTACAGGATGGTAAATAATATAGTATATTATTATATATAATGCTCCTCGCCTCACACAATAAGACCAAACACTGTTGCTGCTAATGTTGCTTTCAAACGTTCGGTCTAAAAGGACCAGGATGGAGCTCCAGTGTGTTCAGTGTGTTAAACTGCAGCGGTATAATACTGTTTCCAAAAAATACAAATATGTGATGTTTCAGTTTTTCTCTTTTAATAGATCTGAAAAAATATCAACAATTCTGTGTTTTTCTGTCCATATGGGGTGCTGTGTGTACATTAATGAGAGAAAAAATGATGTTTAGGGGTCCAAATCATAGTGATCGTCCCTATCCCCTTGTTTTAAGAGTTTTAGATCAGTGAGAGTTCTAACCCAGATAGCACACGTACATCTAGGAGACGTCTATTTGACGTCTGCATTTACATCTGCAAGACGTATTATTTAGGTTGT
>JAUMHR010000043.1:504128-515833 GCA_032361145.1 Enteromius fasciolatus
CACAGTGTGTTTGCTCAGCGCTGCGGTGACGCTCTGTTTTGTTTCTTGGAAGGAAACACTGAATAGAACTTTCAAGCCTCATTATGTCTGATCATCAGAGCCTTGACGTCTTACCTTTCAAGAGTTCTGGTTTCAAACCGGTTCTATAACAAGTTATTAATGTAAAGCAGCACAATAAGTTATGAATAAAGAGAGTCAGGGCTGAGGCTAAGAGTCCTGCTTGACAGGATTACAGCACTGTTAGAGAACGTGTAGAAACCATGATCCTGTGACGAACCAGAGAACGAGAACAAAGAGACCTTTTCCCCTTTCAATAAAATAAAAACAGGGAAGTGCATGATATTCTGTGGTGTGCTCTTTATCCAGTGTACAAATATCAGCAACATGGCATAGTTTATTTACAATCTAAATATATGCTGAATTAATTAGTTAAAAATCTGTCTGTTGGATTGGGAAAATATGTAGCTAAGTGTCTGAGCAGTGTGCCTTACCTTTGCCCTACTAAACTAGGTCATGTCTGTACAGAAATATGCAGCAAACGCAGATGTCCTCTTGACCTGTCTGAACTTAGGAAGGAGCGTTTCACTTCCTCAAAACATTCCTTCCTTACAAAAACATTTCTGCTGCACTTAAGGCTCCTAAGAGCACAGTGTCCTCCATAATCCTTAAATGGAAGACATTTGGGACGACTAAAATGTCTGTCCACCAACATTTACCATCCAACCTGACAGAACTAGAGAGGATCTGCAAGGACGAATGGCAGAGGATCCCCAAATCCAGGTGTGAAGAACCTGTAGTAATTTCTCAGCTCTTTAGCAATGAGAGCCGTTTCTACAGCGATTGAAAGACCAGGATCAGGAACAGCAGCTGTCAAAGCAGACAGGAAGGCAACTTTTCCAATGTTTTCCTCTAGAGCTATCTTCTTTTTCTCAGTGATCTCCAGCGTGATATTCGGCAACGCCAACATCAGCACACGTCTCTTACGCAAGCTCTTGCTCCATTTTCTCTTGCAGCAGATTCTTACCATTCGTAATAAACAAATAATTGAGCAAACAAAGTTTTTAAACTCTAGAGAGACGCTGAAACCCTTTTTAATATATTGTTTTTAAAACAGTAACCATTACTACGGTCTAGCGCACAGGTTTGTGGTAACAAAGATGGCGGTGATGTTGATGTATTTTCTAGCGTCTAGGTATTTATATCTGTCTATGCAAACACGAGCCATGCTCTAAACAACAACAACAAGGGTACTACTTGGGTAACTTTGACATTTGTTTAATTGAGAATCAGAAATAACAGTAAAGCAAGTATTCAGCACTAATGAACCGAGCTCTTAAGCTCTTTTTTCTCCAGTCGCTAGTTTTAATTTGGGGCAGTAATTGTCTGTGTGCATCTGTGCTGCTCTATTGTGTCTGAATCTCTTCCTGCAGTGCCGGCACTGGAAGGGTTTCTCTCCGGTGTGGGTTCTCTCGTGGATTCGCAGGCCTCCTAGCTGTACGAACCTCCTGTCACAGTGTGAACACTTGTACGGTTTCTCTCCAGTGTGGATCCTGCGGTGCACTTTCAGCTGAGAGGCTGTAATAAAGGCTTTTCCACAATCAGCGCACAAATACTCTTTCACCCCAGAGTGGATCTTTAGATGAACTTTTAAAAGGCCCAGCCATGAAAACCTCTTTCCGCAAACAGAGCACAAGCAAGGCTCCTCTTTAGTGTGAGTTTTTTTAATGTGTCTCTTCAGGTGTGACTCCAGAACAAACCTCTTATCGCACTGATCGCACTTAACCGGCGATTCTCCGGAGTGGAGGAGTTTATGAATCCTGAAAGTGTTTGCCCATCTGAAGCTCTCTCCGCACTGATCACACCTGAACGGCTTCTCTCCGGAGTGAGTTCGGGAGTGAGTATGAAGGTGGGTTTTAGTTAAGAAACTCTTCTCACAGTGAGGACACGGGAAAGGTTTTTCTCCGCTGTGGATTCTGATGTGACGATTGAGCAGGTCTTTACGTCTGAAGCTCTGCTCACACTCCGGACACTTGTACGGTTTCTCATTACTGTGAGACTTCAGGTGAGTGCTAAGAGCTCCTTGACTTATAAAGCTCTTTCCGCACTGAGGGCACGTGAACGACTTCACTCCGGTGTGGATCCTGATGTGAATCGTAAAGCCTCCTTTACGTGAAAAACTCTTTCCGCACTGAGGGCACGTGAACGGTCTCTCTCCGGAGTGAACTCTCATGTGTTGTTTGAGGTTTCCTTTACTGGAGAAGCTCTTCGCACACTCAGGACACGTATGAGCACTACACTCCATCTTCACCATGTCACAGCTCAGTATGGAGGACCAGATCTGGAGAAAATCAATAAATAAAATTATTAAGCTATACACGACTCCATATTAAGGCTGAAATGATTAAAAAAAATGCATATTAATAACTGTAATCATACAAGTGATAATTTCAACATTTTCCAAAGCTGAAGTAATGTCCTTGTTTATAAAGCTATCTAATCAGCATAGATAATAGGGAAGTTTCTACACATTAAGCGTACGGGTAATGTTGCAGTATTAAAGTATGATTAAAACCAAATTGTTGCTTCAGCTCCAGTCTGAACAAACCTGAAGTGAACGAATTACAATATTTTGCAATGATTTGAAATCTTTAAATACTTTGTTATTTACAGAGACAAATGATTAAAATTAAAATTACTCACAACATCTAAACCATGAGAACAATTATTAAACTGAAGTAAACCCAGCACTTCTTAAACACACAGAACCGGATCAGAGGACTGACCGAGGAGCTCTTCTTCTATTTGTGTTGTTGTTTTTTGTAGAGAGCAGACACTCATGATGAACTGCGCCCCCTGCTGGACTGGAGCCTGGCGTTTCTGTGACTGCTTTAACAAAGGTAGCCTGCTTATGTCTTAGTGGTTGTTATAGAGTATATTACATTAAAACAGGTCTCAGCTGAATGAATATAATAATTAAATGTGTGTTTTTATTAGACTAGTGACCGGTTTAATTAAAACAACATAAAAGGGTTGTTTACCAAAATACATCATACAACCTAAAAGGAAGAAACACACAGACAGAGTTTGGTTTTAGTTTGTGTGTATGTATAGCTTTTTAAAAACACTGACATGTGTGAGAAAAGCCACTGGTCTACACGGACTCACAGCATCTTAAATGTGGCGTTTTATTATTTCAGCAGGATTAAATGAGGTAAAGGGATGTACACGTAGGAAGCGACGCAAACGACAGAGCTTGAACAGGTATTACACATTTATTAAGTGAAGACACTGTTTTGCAGAGCAACGTACATGAAGGAATACACTTAGACCGATCAGCTGATGACTGATTTCATCTCCTAAATCTCACCGATCGACTGAAAGGCACAGGCCACTTTAAAATTTACATTTGCCACAATCTAGTGTCCAACGCCATTCCAAAGTTTTCCTTCGAACATGATTTAAAAAAGGGTTTTTGGAAAGTAAATCTTCACTTACTGTACTTTCTTGTCCTTTTTAAAGCTTGACTGTCAGCTTTCTGTTTAAATAGCTGTGTGTTGTAATGTGTTTCATGGTCATCCTGGGGTATTGAGAAAACGTCACATCTAAAAAAGCTAAAAAGAATGTGAATAATGTGAAACAGAGATGCATTTTGTGAATAAGGCTGAAATATCTCTTTTTGTTTGGAGCAACATGAGACAGATGACCAAGGTTTTATTTGTAAGTGACAACTATTTAGAAATCTGGACTCAGAGGGAGCAAAAAATCTCCTTTAAAGTTGTTTAAATGAAGTTCCCAGCAACACACACTACTGATCAGACAGTAGGTTTATATATTTATGGTAGGAAATTCTCAAAATATCTTCATAGAAACATGATCTTTAATTATTAATAACATCCAAATGATTGCTGGCATAAAAGAAAAATGCATAATTCGGTAACACCTGTATTTATAATACATTATAAGAGTATTCTTAAGGCATTATAATGAATGCATAACGCATTATAAATAACTTTCTAGTAAGCTCACTTAATATTAGCCACTATTAAACACGAGATACGGAGCAGATCATCAATAAACAACGTCAAGATATGATATAGCTCATTATAAACTTTATATAACTTTATACTCTTAAAGTTATGAATCACAAATATTCCATTTTATTTCGAGATGATGCAAAATATTATAAAGTTATTTTTTATGCATTCGTTATAATGTATTATTAATACAGGCTTCATAGGAAGTGTTATAATTTTGAGCAGTGTATTGTTGTGTCTCTGCTGCTGCTTCTGTGCTCCGTTTATAATCACAGACACAGTAACTAACTGCTGTTCATGATACTCTTCCCAGCTCTCAATAAATACCAGAGTCTGATTCTCTATTTCGGCAGAAACTCTATCTTTGACTCAACGGCCAGCGCTGCACCCGAGGACGAGCTCTGCTCCTCCGGAGGCCGGAAGAGGAAGCGGCTCAGCTTCGGACAGCTCTGCTGCTTCAGGTGTCTGAGCAGATGGCTGAACTGGCTGAAGCTGCCGCCGCACGAGGGGCACTGGTAGGGCTTCTCTCCGGTGTGCACCCGCTGGTGCTTCTTCAGGTTGCCGGACTCGGCGAAGCTCTTGGTGCAGTACGAGCAGCTGTAGGGCTTCTCTCCGGTGTGGGTCCTCTGGTGCATCTTCAGCTCGCTGGCTCTGGTGAAGGCGCTGCCGCACTCGGAGCAGACGTGCGCCTTCACGCCCGTGTGCTTCTTCTGGTGGTCCTTGAAGTAGCAGAGCCACAGGAAGCTCTTGCCGCAGAAGGAGCAGACGTAGGGCCTCTCGTTGGTGTGGATCCGCAGGTGTCTCTTCAGGTGCGCCGCTAGGATGAACTTCTGCCCGCACTGCTCGCAGCTGAAGGGCCGCTCTCCGGAGTGAGACAGCAGGTGGGTCTTCAGACTCGTGGCGTGTGTGAAGCTCTTCCCGCACTGCTCGCAGCCGAACGGCTTCTCTCCGGTGTGGATCCGGATGTGATCCGTGAGGTTGGCTTTATGCGTGAACCTCTTCCCGCACTGCTGGCAGGCGAAGCGCCTCTCTCCGGAGTGGATCCTCATGTGGTCCTTCAGGTTCCCCTTGTGCGTGAAGCTCTTTCCGCACTGAAGGCACGCGTAGGGCTTCTCTCCGGTGTGAGTCCGTATGTGATCGTCCAGGTGTCCTCTCTGTTTGAAAGTCTTTCCACAGTGAGGGCAGACCAGCGCTGGTTTCTGTGGGCTTTTGTTGTCAGTCTGTGATGATTTGGTAACGACTGCGTGAGGCTGCTCCGCCTCGTTCAGCTCTCGGCTCTCCTCCTTCACCTCCACCAGGCCTGAAACCAACACAGAAGCTCTAACGTTAGCAAGCCATGCAGCAACTTTCACTTCTGCATGCTTCTTTATGCTCAAAACATCTGGGTGCATCTCAGTCAATGTACTAGCGCATCCATCAGATCTGTAGACATTAGCGCGTAATTCATTCTTTTTATTTTTGATTAGTAATGCATTGCTAAGAGCTTCATTAGGGCAACTTTAAAGGTGATTTTTTTGCTTCTTCAGATTCCAGATTTTCTAATAGTTCAATCTCAGACAAGTATTGACCTCTCCTAACACACCAGACATCAGCGTAAATCATATTCATTCAGCTTCAAATGATGCATACATATTACTTGTTTAAATGAATAGCTTCGGCTGTAACCGTGAGCTGAGAAAGTTAGGGACTGACCGCTGTGCTCCTCAGGGTCATCCTTTAGTATCTTGAATGGTTCTGGATCGCTCACGTCCCCAATCACCACTCGGACAAACTCCATCATTAGTTGGTTAGGCCAGCAGTAATTCCTGCTCGTCGGCCTCTTCTGCTGTGAAATGACCAGACACTGAAGGTCAAGATGTCTGCTGAGACACAAGGTCCAGATCTGCAATTAAGAACACATCAGTACGTGTTCTAGTAACATGAGTTTTATGTCTTTTTATTGGAAATGCACTGAATAGGGAATAAAGAACAAACACTGAAGTGGACAGATATTTACGGATACTGTTTTGAAAATAATGTGACGATGCAAACACTCAAAGGTTATAAAATATTTCTTTCTTTCATGACCTGCATGCACTGGCACAGTTTAAACCACTTTAAATCAAGGACAGCTACACAACACCCATGAACGAAGTGCAAACATACCTGGCTCTGAAGGAGTGCTGATCAAAATAAAACTTGCAGCTTCAGAAACAAATGAAGCGCTTCAAATTAAATAGGAATTAATATATCTAACATTGTTATGTTCGGTTTAGCTTCACTGTTGATGTGAACAGGCCTCAGAACAGTACAGCGCTGTGTTCTGCAGGGATCTCTTCAGATCGGTCTCACTCATATCTCCGTGTCGTTAACAGCACGCTCGGACCTTGAAGCGTTATTACCGTTTCATATCGCTTTAAACACACTAAACACTGAAGCGCTGTAAAACACAAACCTTTCCTCCGCTGACGCACAGCTGCTTCCGTCACGCTCATTGTGACGTCACGCAACATTAAAAGTCTCTCTCGCGCAAACAAAACTTTTTTAAAAATCTTCATTATGTCTTCCATAATTTGCAAATCCCTGATTCCATCTCTTAGGTTTATACACAATACAAAAATCCCATTTCTGATACTTAATAAGAGTTTATTTAAATGTGTGATTTAAGTTTCAATATTGCATTTGTGAACAAAATAAAAGTCTCTTTTTAGACCACAATATGTATCATGTATTACATTTATTTCCAAAATCTTAATACTTTTTTTTTTTTAACGAGTTTACATTAAAGAACATTTTTTATTTTGATGTCTGTAAAAGTTGTCATCTACATTACCAACCTACCTAACAGATAAAAAAATATCGACAGTTAAATAAATTAATTAATTAACCAAAACACCATACATACAATCATCATTTTTCAATGCCTTCTTTTTCCCATTATTTTATCTACTATAAGCTATTGTCAGTGATTATATTAACTTGGTTGGAAACATCTTTTATGTTTTGTAGTTATTATTTTTTGAAAGCACAACACACGTGGAAGTAGCTCATATTATATTTGTATTAATTGTTAAGTATTACAAGTGAACAAACTAAAACAAAGGCCAACTATATAAAGAAAGCATATTTTAACTGATATATTCTCCGGACAAAAGGGCTGGTTTAATACACCATTCAGCTCCTAATAATCAGAAATATCAGACTGGATTAGAAACATATTGATGGAAATAGTATGGATCTGGTGAAAGACACGAAAGCCAGGAATAAAAACAGAAAATTTGAAACAGATAGTTGTTCCTCTTGAGGAGGAGGAGGAGGAGGAGGGCAGACGCTGTTAAAGGTCCGTCATCCAGCGGCGCACGTGTTTACTGAGCGCGCGACGCTCTTATTAATAATCATCCAGGATCACTGCTTTCATCCACACTCAGACAGATTTATGAGTTTGCATGAGTGTGGAGCAGTGTATGTGAGAGCTGGCACTGTTTGGAGGCGTGCAGCACCATGCATCTGAAGCTTGCTTTCCTGCTCTGTTTACTGCGCGGTGAGTTATCTCAGCTACCTTATCTTTGGAGCAATATAGATAACAGATTTTAAGAATGTTATATTTTCATATGCACTTGACTGTTATGCACTGACACTTGCACTTGACCTGTTTAAGTTTGAGACGCCTCTGATTTTTTTCTTTTATTTTATGGCATAAAACGTAGCTTAATCAGACTGTCATATAATTGATTTCTAGGCAGAATAAATGGAGCCTTAGTAGACATTTTGAGCAAGATCTAGTTTAAAGTCTTTATTTATCATGGTCAAGATGTCTAAGACTAAACTAGAATAAAATGGAGCTGTCTTAACTATAAATATCTTGCTGTGACCTGAAGTTGCACACCTGTAAGGCGTTTTTATTAAAGCTGCTTAATTGCAGTAATGTGTAGTCCTGGCCCGAGCTAAGCCCAAGCTCTAAGGTTTGCATCTTGTGTTGTGCATGTAGTGTTTTGATGGGGATCTTGTGTTGTGTCTGTCCAGGTGTGTTGGCCACAGCCCCGGCTGACACTGAGAGTGTGTGGGTGATGCTGGGAGATCCGCTCACTCTTCACACCGGCATCGGCTCGGCTCAGAGAGACTATCACGTGGTGTGGAAGTTTGGACCGGACAGTCCTGACGGTCAGATAGCCGAGCTGGTCAGATGGTCCTACATGCTCTCGGTGTTCGTGAGTGGAAAGATGCCGTTCAGAGACGCCCTGCAGCTGGACCATCAGACGGGATCCCTGACCATTAAACACACCGCTCCTGAACACTCCGGACTCTACAAACTCACCATCATCCACAACAAAAAGACTTCCCGCAAGAGGTTTGATGTTAAAGTCTATGGTAAGGAGAGTTTCCTCTGACTATTGTTCAGATGTAGTCAGACTCCAGTACTTTAATTGTTTAGGACATTTTATGCATGTTATAATGTACACTTTCTCTACCGTTCACATATTGGGGGTCAGTAAGATATTTAATGGTGTTTAAAGAGGTTTCTTCTGCTCATCAAGGCTGCATTTATTAGATAAAAAATCCAGAAAAAAACGGTAATATTGTGAAATATTATTTCAATTTAAAATAAGTGTTTTCTGTGTGAATATATTTTTAACTGTAATTTATTCCTGTTATGCAGCGCATCATTCCTCCAGTCTTTCAGAAATCATTCTAATCTGCTGATGTTTTATTATCAGTGCTGGAAACAGTTGAGCTGCTTATTAATAATACAAAATAAATAATAAATTAGGGTTTGATATATTTATGGTAGAAATAAAGGTACAGAAGCTGTCTCTGGGGCCGTGCCTTTTCTACCCAAAGGGTTTTTAAAGTGTGCATATTTACAGCTAATAGTGTGAGTGTGTGTTCTCTGTGTTGTCCAGCTCCTCTCCCGGTCCCCGTCATCAGCGCAGACTCGTCTCAGAGCTCACACAGATCCTCCGCTCCGGGCTGTGTCCTCACGTGTTCAGTCAACAATGCGTCCTGGGTCACTCTGTCCTTCTTTAAGGGCGATGAGTTGGTGTCCAGCGTCAGCGGCTCAGACTCCAGCAGCGCTCTCTCTCTGCCGCTGGACGTGGAGCATCTGGAAGAAAACACCTACAGCTGTGTGGTCAACAACTCCATCAACCAGCGCAGCACGCTCTTCAACATGTCTGACCTCTGCCGGACGCCTCCGGACGCCTCAGGTTCATCTGCTGCTTCTCTTTCACTCCTACAGACCAGACTTCTTATGATCTGAAGAACCTTCTTTAGCCTTGTGTTCTTCAGATGTTAAAACTTCTACAAAAAGGTTCTTGTACAGCTTCATGAAGCAGAGTGGAATATGAAAGCTGTCAGCCTTTCTTCAGATATCTTCTCGCAGGCTTCAGCTCGCTGTTTCAGTCTGTTTTCTTTGAATATGTGGAGAAATATTCTGATTCTGCCATCTTTCTATAGTTTCTCTAGCCTCCTGTAATTGGGCTCTGAATCTCTTCTATAAAGCAGAGCACGGCTCAGAAAACATACATTCAAGACATCTCTCATCACTGTACATGACGTGTGTGTGTGTGTGTTTCAGACGTGTCTCTGCTGTACTGTCTGCTGCTGCTGCTGCTGCTGATTCCTGTCTCAGCCGTCATCGTCTTACTCTGTGTCTGTAGAAAACAAGAGAAAGAAGAACAAGATGGTGAGAACACCACTGTTTCCTACACACCGTTCGGTCTCCGCTCACAGGTTCAGAGTCTTCTGCTGATGATCTGTCTCCGGAGCCCAGTAGACACTGTATGAGTCAAGATTAATGCAAAAAATCACTTGGATATTAAGATATTTCATAAATGTGCTACTGTAAATATATCAAAACTTCATTTCTGATTAGTAATATTCATTGCTAAGATCAACTTTAAAGGTTATTTTCTCAATATTTAGATGTTGTTGCTCAGATTCAGATCTTGTCCTCTCCTAACACACCAGACATCAGTGAGAGATGATTTATTCAGCTTTCGGATTTCACAAATTCACCCTTATGACTGGTTTTGTTCAAAAAAAAAAAAAAAAGTCAAAACAGCCACATTTTGAAATATTCTTATGATTTCGGACGGCTGTTGAGTGTGAATATCTGTCAGCATCATTCCTCCAGTCCTCAGAGTCACATGATCTGCAGACATCATCATAATATACTGATTTACTGCTAAACAAACACTTCTGATTATTATGATATTATATATTATACTATATATTATTAAAAACCGTTATGCTGCACAATATTTTTAATGAAAGTAAGACTCAATGAATTGTTTTCGGATTCACAGAGGTTTATTTGAAGTATTTGATAGCATTATGAATGTCTTTGCTGTCACATTTGATCAATTTAATGCATATTGAAGTATTCATTTCTTTTAGGAAAAATGTGTATGATTTTGAAATTTTTTTGGTGTTTGTTTGAAGCAGCTGATGAAAACTGCTAGCGCTATAGAGAACCATGTGGAAGAAAAACAAAGCTCAAGAAAGGATGAAGAGACGACGAAGCACTCCCTCTACAGAGAAACTCTCGTTCAGAACTCTATTTTAATAGAATATGTGATGGATTGTGTGTTTTTCACCATGACTCAGAATGTCCGTCCAGACATGATGAAATGGTTTCACACAGCAACCCTTCAGCTGATCTGAAATCATGTGGTTCGGGGCTGCAGTGATGATGCTGGAACATTGATGTGAAGATGTTTTACTAACTTTGTATTTGTTGTGTTTTGTATTTTAATGATGTTAAGATTGCATCAGCTGGAGATGCTGTACTGCTGCTTTTGTTCTGAAGAAAAACATGTGTCTGTTATTTTTTCATTCTCAGTCTCTATTTCCTTTGTATACTTGGATTTGTTTTAAATAAATTAATTGTTTTAAAGAAAAAGTGCTTTGTCATTTGATGAAGTAAAATGACAGGTACATTTGCATTTACAGTTCACTTTTTAACCAGTTTCAGTCAATTAAATCCCTGTTCTGTATTATATTATAGGTTCCCTGCCTTTTAACATCAAAAAGTTATTTAACATAAAGGTAGACTTGGAAAAGAACAGGAAAAAGGGCTACCTATACAATTTATATATATATGTACATTGTTATACATATATGTGTGTGTGTGTATGCTTAAAAGTTATTGTATGGCAATACACCACAATCGCGAACAACATGTGTAATATGAAACCCTCCGGTAGGCGGCGCGAGCGCAGCGGGTTTCTCGTCAAAAGCGGCGAAGAAGACATCAGACATGGCGCTGTCCTGTGCGTCACTCATGCCGGCTCGCGCACTGGTCACTTTAAGGAGTAAAACTCTTGAAATTAATAAAGGCATCTGGTCAAACTGGACGTCTGTATGTCATTATAGGAGTAAAACTGGTGCCACACATAAACACTGGCATTCCCCGCCGGAAACAGCTGAGAAAGGTAAGACATGTGAGATGGGCGAACGCACACACTTCATGTAACACTCGTCAATGTCAAGACAAGCGCGTTATTATCGCGCATTTGTCGCACAGGGGCTCGAGATCTGCTTCGAGAGTTTCCTCAGCCGAAGAACCTGCTGTACGCCACGCTGTCCAGGAGTCTGGGTCTGTCCGATCTGACGCAGTATCTCCAGTACAGCTGCTCTGATGGAGAGCTCAAGGTGAGACGCATCCGGGTCACTCAGTCCAGCTGCTCTGAT
>JAUMHR010000043.1:530788-545174 GCA_032361145.1 Enteromius fasciolatus
CTCTCTATTAAACCAGCATTTTTTTTCTTAGTGTCAACTTGTACAAACAAAACAAAATATACAAAAAGATATACAATGAATACAAAGTTCGGCCAGATGGTGCAGGTTTCAGGCTAACTCAATCACATTCACATACTCTGCTAGAACCCTCCACCTTCCCCAGCTCCACCTGCACAGAGCTGCTACAGGGTGATATATGCAGGGGTTGTTTCATACGTGTTATCTGTATTGTACACATGACAGTCTCAGTATTTGCTCTGCTGCAGTACAGATCTATTCTGTAGAGACCAAATACACTGACATTTTGATGAATGCTGAACTCTCTGAGAGCAGTCGCGACAAAGCTAATCGAACATAGTACTGTTCAATCTGTTGACTTTCACGTGTTTCATGCCATTTCTATTGTGTATACGATGATTCATTCAAATTTCAAACAGAAATAAAAAACATCCCTTCAAACATTGTGGTTCTGCACAGCAATAAAATGTTTATTAAACATATTTTGACTCTGTAGAGCTCGCATCAAATGACTTTTGAGAGAAATTCTATCTTAATTGTATTCCATTCTCCTGAGGATGAGCGTTGCTCTTCATGGCGTCTTCAGACAGTGTCTTTTCTCATGAGCCAGCAGATAAATTCTCGTGCTGAAATGCATCCCACAGGAAGCACAGCTGTACAGCTTCTCCCCAGCATGCACCGCTTCTGTTCCCGAAGCAGTCAAAGTCTCATCTGTTTTTCCTCCAGAAAGGGTTTGTTGTTTGTGTTTGGAGTGGCTCGCTCCGGCACAAGCGTTCACCCCAGCATGCATTTTCTGGTGCGATATCAAATTGCCAAGCCATTTAAAATCCTTTCCACACAACGAACACAGAAACCTTCTCTGGTCAGTGTGGCTCTTCACGTGCGAGCGGTAAAGAAACTTCTTACTGCTTCGATCGAAGTTAAAGTGTCTGCCTCCGGGGTGAATGCGCAGGTGATTTAAGAAGTTCAGCTTGTCTGCAAAAGTCTTGGCACACTCTGAACACTGCAGGACGAACTCAGAATGGATGCGGAGATGAATCTTCAGGTCTCTCTGATAAGTGAAACTCTTCCCGCACTGGCGACACGTGTAGGGCGTCTCTCTCGTGTGAAGTCTCACGTGACTCTTCAGGTTTCCTTTATGAGTGAAGCCCTTCCCGCACTGAGGGCAGACGAACGGCCGCTCTCCGGTGTGAAGCCGCTCGTGAACACTAAGGTTTCCTTTCTGAGCGTAACTCTTTCCGCAGTGATTGCACGCGTAGGGTTTTTCTCCGGTGTGAACTCTCATGTGACTCTTCAGGTTTTTGTTCAATCTGAAGCGGTTTCCACAGTGCTGGCACCTGAAGGGCTTGTCTCCGCTGTGAGTCAGTGCGTGTCTGTCGAGATGCTCCGTGTCTGTGAAGCTCATCCCGCAGTAATGGCATATGAAGCAGTTCTCTCTGGAGTGGATCCTGACGTGGCAGTTCAGAGACTGTTTCTGCGTGAAGCGTTTCCCACACTGAGGGCAGGCGAACGGCTTCTCTCCTGAGTGGATTTTCATGTGGTTATTAAGGTTTCCTTTCAGCGAGAAGCTCTTGCCGCAGGTTTTGCAGGTGAAGGGGCTCTCTCCGGTGTGAGATCTCATGTGGCTTTTAAGGTTTCCCTTCTGAGTGAAACTCTTTCCACATTGCTGACAGCTGAAGGGGCTCTCTCCGGTGTGGATTCGCATGTGGCTTTTAAGATTTCCTTTTTGATTGAAATGTTTCCCGCACTGTTGGCAGGTGAACGGGCTCTCGCCGGTGTGGATCCTCATGTGGCCGTGAAGGTGTCCTTTACGCAAGAAACTCTTTCCACATTGAGAGCAAGGGAAACTACTTTTAGATCTTCTGTTTTGCTTTTTTGAGGAATTTTTTTCTGTCTCTGTGCAACTAAATGTTTTTTCTCCGCTGCTGAAATCATGATGTTTCTCCTCCACTTCGTTCATTTCTCGATTTTCCTCTTTCACCGGCATCAGGTCTAAGAATGAACATATTAAACAGTCAAAAATTTGAAAACTGTAGACGCAGTAATATGTAAGTGCTGAGTCTCGGATAGCCTAATGCAGTAGTTACAGTTCTAGGTTTTGATGTAGGTATTAGTTATGGACTAAAATGCCACCAAATATCACGTTAGTGATCTGAATAGTTTTTGTTTTAGTACTATGTAGCTCATTCCATGAAATCAGCGTCTTTTGTGTCCCTAAAAAAATAATCAAACATAGATTAAATATAACAATTGATAAAATTGGAATTATTAAAAATAAAGAAAAACACAACGATACTGTATATTATTGCATCAACATCAGCCAAGTCAATTAAATATGAATTTAAACAGCATTTATGCTTTGTTGCAAAGTTATATAAAAATCACATTTGCGTATTGTTTGAAATATAGTCTCATTAAGCAGTGTTTTTAGCACAAATTCTATAATTTAAATGATTTATCAAAAATCCCTTGTAAATTAAATCTCTTCTAGAAGGTTATATCAACCACTACACTTAAAACACAAGCATGTTTCTATTCACTTCTATAATATTTTATTTTTGATGATTTTATGAGGCACATCATGCAGAATCAATACTGTTACCATTTTTAAAATATAAATTAAAAACATTATTTATGACATTGAATATAAGCACGTGCTTTTGTGAATTAGCTAAATAGTTTTAAATCATAAACGTGTTACAGTCATCCCCGTTACTTTTTTCAGGGTAACAGATTTGGACATTTGGGTAACGGGGATGACATGAATTATTGTCTGTGTAAAATGTGAACATTTTTAAAGGTCACACTGTGTGTAATTTTTTAAACTAACCCCTACATCATTCGGTGGAATATGAGCATGAGTTATTAATGGTATTGTAATTATTAATGCTGTTGTTAATGGAGGATCAGTGTCTTGTTAATAAAACTACTTAAACGTCCTGACTGAACTATGGTCTAATCCCAGCTTGTGAATGCAGGCCTAAATGTGCTAAATCAACAAAACTGAAAAACGGACTGCTTACTATTGCGTACAGCTACGCTAAGTAAGTGTAAAACAATACAATGCTAGTTAAAACGTTAAACTTTACAGTATTGTGATTAACAATTATGTGCAGTGTGCTGAAGAATCCGTGTCCAGTCATCCCCGTTACTCTGGTCAGTCCTGTTACTGTTATTACGTTCATTTAAAATATAAAAATTATATTTGATACAGACTTCCAGGTTTTTCCATTGTAACTTTTAACTATTTTATTTTGGACAAAGCCCTTTTTAAATATCTCTCTAATTGACACGTGGTCACCCTCCAAAATTAGAATATTTTTTTATCATCTGAATGACAAATATAAATATATAAAAACAAAACTTTGAAAGAATCCCAGTGAGAAGAGGGATTAAAATCCTGCTCATATATGTCAAAACTATCACAAAAAAAACAACAAACCCAAACAAATAAAAACGATATTTTTTCAAAATTTCTTAAGAGGAAAAACTGTGTAATGAGGATAGAAACCTACCTATCTTCTGCTCAGTATCTTCCTCTTTCACTCTGCATGGGTCTGGGATTTCTATTTCTGCATTCTCTTCTTTAATAAACTCCATGTTTATAATATTATGTCACACTGATCTCAGTTGTTCCACCTGACGTTTTTCTGTTTGTTAGCACACGTTGTCATGGCAATTCAGTTATATTAATAGGATCATTAATATAACTGAAATTCCACAATTGCACAAAGCTCTCAGCCGAATCACAGCACACACTGGCGCAGCGTTATGATGTCACCGCACGCCAAAATAAAAGTACGCTGTTTTCATATTATTGATTTTATCTGGTAAAATAAACATTAAATGTCTCCAGCGTTGTGAAAACATACTGCCAAGCGAAACTCCACTCGTAATAGACTTTACACTGTTTGCGTACGTATCATTATTTATTGCGTGTTGTGGTACTAAAAGTAATAAGTTGTTCAATGCATTATTATTAGTAGTATTACTGGTGGTAGTGGCAGCAGCAGCAGCTAGTAGTATCTCGTTAAGTTTGAACAAGACTTTTATTTTGATAGGATATTTGTTGCGTTATTGTGGCGTCATAACACTGCGCGAGACTAGCGTGCCTGCGAGGTTTGTTGTTGTTTTTCGGTCAGATGAAGCTTTTACAGATGCACTACAGCAACAGTAAGTGCTACAGCGGTTATTACACTAATAATGTTATGTGACATAAGTAACATAAGTATTTATGCATTAATTTATTTCAGGTAATTTTCATTCCTCTCAAGCATGACACAGTGAGCAGACCAGTAGGAAAAAAACTGCAGAGAGATATATTTAACATAGTATTATAAACAGGGAGTGAAGTTTATTAAAGAAGAAGTAAGAGTTTCGTTTATAAATCCAGTAATTAAAGATTCAAGCAAGCAGGAATAATTCCTGATGTAACATCACCACCATTCATGAAACAACCCTGAAGAGATGGAGTTACTTAAAGAGGAGAGTGAAGACGTCGAAGCAAGCCAGATAAAGAATGCTGAGCAAACAGGTTGGTGTCCATTCTTCATTATTAAGGAATGACTTCTGCAGAATGACATTAGTTTATCCTCTGGTTATGAGTTACAGACATTAGTTCTGGAGGTTAAGTGTGTTACATGTTCCTAGAAAATAGCATAAATGAAGCCTAAATATATATATATATATATATATTTTATAAAAACATAAGAAGTTCTGATAATATGGTTGATGTATTGTGTAGAGGCATTTTCAAAGCTGCTTAAAATAATAAATAAATAAACATGGTCTGTTTTGTACATCAGCTGTGTGTGTGTGTGTACATTCATAAATACATGCTGTACATGCAAACACCTTAAAGACAACACTGTGCATCAAAACATGGTTAAATATTTAGTAAAAACTTACACTGAATAAGTTTAATATTCATATTTCAGTTCATTTAATAATTAATTAATCAAGTCTATTTAGTTTCTATATAAACTTTTTAATGGTATAATTTTATAACAAATTGCTTCAAAAAATCAAAAAGCTTAATAACAAATTCTAGGTGGGAGATTCATTACAAATAATGTTTAGTGCTGAATATTTGTTTGTGCATCAACTGAAAACAGCATAGACTAAATCTTACCGAACCAGTATTGGTTCATGAAAATGAAGATTGAGTAAATGTGACCTGTTAACCTGATGTAGTTTATCTGCATTGTGTGCAGAAACTACACGAACACTTGAATCAAATAATCATTCTGGCCACAGCGTGGTGAATGCCACACAACTGGTTTAGTGCCTTCTGATTCACGTTTGTCTGCGTGCTCGTTTCAGAGCTGATGGAGGTGAAAGAGGAGCGCCGAGAGCTGAATGAAGTGGAAGAGCACCATCAGTATCAGAGAAACGGATATGAGTCTATATCACAGACGGATCACACAAAGAGTTTGTCACGCAACAGAAGATCCACAGCGTCTCTTCCCTGCCCTGAATGTGGAAAGAGCTTCACACAGAAGGGAAACCTCAAGGTTCACATAAGGATCCACACCGGAGAGAAGCCGTTCTCCTGCCCTGAGTGTGGAAAGAGCTTCACACAGAAGGGAAACCTTAAGGATCACGAACGGATCCACACCGGAGAGAAACCCTTCACATGCCGTCAGTGCGGGATGAGCTTCACCTATAAGAGAGGCCTGAACGATCACGTAGGCATTCACACCGGAGAGAGTCCCTTCACCTGCCCGCTGTGTGGGAGCAGATTCTCTCATAAGAGTGACCTGAAGAGACACAGAAGGATTCACAGCGGAGAGCGTCCTCACAGATGTCCCCTGTGTCCCAAGAGCTTCACTCGAAGAGAGCATCTGAAGACGCACGCCAGGATCCACACCAAAGAAAACCCCTACGTTTGCCCTCAGTGTGGAAGGACCTTCAAACATCTGAGCAACATAACCAGACACATGACCGCTCATTCAGAAATAAAACCGCACCACTGATCACAGAAGGTTGTGTTTCATTTGAAATCTAAATATAATTGGGAGTTATTACGTCAGAATTGCTGGATATAAAGTCAGAATTGCGAGATTTACCCCCACTTTCACAGACAAGGCTTTGTAGGATTAGCTCTGACCTGAGACAGTAGTCTTTTGATTAGTTCCTGAACATCTGATTAGTTTCCCAAGATAAGCGTGAATGCTAATCTCAAGGTTCAGCTGTTCCAGATTTCTATAGATCACTTGTATGCTAACTAAGATCAGGGCTGGAAGACAGCCCAGAGCCTAAGTTTCCTGTTCAATACAAGATGTCATCACATGCTTTGTTTAAACTGTCTCCACCTCTATGTAACTCCTCCCCCTTGAAATGTATATAAGCTATAGGGTACTATGCCTTAGCCAGACTACTTTGAAGACAACAGACAAGTCTGACAATTAGAGATTACTTTGAAGACTACAGCACGGACAGAGTTCTCAGAATAAAGAGAAATTTGCTTCCAATCCAAAGTGTCTCGCTGGTCTCTCTAAAAGAAGTTTCACAACAACTAGTCCCAGACTAAACTGCATGTTTGAGCTGTCTCAGATGAAGATATCTTGCTCTGACATATCTTAAAACACGTCGGTGTCATTGTTCTGTGTTAAGATGCACACCTGTACATTTTTCTTATAAGGCTTGTTTGTAAAAGTGGCTTAAATATCTTAATTTAACTAATGCCTAGTCCAGACTTAAGCTAAGCCTTGTTTGTGAAACTGGGCCATAATGTCAGAATTGCGAGTTATTAAGTAAAAAAAAAACGGGCTTCGATACCAGATTGTGAGGAAACGATTGTCACTGATGTTTTGAGGTTCATGTTTCAGAACATCCTTCTCACTGCAAAAAGAGCTTTTAGTATTGTTCTGTCCATCTACTCAATCTGTAAATTCTTTTGTGTATACTGTAAACACTGTGTGGTGTGCATACTGTTTTCAGTATTCTGTGTATGGTGTGTTGATAGTCCATGTACACTGTAAGGGGTGCGTTTCCCAAAAGCATGGTTAGCATGGTCGCAAGTTCCGCCGTTACCAGCATAGTTCAAAGATTCGGTGTTTCCTGAATACATAGTTCAAACGAACATTTGAACTACAGCACTGGATCTGTGGTTAGAAGCACAGTTTGTTGTTAGTAAGATATATAGGCTTTAATAATATGCTCTTGGGCACAAGAAGCAAACTAACATGCATTTCCTTAAAAGTTTCTTGCGTTGAAAGTGGGAAAATGCTCTGACAAAGATTTTAGAGCTACATACAGTATGCTCCCCTCCAGATGAGGTGTATTTCAGCAGACAATACTAAACCACACACTGCCGCGATTACAACAGCAGGACTTCTAGAAGCAGACTCCAGAGCTGCTGACGTGACC
The DNA here is from genome assembly GCA_032361145.1 of Enteromius fasciolatus. Lineage (NCBI taxonomy): Eukaryota > Metazoa > Chordata > Actinopteri > Cypriniformes > Cyprinidae > Enteromius > Enteromius fasciolatus. The sequence continues at coordinate 538,178 of JAUMHR010000043.1, forward strand.
TCCTGCAGATCTTTCACCTACAGAGAACATCTGGAGCATCATTAATCTATCAATGTGTCAAAGATAATCATAAACTCTTCAGCCGCTGGAAACCTGTATCAGGCAAGAATGGGACTAAAACTCCAAAAACTCTTAACCTCGATGTCCAGACCAGTTTCTTTGCAGAGTTTTTGGACTGTAAACAGTGCTTGACCTCTGCAAATTACATTAAAAATTACATTCAATCTTAATGATTGATTTGTTTCATTCTTCCGGCAATTTTTTTTGTTGTTGGATGAACTATTCATTTAATGTGGTGTATTTGTCCAGACATAGATAAATAAAACGGGCATTCACTTAGAATTATCATAACACTGTTTATTCTTAAATTTATTCAGTTAAATGTTTGAAGATTGGTATGTATGATTAGATGTGGTTAAAACACATCTAGCAGTAGAACAAGCAGTACTCAGTTAGTAAAAATGCATGAAATTGAAACAAATTGGGTTCATTGATGATAAATGTAAACCTGGTTAGTGTATTTAATCAGATGTCAGATGTTTTTGTTAATAACCCAAAGGATGGAAAAAATATCTGCATTTCAAATATCTAAATCTTAACTTTAGGTCAAAATATAAATATATTTTACTCAAATATTTAGGCGGTAATAGCGCGAGAGAGCTGCGTTTACGTCACGTGACCCGGACGCTTGATCACATGACTCAATGACATCGCGCAGACTGACTGGGAGGAGTTTACTCCAAAACAAAAAGGCCATCAAAGAGTTCTGGAATATTGAACGAGGTTTTCTTAGTGGATCCTTTATATGATTATTTATGCAATTAATGTATTATATAAGTGCAGTGGAGTAAGTTATGAAGAAAACTGACGCAGCGCTAGCAACTCCTCGTAAGTATCCTGATAAAACACCAGACTTTATCTGATATTTCTATCTGCCATATCATATTTCATAGAAATAAACTCTCAAAAAGCAAGACAACACTCAGACAAAACCATATGTCCAGTTACACCAAGAGAGTCCAGAACAATGATTATTAAAAATAATTATATATATATATATATAATGACAGATTGTTAGTATAAACAAAATGGCTTAATATACAGATTTTGGTATTTTATAAGCAATATTTGTACTATTACTATTTTTTGTGTCTCATAAACTATGATATTCACTGTAAAGATAAAAAAGAATATACATTTGAATATGTATAGATAGATTCTCTATATTCACATTACAATAATGTAAATAAATGTATGCAGCATAACTTTGTGTTTTTCTTTAGGTTTCAAAGCTACAGTGATCACAATTTACACCAATTCATCAGTAAATGCTGAATATTTCTACTGACTGGTTTATTAAAGACATGAGTGATCCAGAACTATCCCCAATTAAACATGAAAGGGGTTTGTGTCCACATTACACCATCAAACACAGATATGTAGAAGATTTCGTTTGTTAATGACTGCAGAGGAATGCTATCGGTAGACTGGAAGAAGGAAAATAAAGCGGTTACCGATAAATGATGTACAGAGAAAATATACTGATATTTATGAGACTATAAAGTAGGAAGAAGATCTTTATAACAGAAATAAAATATCTGTGTTTTACTGCCTTTTTTTATACTAGCGATTTATTTTGTTCCGGAATCGGAAAAAACAGAGGAAGGTGAAGAAGTGAATGAAGAGACGTGGAAGCGTGAATCAGACCATCAGTACCAGAAACATCAGCACATCTCAGCTGGAGAAAAACCAACACAGAGCAGCGGTCAGGAGCAGCCCAGAGCCAGCCCGGCCCGGCCGTTCACGTGCCTTCAGTGCGGGAAGACCTTTAAACGGGCCACGGATGTCAAAGGTCACCTGCGCTATCACTCGGGCGAGAGGCCGTTCGCTTGCGAGCAGTGCGGGAAGAAGTTCATCCTGTCCTCGCACTTGAAAACGCACCTGTCCATTCATTCGAACGAGAAGCCCTTCCTGTGCTCCATCTGTGGCAAGAGTTTTTCCCGCCTCTGCACCTTCAGGGATCACGAGAACATCCACACGGGCGTGAGAGCGCACGCCTGCTCCGAGTGCGGGAGCGCCTTCATCACGGCCAACGCTCTGAAGATGCACCAGCGCGTTCACAGCGGAGAGAAGCCCTACACGTGCTCTCGCTGCGGCCGGAGCTTCAGTCACTCGGGAGCGCTGAAGAGACACGAGCGCGTCCACACCGGAGAGAGACCCTACCACTGCCCTCTCTGTGGGAGGAGCTTCACTCAGTCCAGCAACCTGCTGACCCACGTCAAGAGACACTGCCCCAAATCACGCTGAGCAAACCAGGAGCACAAGATTCACCAGCTACCAGTCACAGAAAATGAAAACTACCCCATACTGTATTGTGCAGACCAACACAGTTCGAGCCGGGTGATGCTGATAGAAAGTGATAAACCGTATATATATATATCTGTGGTAAAACAAACCTATAACCTATACGCTAACACATGCCTTCCAAAGCATGGGTTTTTGAAGCATTTTTTAAATGATAACTCGATCCCCAGTGGCTGAGCTCTGACTCGAGGTGTGACGGACACTGCCGGTGTTTGCATTTATTTGATCAGAAACACAGGAAACAATGTAATATCGTGAAATATGATTGCAATGTAAAATAAAAATGTTGTGTTTTGATATATATACATTAAAATCTAATTTATTGCTGTGCTTTTCTCCAGTCTTCAGCGTCACATGATCAGAAATCATATAATATCCTGATTTATTATCAGTGCTGGAAACTGCTGTGCTGCTTCATCTGTGACAGGATTCTTCAATGAATAAACCGTTAAAAAGAAGAGCATTTATTTTAAATAAAAATCATATACACTAGATGTTTGGGGTCAGTCGATAATAATTATTTTTTTATTTGAAAGAAATGAAAACTTTTATTTAGCTAGGATGTGTTACATTGATAAGAAGTGATGGCAAAGATGTATGCTGTTTAATAAATGCTGTTATTTATATCAAAGAATAATAATAAAAATTAAAAAAAAGTTTGCCCACACTGATCACTGAAAAAGAATTCAGCTGAACGTCACAGAAATACATTTTATTTTAAAGTATATTAACATAGAAACCCGTTATTTGAAATATTTCACAATATTCCTTTCTTTCCTGTATTTGTGATTGAAAACATACGAAACATCTACAAATATTACAAATCTATACTGTTTCCAAACTTTGACTGGTAGTGTGTGTTAGTATCAGATATCATTATATTTAGAAGTCAAAAACAAAGTCGGAGGATTTCACTGTGAGAATGAATGTGGCTTACATCAGGTCAGAGGTCAGAGGTCAGCCAAGAAGCTGGTTATTGAGCTCTAATTTTAAAAACAGAAATAGACACTGTTCTTCTGAATGAAAGGAAGTGCTACACACCTGGGACGGCTAGGGCCGAGTACAGTATGGGGTAATCTTCATTTGAAGTGACATCAGTTATTAATAATCACACATTATAAGCGATGGCTCTGTGTCTCGGTTCTGTGTCGAGTCATTGATTACTAACATAACCTGGGTTAAACACTTATAGATGACTTTTTATCTAACTTGTTTTAAACGTACCATTAAATATATCATATTGATATAAGAAAGAGATATCAATAGAAACGTTTGCCCTCAGGAAACGATTGAGATTGATGTAATGTGCCAACAATCAGATCGGTTTAATACCATTTTAAGGACTATTCTGGTTTTAGGATGAGTTCAATCAACAGCATTTGTGACATAATAATCATCACAGGTGATGTAATAACCTCTCCACAGTAAAACAGCTGAAGTCAAGCCCAGCTGGTCTGTTGAAGATTAAACCATCAGAACTCACCCTCATGTCAAGTTTCTTATGTTAAATGAAGTGGAAGTCAATGGCTACCGGCAGTGGGTCGGTGACCAGCATTCTTCATAGATCTCCTTTTGTCCTCAACACTTTTGATGGTTCAGTCTCCATCTGTTGGCCAGGAATGATCTGAGGTCCAGACAGACTTGAATGTGTTCTCTCTGATGTCTCTCGCTTATATTCAGCAGCAGAGTTCATGAACTTCCAGATTCCTCCAGTGGAGGGCAGCAGAGAGAGAGAGAGCCGATGGCCTGCTCAGGGGTCTCACCTCAGTCATGACCTTTGGTCCAGCTCTCTATCTAATAGGCAACAACTTTTTTAGCAGACATCTAATTAGAAACGAGCACATTTAATGCATAAAAGTGAAACAGTTATCTTGCTATGCTCTCTATGTTCTATTGTGAATCAATTATTGGATAGCGCTTTTTATGATATAATTCTTTGCAAAAGCAGTCCCAACATTTCCCGGATACTGCATCAGAACACAATATACTGCTGTTTGTCCCCCTAAGGTCAATCTTTGTTGTTTTTCTCCATGATATGCCCCAGGCTCCTTATAAACATGACTATTTACTAAACCAGGAACTCATTCATGTGTGGTCGTGCTTATATTAAATATACATGTCATGTTTGCTTGTTTTTTTTAGTGAAAAATCTCTGGGTTGAAAGCAGTAAATATTCATGAGTTTGAAAGATGTTCTTCCCTTCCCTCTTCAACTGCACTTCCGTTTCATTTCCTTTTTCCTGTCTTTCTGATTTAAATTCCACATCGACATCCTTGGGATGCGGAAAAACGTCATTAATTAACAGCTGTGTGTGACTTCTGTCTGAAAATCATAAACAATACACTTTAATTCTGGCTTATAGTTATTATGAAAAGGTGACAGTGTGATTAATAAAGTGGTGTTCGTTACGGTTTAAACATACTAGCTACACAGATGAACCGAAGAGTATATCATATATAGACAAACCACAAATTTTATTACAGAAAAAAGTCATTTTAATAAAAATATTGGCTTGATATGACATTAAAAATGAACAATTGTGATATAGAAACAGGTCCAAATGAATGATATACTTTGTCAAGCATCCAGCTCATGTTTGGCTCCCTGCAAACAACATAAATCTGATTGAAGCAGCACTGATGAAACGTTTCTATACCATTCACACAGATCACAGGAGTCGACGCAGAAGTGCTCTGAAGCTCTTTTAATGGCACTTTATGCTGGATTTTCTTTGGTTTTGACACTATCGTATCTATATGATTTGAAGCACACACTGGATTTATATTCTATCGTCCTACACCTCACAGAAACGACATGTATTTTCACATTCTCACGCTCGTTGTGTTTGATTGATACGCTTGTTTCCCCTCAGCATGAGTCAGGTTTAACTCCAAAACAAGCATCATTCACACACCGCACACATCTGGGACACAGCAGCATGTCTGTGAGACTCGGAGGAAACACACACTTACTGTGGGAGAACACGCATCCTGTCGCTGATCTATATGATCTATATTTAAAGTGCCCCCATTATGGCTTTTTAGAAATGATCTTTCACGCAGCGTGTGAAGAGTGAACACATCCTGCAAAGTTTTAAATCTAAAAAAGTGCACTGTATATGAAGTTATAGTCTCTCGAAAGAAAGATTCGACTCTGAATCACTGAAATGAGTCATTTTCCCAGAATCCCAAGCCGTTTGCTGATGTCTAAGCGAAACATTAGCATGTTCCCCAACCGCTTGCTGGTCTTTTTGCATTGGTCTGAATGAAAACGCCAATTCATTCTTCACCAGCGCTCTCAAATACTGCTTTAAATGTAATCGATCTGGAAAAATGAACAAGTAAGGTACAAAATAAATTCATATAAGAAATTGAAAGTGTTTTTGACCATGCAAGCATGTCATCCTGTTGTTAGGAAACCAAAATATGAACCTTTCATTACCCATAACAGGGGCACTCCAAACCGAACAATCGTGAATCGTGATTGTGAAATATAAAAACGGACTCAACTGATCGAGATCTGGAAAAAGGCACTTTGAAGGAGTACGTTTACATGAAAATGATGCACTAAAAACGGAAGGTTTTCTAATGCAGTTTAGAAAAATAGTTGAAATATCAACACGATGCCCGCTCACACAAATCAACGAACCAAACCCATGTCAGTATGAGAAGAAACACTAGAGGACCTCTCCGTTGTTGTTTACAGAGAGACGGTAACCGCATCATCAGCAGATATTCAATCCCAGCGTCAAACGTTTGCATTCCTGTAAAGAAGCGCTAAGGTGTTGTGTAAATGTCCTCTCGGTTCAAACGGTAGAAAGGTTGCGGTTTTGCAATGATCTGTTCACAGAATTGTAATCATTATATGTCGTCGCATCCAGCACCATGATACAGTGATGATTGTTAGGCTTTGCAATGTTTCACCGTTGTATAAATGCCCTGTTACCCAATGCTACGATGTCATTATGACACAGCCCCGAGGCGGTGCTTCAAGGCCCTCCAGCGGCATCTTGAGACGTCAGCAGCAGCTGCTGGAGGACTGTGGGCTTGATGCAGCCCTCGAGCGCTCGGCACAGTTTCCCCACGGTCATGCCCAGCAGGCCCTCCTTCATCTTCCAGCGCTCCAGCATCTGGTGCACCTTCTCGGCCAGGCCGTCACGGTCGTAGTCGTGCTCGATGGTGTCCACGTCGATGTCGGTCAGGCCCAGCTTACGAGCCACCTGCTTCCATTTTCCACCCACGTTCTGACGCACCACCTCCAGATGTATCTCAGTGACCGTGTGCTCCTCTGATCATCACAAAACAATCAAACACAGCAGAGTTCAGCCACTTCATCAGGACTGCAGTAAAACGAGGGATTTATTAAGGGAAGGCACTACAGGCAAAAAAACATGCATTCGTACATTTTGAGATTTTGGACTGTTATTTCAGACGACTGTAAAGAAACATACAAAATACACTTTTAGGTGTTCCTTTCTCTAGAGTGTTACAAGCTGTTAGTGCAGAGATAAGTGTCCTGGAGAGAGTAAAGTCTCAAAACTTTATGGGTTTATTTTTAAATGTTTACAAAGAAAGAAGGCGGAGCTATTATTGTGTCTGTAGTGTTGCTGCGGGCGCCATGTTCTGGAGACGCT
>JAUMHR010000043.1:585864-603191 GCA_032361145.1 Enteromius fasciolatus
CTCTGTTGTTCTATTTGATAATGTTCAGTGCTTTGCTACAATCTGTATTGTTAAAAGAGCTATAGAAATAAAAGTGATTGAGATATACGTCATGCTCAACAGCATGTGCTCACCACTTTATTTTACACATAATAAAACACTGCTGGTAAATTTAGCATCGAAAGCTTTCACAAAAACTCTCATGAGCAAAGATGTCAGTATGCAGGTCACTTCCCAGCAACTCTTTATTGTTTATTATGAGATCCAGCGTTTAACAATAAGAGAAGAATTTTACAGATAAATAGAGGTGGAAGACTTTCTTATATGACATGTCCAGCAAATTGCAATAAAGCGATGAAAATAATAAATCATACGGGCAGGTCAGTTTATTTCCACGAACACAAATCTGACGAAGATCAAAGGAGATAACAGCCTCATTTTTAAGAGCAGCCTTTGAAGTAATGATAATAATAATAATAATAATGCAGCCTTGAATATGAGCTGGAATGATCTCTTACACAACTCTTACTGTTACAGCACACTCCACCCTAAAATCCACCCGCAGCGACAGCGTCTCACATGTCTCTGGCCTGGATTGAGCACGGCTGTATCTATAGGTGAGCAGTTGAAATTTCAGCTGCAGATATCTTTATAGGAGTCTCTGGAGATGCAGACGCTGTCTCTCGTTGCTCTAAACACAATTCATTCATGGGCCATTATGCAAGGCCGACCGATCTGATGTTACAAATTTCTGCCATTGGGTGGCTATTCACAAAAGATAAACTGACGTCTGTCCGGACCTGATCTCAACAATCTATTTTTGTCCTTGTTTTAGCACACTGTATGTGATTCAGGCAGTATGATGTCAGGCGTGTTTCTCCTCATTGTCTTCTCCCAAGTGTGTGTGTGTTTCTTCAGAAGCACAAATTAAAAACCTTGTGTGGTATTATGTCTTTCATCATCATCATCCTCATAAGCCTTGGAATTTGCCCATAAATCTGTCTCATTTTAGCCAACAATCCTGATACAAAGTTTACCCTTTACTCTGACATTTTGATGTATTAGTGCTGGGTTTGGATTACAGATTTCCAAGTACGAACACAAACAGAATCCATTAAAATGCACAAATTCAAATTCACATGTAATGCACATGTAAATATCTCTTTTGACATTTTTAATTATTAGCTTCTCATCAACACCCCGTGCAGTTCTTTGGGAAATCTTGACAACTTTTTTTTTTTTTTTAACATTACGTGAATATCATATTTAAATCATTGTGATTTAGTTTAGTCAAAAGTAATCTAAAAGTAGTTTGATTATAATACCTGAAAAGTGTCACGTAATGATTTCATCACTCATAACTAGAATTGTTGTCATGTAATTTGGAATCAGTGAGAGACCCAGCTCTAGTCGCTGGACTGTAAAACTACAATGAATGTTTATTTCTACCTGATCTGACTCTTAAAGTTGGTGGGTGTTGCATGTTTTAAATGTTGTGAAGTGAATTATGTCATAATAAATAGAGGACTGTCAATCCGTAGCAGAGACAAAACCACATAACACACTTCAAGGACAGGCTTTTAAACACATGAGCACAATTAGAGAAAACTGAAACAGCTGAGGAGTAATTAATCAATCAAACTAAACAAGGAAAAGGAACATGACCAAATAAGGAAACAGAAACAGGAAACCAAAGTTACACCATAATTTATTCACATTATATATATATATATATATATAATTATATTTTTGGCTACATTTAAATAAACTAATTCAGCTGCTTAGATTGCAATATTTTTGAAAATTTAATTAAGCTGACATAAATTGTTTGCAACTATTAACCTTAACCTTTCATGCAAACACAGACACACATCTTTGGTTTTTCAAACCATCAAAAAAAAAGGCATTAACCACACAAAATGAATAAATGAAGAATGCTAATAATAAATGTAGACATCACTGCTTTAGGGACATTTCTGCAGTGCATCATAAAACAATGCTGATATAACTTTAAACGTTCTCACAATACAACCTAACGACATCAGTATCAGTCCTTTCCTTTCTTCTGCTCTATGAAGTGAAATGGTTTATTATTATTGAGGTGGATGATGAAATCTGAGCAGTCATCACATTTGCTGCTGCTTTGCACAGACACAGGCAGGTTACACCCTGATGAGCTGACTTACGTACAGCAGCAAGTACACAATGACTGCAAAGATTTCTATCAGGTTTACGAATGAAATTTAAATGCTTGTACAATATGGGCAGTTCTTGCGATCTGATTATCTTGAGTTGAGATAGTTAATATACTCACACGCGAGCGGCCTACACAGAGCAAGTATGTAGACAGATCAGTGTCTGGGTATGTGCTGAAACACTGACAGCTCTTCACAGACGCAAGCGTCCAGCGCAGACATACCTGCTGTTTGTTCAGATACAGCTTCAGAGTGATCGCTTCGGACAGCAAGAGAGATGACGGGAGCTGCAGGTTACATTACTGCTTCCTCCACAGGCTTATTATCACTAACAACAGATCATAAACATTTGCATTACTTGAAATAAAATAAATTATATATATATATATTAGTGCTGTGATCAGTCACATCCAGAATAAAGGTTTTTGTTTACATTTTGTGTATATTACATTATTATGCTGTGTACTGTATGTTATAATGTATATACAAATACACACATATACAGTATATATTTAGCAAATGTATGTATATACATATAACTGATACTATATATAAATATTGTAAATGTATAGACATTATTACACTTTTTTTCTTTTTTTTTTTTTACAAATATTACAAATATTTATTTCTTAAATATACATGCATGTGTGTGTATATATATATGCACAGTAGTAAACCGAGACTTTTATTTTGGATGTGATTAATCACAGGTAATTTGACAACACTAATATATATATATATACACATATTATATTTTATCTCAAGTAATTTCATTACTTAAAAAATACTTACATTTAATAAGATTGAATAAAAAAAATCATGGATTTCAAAACAACACAACACAAAAGAATTGCTAAAACCTTAATTTAACAGTAAAAAGAAAAAACATGTATAAAAAAATAATAAATAAATAAATAAATATATTGAAATAAAATCTAATTAAAAGTTTTAAAAAATATATATGGTAATTAAATAACACTGTTAGAACAGACAATATTTAAACACAATTTATACTTATATAAACCCAATATATACAAAAGCTTTTAAGAAACTCCTAAGTCAACTTAAGAAAAGATATCTAGAGATATTATTAACTTGTATAACTGTGTTTATTTTAAAACAGTGGAAGAAGACAGTCACCTGCTCATAAAAAGACATAATTCATGGATATTTATCTCTTTAAGATTTGACTTCCCAAGTTGACATTCAATCTGACAAAAATATCCACGTAATCAGAATCATTTTTAGTTTGGAGCAGTGTGTTTGTGGTTCAGAACAGATGCTGGAACTCAGTTGTAATAAATACCAGCACGTCTAAACACAACCTGTATTCTTTAAAAACATAACTATGTACGTTTACTAAAACAATGGCAACACATAAAGACAGTTTGCTAGAAAACTGGTCGCTAACAAAGAAGAGCTGAACCGACCCGACAGGTTTCAGCATCAGACGGGATTCCCCTGTATGGGTTTGGCTGTAAGGTCAAAAGGCCACGTTTGTCACGAGACACACAAACACACAGCAGGTGCTGATACAGGCTTAATTAAAGATTCAAGGCAATGAAAATAAAATATGGAAAGATAGATTACAGTACTCTATCTATGCTCTCTAAACTCTTCAGTCCTGTCTGAAACTTCCCCGCTATTACTCAGTCCTATGGTTTTTGTGACATGTGTTATGGAAACACAACAGTACCAATCAAAGCAATGCTCAGATGTTTACAAGACCTTCTACAGAATTCCCCCTCAGTGGAACAGAGAGGAAAGCATTGAAGCATCTGTTATGTAAAAAGTCTTTTACACTCAAGAGATGGTTCGCTGCAATGTGACAAAAACAACCACTCAGAGGCACTTTAATAAATGTCCTTGTTTTTTTTCTCACACCTGATGCTGAATGATTAGCTTGATTCTTGAGGAAGAAAAGAAACAAAAGACTTGGGGAAAAAAAGTTATTTACATGTTGGTGCTCTTTCCTTTTTCTCTCAAAATGTGTTTAGTGTGTTAGATTCAAGATTGGACTGCTGGATTCTCACATATACTGGTGAATTCTAGAGTTGAACTTCAATCAGGAACCTAGCTCCTTCTGTTGAACTGTGAGCACAAGAAACTGGCACTGGTCAAATCTGCCTTTGGATATTATATATCTAACATGTGTTGAATACAGGAGCCATTGTAATATTCTAGTGACCTGTCTCAAGAAATGAAAGACGTCATTAAAATATACCAAACATTTGTTTTGCATAATGTTGGGTGCAACAGAAATAGCATTCTGTGAAAATATAAGCAGAGTTTTCTACACTGAGAAAAATGTATTAACATTTACTACTTTCACTAAGAAAACGCAAAGTTAGTCATCCTACCCAGTACTACCCTTACTAACTATTAATTAGGAATTTTTTGAGATGAAAAAGTCATGGTTAATAGTGAATGTTAAAAATATATTAATACATCAGTTTCAAAATGATGGAATGTTCCTTTAAATGTTCTCTAAACATCAAAAGCTGTTTTAAACATTGAGATTCAAACGTAACATTCTCGTAACGTTTTTAGAACGATCGAAGGAAATCTAATGTTTACATGACTGAAAAGAAAAGTTCTCAATACTTGAAGAAACTGGGTGTTTTGAATGTTTGAAAACATTCAGAAATAACATATTCATGTCTTAATGAGAATGGTAGTCAGCTGTACTTGGAGCCTTTTTGTGTTCGCTGAGAGGCGTTGACCTGATCCAAATGTTTTTGAAGGAAGAACACCTGTGCTCGTACGATTACCTGCTTGACGTGAAGGAATTCAAACTATGCAGTGATTCCCTTCAACACTGACAACAATTTAAGAGCAATAGCTTATGACAAGCCTTGAGAAGGTTATGTGTAATGGTGTGAGTTCAGTTAAATATCATAAAGGGATTGCTATGGATCGAGTGACTTCTTCAACATCAGTCTTCAGGAGTTTTCAGAATATATATATATATATATATATATACTGTACATATATATATTTAGATACCTACTGTAAATTGACCAAAAATATCTAATTTGGTTCAGATGCTGATATTTCTATGCTGAAATTCTGCTGCCTTTAATGCAAATCAATGAGATATTTGTACAGCAGATACTAATTTGGATTAAAATTCATATGGATTCATTTTACATTGTCTCAATGGACTTTTAGAAGTGCTAAGCACCCTCAAATGAAATAAATAAATAGCTTCCTCAGTTGAAGATTATTGCGTTTCATTGCAGATTTAGCACAGTATCCAGTGCATTTACTCTATGGAGTTTATATTTTACTGTGTTTTTGCAGCATTAAGAAGTGTGGCCAATCACAGACATCTGTTGATTTCTTGACACCAACAGCCAATCAGAGACATTTAAGTTAGAATCCACTTACCTCTAGAACAGCTCTTTGTGCTAAAGCAATGGACCCTATTATTGCTATTATTATTATACCCTATGGCTACGTTGAGGTCATGCCTCTCGCTCGCGAGACGGCTCCCCTCGCATACTTCCCGTAAAATGGCAAGGCGCCTGGGGCACCTCCAGGTGTCCGTGCAGAATGCTCCATCCAGTGTAACAGTCGCGCGGACTTCTGCCGCACCACGTAGTCCCGTGGTCCTTCTAGAGGAGACCGCTCCCCCCGTAACAGGGCTGAGTGTGCCCTTCAGTGCGCCCCGAGGAGATGAGATGTCTTCAGCAGCAGGGTGAGTCAGATGGTGAGGCTGAAGCCGCCGCGGGAAGGCGCCGCTCTGCAGTGTCTCCCCCGGCCACGGTGGATACCGAACTACGTCTGCTCTGCTCCTCCGCGACGCGTTAGGAATCGGTTTGGAGGTGCCGTGTGCGCCTTCAGCCGACCCTTCGCGGCTGGATGATTGGTTTCTGGGAGGTGGAGAAGCGGCCCCGCTGCGCTCTCCTCCGGTGCCATTCTTCCCGGAGGTTCACGAGGAGCTTACCAGGTCGTGGCGAGCCCCTCATGCATCTGCGCCCAGGCTCTTCGGCCCTCGCCACTCTTGATGGCGGTGCAGCCAGGGGGTATGCGGCGATCCCTCAGGTCGAGCGCGCTGTGCCGGTGCACCTGTTCCCGCGCGGTGAGGCCACCTGTTGTGATCAGCCACATCTCCTGTCCGAGGCGTGTAGACTTTCGTCCGCTCTCGCTGGCGATGTCTACTATGCCGCCAGGCAGGCTGCTACTGCCGCGCACGCGCTTGCAACGCTTCAGGTCTATCAGGCTAGAGTGTTGCAGCTCCTGCACGAGAGTGGGGCTGACCAGGGGGCAATGCAGGAACTCCGCACCATGACTGACCTCGCTCTTCGGACAATGAAGGTCGTGGTGCGTGCCCTTGGCCAGGTAATGTCCAACACGGTGGTCCAGGAGCTACTTCAATGGCTGAGCCTGACGCAGGTGCCGGCCGCCGAGAGAGCATGCTTTCTCGACGCCCCCATCTTAAAGGCTGGCCTATTCGGCGACACTGTCGAGGACTTAGCCCAGGAGTTCTGCAGTTCATGTCTCACATCCTGCCTCGGCCGGCCAGTCCACCCCCGAGTGCTCCTCCGTCTGCTCGTTGCCGAGGGCGTCCCCCTGCGGCATCCAGGAATTCTGCTCCGAACCCCGCCGATGCCCAACCGGCGGCCAGTCGTCGAGCTGACCAGCCTTTAACTCCTGTAGGGGCGGGAAGCGTTCCTGACACAGGCAGCCCTGAGGTGATGAGGACTGCTCTTCGGGTGACGTCGATGACATCTCCGTCCCCACTCCTGGAGGAGAGCCAGGAGTTTCTGTACACACAGAAAGAGCCAGTCTTAACAAAAACAAATTTCATCATCTCCGGGCCCAGTGTCTGAAGGTCCCCATCTAACACAAATTTCTCTTTCTTCAAAGATGCTGACCCAGGATGCTGTGTCGCCAGCGCGGGAGCCAGGGAGCCAGGTAAGCACTGCTCAATGCAGCCAGACGAACAGTCCCTGTCCCCGCCTCCCACTATGGGCTGCCCCACTGCTGGCACGGCGGTCAACGTTCCCTTGACACCCCTGTCGACGCGGCTCGGAGCCTGGATAGCGCTCCTGGCCCCCTCACAGTGGTTGATTCGGATGGTACGCCTCGGCTATGCGATTCTGTTCGCCAGGTGCCCGCCCCTGTATCGCGCCATCCACTTTACTGTGGTCCGTTCAGAAGCCGATGCTGGTGTACTGCGCGCGGAGGTTGCTATCCTGCTGGCGAAGGAAGCGATCTAGCCTGTCCATATCAGTACTAGCTGATCTAGCCGAGCATATCAGTACCGAGTCTTACCCTCTGGCCTGTCCCTCTCTCTCCGCATCCTCAAATATCTTTTCGCATGCGCAGGGACATCGTGCTACGGCACCTCGCCAGCTGGGTCTTCAGGTCAGCTGAGAAAAGAGTAAACTCTCCGAGAAAAAAAAAAAAAAAGACGGAGAAGATCTCTTTTTTCAGCTTGGAGCTGGACTCGATTGAAATGACTATCCGTCTCTCCAGCCATGCTGAAATGCTTGGATACATTCAGGCACAAAACAGCGGTTCCTCTCAAAACTCAGAGGCTCCTGGGGCATATGGTAGCTGCAGCCACGGTCTCATATGGGCCCATGCTTCAGCGTTGGTTACACGATCGGGTCCCGAGATGGGCATGGCACCGTGGCTCACTTTGGACCGGCGTTTTCCTGGAGTGTTGCCGCCTATTCATCTCGTGGTCCAACCCTGCTCTCCTACGGGTCCAAGTGCCCTTAGGACAGGTTCCCAGGCATTCTGTGGTCATCATGAATGCCTCTTCCACGGGCAATCGACCCATTGCCGGCTGTTTTATTCCCTCCAGAAGTCCCGCAGCGCGCTCGGAAGGGATGCACCGGCATGCAGCTGGCCTCCGGGGCTCAAGTACGCCTTTTTCCCCAGCGAGCCTCCTTGCGCAGACCCTGCGCAAGATCAGGGAGGACGAGGAACAAGTCCTGCTAGTAGCGCCGCACTGGCCCTCATGGACCGGTTCACCGAACCCACATTCCTCGCCCCAGCCCCTCTCTGGAAAATCCCCTCTCTTTCTCAGGGGATGGGCACCGTATGGCACCCGCACCGCGGCAGACTTCTCCAGCCTTTTAATGGTGTTATATCTCTTAGCACGAGCTCCCTCTACGAGGCAGGCTTACGCTCAGAGATGGCAGTTGTGCTTTCCTTCCTGCAAGAGAAGTTGGAGCGCAGGCTGTCCCCTTCAACTTTAAAAGTAAATGTCGCTGCCATGGCCGCATATCGCAATACAGTGCATCCCTCGGGAAGCAACAGCTCATCGTTCGATTCCTTAGAGGTGCGCGTCGGGTGAACCCCCCGAGACCACACCGTTTACCCTCTTAGGGCCTTGTCGTCGCCTTAAGTGGCCGCGGCAAGCTCCCCTCGAGCCTCTTCAGTCTTCGGATTTAAAATATCTGACACTGAAAACAGCGCTTCTCGTCGCGCTCGCTTCCATCAAGAGGGTAGGGGATCTACAAGCCTTCTCTGTCGACAAAGAGTGCCTAGAGTTTGGCCCCGCTGTTTCTCACGTCATCCTGAGACCCCGGGCCGGCTATGTGCCCAAGGTTCCCTCTGAAGCAGGTGGTGAACCTGCAAGCTCTGCCCCGGGAGGAGGCAGACCCAGGCTTAGAGTTGCTGTGTCCTGTACGCTCGCTGCGCCTCTACACTCACCGCACCTGGAGCATCAGACGCTCCCAGCAGCTCTTACTGCTAGGCGGACAGCAGAAAAGGGAATGCTGTCCCCAATCTGAGGTTGGCTAAACCGTGGGTGGTGGATGCCATCTCCCTGGCTCATTTACACCAGGGAGAGCTATGCCCCTTAGGGTTAAAGAACATCCTATGCGCGGGCTCAGAGCGCCTCTCAAGCAGATATATTGGAACTGTGGGCTGGGCGACACCAAAGAGAAAAGAAGAAAGAAAAAGAGAAAAAGAGAAAGAAACGACCTCTGCAGAGAGGGCGTGTCTTCTTGTGTCCTTAATCAGGACAGCAGGTGAGTGAGAGGACCGGCCGGTGCCGGCTTGCGGCGCAACTCCTACGGGATCCGTGCGCCTAAAAATTCCTCAGTGTTCCCTTAAATGTGTGTAACCTGAGTCCTCCCTGCCCCGCAGTCGGACTAGAGCGGAGTAGCTCCGGCTGTGCTTCCTCTGGGTCTCCTTCACCCAGAGGTGTGGCAAAATTCTCCACAGTCAGCCAGAAGGCTGTGTTTCCCTTCAATTATATCCATAATCTTATCGATATATTGCATTTCTTTATTCTTTATTCCACATGCGAGAACTGTGTGTTAGTCATGTGCTCCGCCCCAACTTATGCTTCAGCACCACTGACAGCAACTCTGTAGGCTCCCCTTACAAAAAGCGGACCACAGAGGGTTGGGAAGGTTACGTGCAGATCCCTCTGCTGGCAAAATTGAAAAGTGTCTCGCCTGACGGCACGGGGGTCTCCGTCATGGCCTGTTCCATGGGTGTTCCCATATGTAACGTCTAAGTGATTCGACTGAAAGGGTAACGTCTAGGTTATGAACGTAACCCACGTTCCCTAAAGGAGGGAACGGAGACACTTTCTCCTGCCATGAATCTGAGGTCGCGCTGACGTCGGCTTCGGCTCTTCAGCGAAAACCTGCATGTGCACTCTGCTCGTGCCCTCTTATACTCACACAGTGACGAGGTGCACCTGAGCGCAATCAAGTGCACGCCAATATTCATTGGCCTTTTGTATTCCTTCAGGGAATGTGGGTTACGTTCGTAACCTAGACATTATTGTCTATCAAAAACAAGAGTCGACTCACATTCGCCTAAACGAGTCGTCAGCAATTCCAATCTTTTTCTGTTACCGATCCAGGTCACGATGTAACATATTTGCATAATGTTCGCCGACGTTCTACATTGCAAATAACTTGCCCCGCCCACAAACAGTACAATCATGTGAAGAAGACGCAGTACCCTGTGAGAGTTCATTTGTTTTATATGCCCTTCTGGAAGATGAATCTACAAAGAATGAACGGTTAACACTAATTTCTTCAACAACACCTCAGCAGTACAGTCTCTTGTTGTGTTCGCATCATTTTACTGATGACTGCTTTTCCAATCTTGGAGAACAACGCAATATTCACCAAAGGCTTGGTTTTAAAAGAAGGATCAGTGCCCAGTTTATTTGGACTGGCTTGCTCCTCTGAACCTCTACGTGTAAGTAAGATTAATAATTGATGATTGTATTTTCTAGCGATTGTTCAAAATACATATTTGTGTATGTCATGTTGTGTAACAATACTTGATTTTTTGATTCCAGATTTTCGATTAGTTTTATCTCAGCCGAATATTGTCCTCTCCTAACAAACCAGACATCAATGGAAAGCTCATGTATCAATCTCAGTTAAAAATAAATGACCCTTGTGATTGGTTTTGTGGTTCATGGTCATATTATTTGAGCACCCTCAGTGATTTGGAGTATCTTTTTAATGCCTGCCTACATTTATACTTCATCCTTCCGCTCTTGACTGGCTATTTGTCTGGCAGTTATTTTCAGACTGGACCTACGTAGATCACTTTAAGAATGGTATGTTTTGATGCTGCACAGATGGTGACGTCACAGGAATGACATCGGGTCAGAGAACAGGAAGTGCTTTCATCTGAACCGCCCCTTCAGTGAGTACCGCTTCCTCCATTGTTCTCCATTGAGTCCTGGTCTTTGCCTTTCACTGGGCATAAAAAAAAAAAACATTCACTTAGGTTTATTGGCTTTCTGTTGCAACGTGTAGAAGGTATGCTATTTGTGCTATCATTTCTGGCCGTATGTAGAGACAATAAGGTCAAAGGGAAGAGGTTTTTGAAGTAAGTGTGCATCATGAGATGAAGCTTCCTTCCTCCTCTTACAAGCCTGCTCATGTGACCTTCCTCTGGCCGAGTCACCCCTGAGTTGTGGGTCAAACTCACACCAAAGGCCCCCCAGAGAGAAAGACTCCTTGTCTGAGAGACCAGAATAGAAAGGCCCTAGTCTCACAAACTCTCCCCTCCTTCAGGACTACAAAAAATTGACGAGGAAAGGAAAACATCCTCTACTGGCCAGCAGCTCTGCCAGCTCCAGACAGGTTAAAGTCAGGCCACAGGACAGGCTCTTTGACTGAACTTCCCTGTTGAATAACACAGAGGTGACTCTGGGGACTTGTGTTTGTCGCTGGCTCTGCAGATGGTGTCCAGGACCTTTACTTTCATGTTTTTGCAGGTCTCAGAAGAATGAATTTTACACAGAAACAGAGCAGTGCTGGGTGGATTACTTACAAATTGTAATCTGATTTCAAATTACATGATGATAAATTGTAGTCAGTAATGTAATCTGTTATGATACACATTTAAGGTAACATAATCAGACTGCTTTTAGATTACTTTTGATACTTTTAATAGGATAATTGTGCAATTGTGATTGTAAACCAATAATCAGCTTTCTTACCAATTCACATGACATGCTGGTAAATCTGCGTGTGGAAACCCTTGCGTGAAACTCCAGATCAGACATAATCCTATTGAAAATACTCGATTTTGTGTGTGCAAATTTGCAGAATAACTGTACATTTAACCAGATCAACTTTTACTGTAAAGGCAGTGACTTTATTATAGAAGGTGACGCCAATGTTACTGGAAAGTCTAACCACAGTCGAGGCAAGTTCATCCTTCAAATTTTTATTAACTGACATCAGATCTTTTTTTCTTTTTTGGACCAGAATGTTTGAGTCACATGCAGGACCACAAAACTGATGTGAGCAGATCCAGTGGAGAAAACCTTCAGGTGATGCAAAGCTCAAATCTGCGTCTATCAAAACCACATGCGAAACACTCAATATTTACCATAATCTCTCTTGTGAGTCATGACAATCAACAAGCTCTATTAACTCTACTGTGATCTGCTGCAAATCTTTGCAAAGATTAAAATCTCAAAACCAAAGAAATATTTTTCATACTTATTCACACCCCCCTAAAACAGCTAATTTAAACACTTTTCTCCGTCACAGAGTGGGTTTATTTTCAAACACCACCCAAATGTTTACGCAAAGAAAGAAGGCGGAGCTATTATTGTGTCTGTAGTGTTGCTGCGGGCACCATGTTCTGGAGACGCTGTGTGTCGTTGTGAAAGTCAAATACTTTGTGCTTCCAAAAGAGGACACAACTAGAAATCAGTGTTAAGTTGTATTCACAACACTGTTCCAGATTTATTATATATTATTTCTGTAAATACTATATCCAACAATCTAGCTTAGTTTAAAAGTAATTATTAAGCTTTTATTTTAAATCACTCTCTAGGCAGAAGTCTCCAAAATGATCTTTTCTATTTATCCTACTGCTTGTCCGCTTGATCCTATTCCATCTCATCTCCTTCAAGCCATTTCTCCTGCAGTTGTATCTGCACTCACTCACATCCTTAACTCAACCCCGTTACAGTGCTGTATAATCCCACTACTTAAGAAACCCATCCTTATCCAAACTCTTTTAGAGAAATACAGGTTTCCCTTCATTGTAAAAACACTTGAATGAGTTGTATTCAACTTTGTCTCTACGTTTCTCAACCTCTTCGACAGCAACCAATCTGGTTTCAGAAGTGAACATTCATCCGAGACTGTCTTGCTCTCAGTTGTTGAAGCCCTAAGACTGTCGAGAATGAATTCCTAATCATCAATACTTATCTTGCTGGATCTGTCTATTAATTTTGATATAGTTAACGACTAGATCCTCCTGTCAACACTATTGACAAAGGGCATCTCAGTAACCACACTCCGGTGGTTTGAGTCTAACCTCTCAAATAGGTCCTTCAAGGTATCTTTGGAGGGCCGAGGTGTCCGAGTCACAAAATCTAGCTACTGGGGTGCCTCAGGGCTCAGTTCTTGGACCGCTTCTCTTCTCGGTCTTTATGGCATCACTAGGTTCTGTCATTCAGAAACATGGCTTTTCGTATCACTGCTGTGCTGATGACACTCAACTCTTATTCCCTCCTGATGATCTGATGATAGCTGCTCACATCTCAGCTTGTCTACCAGACATGTCTTGCTGGATGAAGTACCATCGCCTTCAACTCAACCCTTGCCAAAGACAGAACTGCTTGTGTTTCTATAAAACCTAATGATGGTTTCATCACAATTTCCCCATACAGTTAGGTTCATCAAGCATAACCCAGCAAAAAACCTTGGAGTTATGATTGAGGATCAGCTGACTTTCTCCATCCACTCCTGCAGGTTGGTTTATGCCACATCATGAAGACCAGGCCCTTTCTTTTGGAACATGCTTCGCATCTCTTTGTTCAAGCTCTTTAAACATTAGCAAACCACATTATAAGATTTTAGCAACCGCCTACAACACATAATCGTGGTGGTGAGCTTTACAACACCACTCAAAAAGTCTGATTTTAACGGAGCATGCTCTGTTTGTTTAAATTTCTCAGTGCATTTCACTGCGGAAAAAAACGCAGATACACACAAGCCTTCAAAATATCTTGCCATGCAATGCAAACAAGTTTTTTAATGGTATTATTGTCTTCATCCCCTTAACTAACTGCTCTTGTGTGCTGTGTGCTTTTCAGGCCGGTTGTTCTGTGCGTGAGACGACTGTTTGCCGTGGCTTTGTTTTTGTTTCTTTAGTCTTGTCACTGAAAGTATGTGTTGTCAGACGGCGCTCATATCAGCCCGCTCAATCCTTTGGCAGGTGTTTCAAAGAAGGGTTCCATCTGACTTACAATCTCGCTGTAAAGATGATGGCTGGCCAAACATTTCATGAGTCTCTTTAAGTACGGGCTTGGAATGTAAAAGCCCTTTTTACGTCATCATGACTTGGTCTTATTTTCCTTGTCTGATCCGCATAGTTCTTCACAAAAGCAAACAGGAAGTGTTTCAAGGTGAAAGGACGTCACACATCTGCCCATCAAACGCATATTTTCTGATCGATCTCATGAGATGCGTCCAAGAACTCTTTCATTCAAAGTCAGGGTGTTGCTGCGCAGCCTCATATTTTAAATGACTGCAGATGTTTATATAAAAGTGATTTGTGCCATTCATCTGATAGCTGTAATCTGACGGCAGGTGGAATGATTGGTGAAATGAAGCGGAACGAGCTCTCACGCACCTCCTGAGCAACGACTAAATGAGTCATTACTCACACCTGAGACGTGTGATTGCATCAACAAACATTCAGTGGAACACAAATCACCATTTAACTTTTATATGTCCTTTCTAAATAAACATAACGGCCAGTTTTTAGCATTTATAAATTTATAACATTTAACCATTTATAAAACTGATTAATATCAGCCAAAATAATATATATATATAAACTGACAACTTAACTACTTCACCCAGAGTTTGTTTGTCTTTCATCAGATCTGGAGAAATGTGTCTCTGCATCAGTGTCTCAGTAATGGATGTGAATGGGTGCCGTCAGAGTCCAAACAGCTGATGAAAACATCACAATAATCCAAGGCACTCCAGTCCATCAGTTAACATCTTACAAAAACATTTTTGAGAAACACATGCACCATAAAGACATTTCATTTCATTACTTCTGGATAAATAGTGCATTAATAGTCCATAATCAATAATGAAGTCCATCTCCTATTGTCTCTCACATCACAATCCAGCCACAGATTTGTTCAGGGCTTGTTAAACGCTGCTTGATGTGTGCAGGTTTCTGAACTGGAGGAAGCGTTATTATGAATTATGGACTCGTATTTGAGCTAAAAGCAATGGTTTGGAGTAAAAAAAAAAAATCTTAATATGTTTCTTACAAACACACATCTTTTGTCTTCTCCAGATGTTAACTGATGGAGTGCTATAGACACATATTGTAATATGTTTATCAGCTGTTTGGACTCTCATTCTGACGGCACCCATTCACTGCATTCAAGAGACTAAGCATTTTGATAAAAATATAATGTATATTCATGATTGTGAATGAATCACAATCCGGTATATATAAAAGTATTCTGCCAGTTCTACCTGTAACCACTAAACTTTTGTTTTGTTTTGCTTGCTTTCTTTCATTATTATTACATTTTACGTATTACATTACATTATTATTATTATTATATATTTTGGTAACGCTTTATTTGAAGGACCCATTTTTTGTTGCTACCTAGTTGCTTATCATATTACTGGCATGTTAAATGTTTATTAGTACTTATAAAGCTAATATTAATGGCTCCAATTCTGCATGAGCATATTTTAGGTCCCTTAATCCACCCAATACTTAAAGCAAATTAGGAGTTTACTGAGCCAAATGTCATAGTTAATAGTTAGTTAATAGTGAGAATTAGTGCCCAAACTAAAGTGTGACCTCTTTTTTCCTACAATACATATTTTGCAAGATTAAGTAGTCAAATTATGGTAGTTGTTGGCTGCAGCCCTAACTGCCTTATGAACTCTTGGCAAATACTGTGTAATGAGTTATTAGATGGCTTTGATCTTGCTTTGATCAGCTATTTATGTAATTGACACACCCTAAAATTGAAATTATAAAGAAACACTAGATTACACCACTTATTTCCATTTACAGCGTTTCCAGTCACGAGAGGTGTTTCTTTGAAAATATTATTTGAAGCAGGATTCTTGTGTCTTTCTAAAAGATATTTATGATTTGGATTGGTTGTGATAATCTTCTGTTTACATAGTGGCCCATCCTAATACACAAGCTGAAATAAAGAGACTGTTGATTCTCTGTCGTCTCTGTAGCCTCCCTGTCTTTGTAATGCTGAAATCAGAGCTGTTTGTTATGGACGCTCCAGAAACGCCCTTGGCATTGAATTCCCACCTGTGTTCCAGTATGTACCTCCATCTATTACCTCCATAGTCGTGTATTAACTCCTGTCCTGTTCGGGAATCCAGGACATTCCTCCTGAAGCGCTGTGCTGAGTTTATCGCTAAATCAGACAGGACTTACTACAGTAACTTGCATCATTGCATCATTTTACATATTTTGGTTGCATAGAGCCACATAACTCATAGACTCTTTCATCTAAAAAACAAGTAAAATAAATAATTAAATAGTGCTGTCAAATGAATAATTGTGATTAGTTGCATCCGTAAAAGTTTTTGTTTGCATGGTATATGTGTGTGAGCCGTGTACATTTATTATATATACATATATGTGTGTGTAAATACATACCCATGCATGTATATATCTAGGAAAAATTGTTATACATTTATATATTAAATTAATAAAAAATATACATGTTTTCAAAATATACACTGTACACACAGATACATTATGTCAATGTGATTAACTACAATTATTCGTTTACACAAAAAATAAAATAAAATATTTTATTAATATAATATTTATTAGCACTAAATAGAAAAATAAATACATATTTTTATGAAGGCTTTTTCAGCATTTTAAGGGGTGGCTTATGAACATTACACTGAAAAAACTGGTATGGATTCAAAGCAATTTTTACCCAGAAATTGATCAATTTCAGAAATAATTATAAACAAATGGCAAGTATTCTGAATAGTGCCATAATCTTTGATCGATGAATCACTTTTGACAGTGTGGGTTTTGTAAGAGTACTTACAGACGCAGGTAAACACTTCAAAGTTTTTTACAATAAACAAAACATAAGTCGTAACAATAGCATCATGTGTGTACATGATAAAAAACGCCCAGAGACTCAAAACTGAATAGGCCAAGCGGATAACTCAATAAAGCTTTTGCAAAGCCTTATAAAACCTGGTCCAACTGTAATGTTATAAATAGGCTGTCCGTGAACCTGATCTAATGTCAACACCCAGGTGAGAGTTTACAGGACTAAAGCCCAACTTGAAATCCATTACCTGTGTGGTTGCATTCCTCATACTGACGTCTATTTTGACGTCAAACCCCTGCCTGACATAAAAGCCAGCCATAAATCATTTGAACTTATTAGATGGTTGATGGCGATTGGGTGGGGGCCGTCGGTGGCCACATATACAATCCCTGCCTATTTTTAGACGCATGTAATAGACGACTGACAAAAGACCGTAATATGACACAGTTCAGGTGGGAAACCCAAATACACACGAGATGAATCACGGCATTAGACAGACGTACGGAAAGCCCGCTGTGTACACACACACACACACACACGCCCTTAACAAACAGAACTCGAAGCAGCGAAGACATGAACGTGTGGAGACAGACACA
>JAUMHR010000043.1:611584-629408 GCA_032361145.1 Enteromius fasciolatus
CTGTTTTACTCTGTGTGAACTTTAATAAACATTGTTGCATATGGATCCATACGCCTTCCCGTGTCTCAATCATAACAATTTTATTATTCAATTAATTAATTTTGCAGCAAATTTAGGATAACTTTTTTCTTTTAATTGATCAACATTTTTAAGGACGTATATTTTCAGGTGATAGATTCGACACTGAATATTTGGTTACTGCATCTAGTTCCACTAGCTAATGCACTAATACAGTATATAAATATGCATAAGCTAGTAGAACATTTCACAAGTCACTAGTGAGTCACTATGCAACATTAAATGAACTGCCTTCATATTTTTACGTATTGGCTAGACGCCGCTCAACAGCTCTGCATACCAGCTTGCAAATGTCAGTCAAGAAGTAAACTATTAGCGCCCTTGTTAAGAGCTGTCATTATACAATCAGCTGCTTTAAAGCTCTCCTGTTTCACACTCGTCTCTGCAGATCCCGACCTGTCACGGCTTGCTCCACATATCTCACACGGGGCAAGCTGTGTTTGAAATCTAACCTTGACAAGTAGAGCGAACAAATAAAACGCTACAGTTTTGTGACTCCAGGATCTGTGTGTGTGTGTGTGTTTGAACAGTGGCTGTTCCACTGAAACCAGCTGAACTCCAGGACAGAAGCAGGATCTCAGCTCTGTGTGTGTTCTGATGTACAGAACCCATCCTAACCTGACATCAGACGAGCACTGGGCTATGATATTTATTTATATTTATTACTCCCATAGTATCAAAAATACTACCAGCAACTGTTTGTTTACAACAGAACATAGAAAATCAAGGAATGAGGAAATTATGACAGAGTTTTCTTTCTTTTTTTGGTGAAATATCCCAACAAGTTTGTTTTTATTGTCAAAATGAGTTATACATACATGGGTCAAAGACTGAAAAAAGGCATTTTGATGATAACACAATGTGTGTAATACTGCTTTAAACTTATGTCACATTAAAAGATGAATTACTTTCTCCTCAAATACGTACTTGAGTTTTTGCCACTATCCTAGATTTTACCCATTTGTCATCATTGAAAACACAATACAATTTAATTTGATTCTTTATTCTTTTATATATTTTAATATAAGTCCGAATAAGCATTTTGTTTGATTTTTTACATAAATATTGTGTTACAACAGATGCCAATGTAGCATTATTTGAAACAAAAGTTTCTTTTTATTCTTCAAAACTTATTTGAACATTTATAAACACCGTAAAACAATCCTGTAGAAATTACAGTATTACCGGCAGCTGGATGCCATTAACTTACTGTAGATTTAAATTATCTTTACAGGAAAAAATTAATAAAATAACAGTCTCATGCAGGCGCTTTTAATAGTTTCATTCTGTATAGTAAAAGACAAACTGTTTAAACAAACTGTTGCCAATAAATTTGATAAATATAAATTTACAGTAAGTTAATGGCATCCAGCTGCATCTTCTTACAGTGTACTGTTATATATTTATGATATTATTTTGCCCATTAAAATTGTTGCACTGAGAGCAAATGGAGCTGTTTCTCCATAGATGTGAACAGCATCTCAGGATCTTCCGTCAGACGTCAGAGATCTCAATGTGAACTCAAGCATTTCCTCCATGACCTTTATCATGCCATTTTGTAGCTCTTACAATAATTATTCCAGTTATCTATAATTATTTCTCAGGAGTAGCCTAATTTTAGGAGAAATGCATACAGAAGAACGGAATGAAACTGAAGCGTGAAAGAGCAGCTCTGACTGAATCCTCCGGCTAAGAAGAGAGGTCTGCAAAGCAACAGTTTGTGTCTTCTGTAATCTGAGGACGATCCCAGCAGAGAGAGAGAGAGAGAGCTCCTGGGGGAGGGACGGCGGGATCTCGTGCAAACCTCCTGCGTGAGTAAGTTGTTTGGCTCTTTTTTCAAGTTTAGACAGAAAAAAAAAAAGAGTATAGTGAGGAGGGAGGGGAAGGTTACTCCTGCAGAGGAGTGGCACGCTTCTGTACTGCTGCAGATCCTCCTCAGGCCAAAGAAAGTGAGCCCTTCTCACTCTCTCTGAGTCTGACCCTGCGTCACTGTGTCCAGACCATGACCTTACTGAACAACACAAACATCAAAGCTGAAAAAATATATTTTAAACATTAGTTATCAAAACTATATCCCACTGTCACTGTTAGTTATATTAAGTTAGCATATTTAAATGCCATACGTATGTCCTCCAACCTATGTATTACTTTGAAAAGTCCTTAAATGTATGTGTGTGTGTGTGTGTGTGTGCAAAGCGCAGAACTCTTAAAGCTTTTAGGCACTTGCTGTCAAAAATAATGTAATAAATAGTTTTCTTCTATTAACTGAATGAAATCAGCCTTTGCTGTGAGCGTTCTTTGTGTTTAAGCAGCGTTTGCCCTCGCTGCTCTTGAGCAGAGTTTCTCAGGCATTTTACTCGAAGCGTCTCAGAGACACAGTTCTTCTGGGTTTAGTCTGTCTCAGTTTGTTCTGTGTCTTCATGTCCATGTTCATTCCAGACGGACTGAAGATGATCAGATCTGATTTCAGAATCAGAAATTGTTATTACAACTAATGGCGTAATGAATGTTTGCAAATGTAAAGTGATGTTTCCCACTGACACACTAGAGAGAAATACAACAATAACTGATAATACTAGCGTTTTAATCATTTTTAATCATACAATCACCATTGTATACAAGACTTATTCTGATTCTCATAAAAATTCTGAAAACTTTTCTTGTGTTTTATCGGGTCTCAAGTCACATCGTGTGACTCCAGAATTCACTTCTGACTATTGAATTCTGTTGTCTTTTTGCCAGTCTCATCGTATTCTTGTTTTCTTCAAGGTTTTTTTTTATACAGTATCAAGGTGAGAGACCTCTGCACCAAAATAGATGATTCACAATGGGCTCAGCAGGTTCAGACCTGTCTCTGCACCAGCCTCTGTTTTCTAGTCCTCGTATCAAAGAACGTGAAAGAACTTGAACCCTGTTCACCTTCTCTGCTGATCCTTTACTGTAATCACCAAATCAGCATGTCTAATATCCAATCAATTCTACTTTGCCATCATATTTCGATCATATTTTTATCCACATAGTGAAATTCACATTTATATATTTAGTTTGAACTTGTGTTCTCACCAGTGCAGCGTTTATCTACAAAACAAGCTGTGGAACTTTAAATATAGTCTTCTAGACTTTTAAACGTGCACATTTCTAAACAACCGCATGCTTTTATAGGTAATTATGGAACAGAAAGTGCTAACGGCAGTGATTATTTTATTGATGAAAAATATAATGTGAAGAATGCATTGTATTATGAATTACGTAGAGATGTTAAAACTATGCTTGGCATTACAGGCATGTTCCCATTAAGGCGTTTGAGTCCGGCCCTGATCTGGAATCTGTATTCATCCAGAAATAAAAATAAGCATCAATTATCATTTTAAATGTTTTCTTTTCTTTCTTAAAGTCATTGAACTACATAAAATATATACTTTTTAGATTACTTTTTTAAAGCTTATATTATTAAACAAACCATATTGATATAAAAAGCAAAGAGAAAGAAAATGTATTGTGAAATCACATGCTCTAAACGTCACAGAGTTCCTCAAACTGTGTGTAATATGAGAACTGCAGAGGGTGTGTGTCATTAGAAGGTAATAATTGTTCAAATCATTAAAAAGGCAAATAAATTGTTTACACATTTGAACACTAAAAACAGAAATAATTGCCTGTTTACCATGCCAATGTGACCATTAATCAACATTAGCGAACTGAAAACAAATATTAATTTCCTCAGATATGTTTCAAGTAAATATAAGGTTTATTGACTTCATTAACATCGTTGCAGGTAAGGACATCTTGTCATTAAAAACCACTGAACTGTTTTGCTGTTATAATAAAATGTCAGCACCATTAACTTCATTCAAGAATACAAAGAATTTCAAATTAATATGAATTAATCGAATATATTCAGATTTCTACTTTCATGTCAAATATTCCAATCATTTAATAAACAACGGGAATAGATCTGTCATGTCAAAGGTTTACGCCACTGTGCGAATAATGTGTATTCATGTAATCCATAAAAAGTAACTGTATTCTGATTAAGAGCATTGTACAATCATATACTTTAGTTCTGTGTGCTTGAATTTTTTGGAATCTGATGTAAGCCAGATGTATAAGATTATGCACAATAAAGCATTGATATGCAAAAAAACAAGGTAAATTCATTTTTAACGTATGTAAAAAATCATGGTTTTGATCGTGCAGGCTAGTTAATCTCAGTCAAACTACAGTTGGGTTTGATTTCGTTAACTGACAAAATAAAACACAATAAAACATTTTGTTTATCTGATATTGCCAATAATCTTCATATATGTTTTATAAGTACTAATAAACAGATATTACGGTAGTACTATGCATGCTAATAAACAACTACATCCTAAATGAAAATGTCACCACGATTCATCCTATTAAAACATGTGAATCGCTTACTTAATAATCAGATTTATTAACTGGTTTCACACCGTAAACAAAAAAGTTGTTTCAACTAGAAATATCTAGTCAACTAAAAAAAAATGAGTTGCTTAATGTTAAATTAAGTGACAACTAAAATATTTTGGTTGACTGAACAAAACAATTTCAGGCAGCAGGGTAAATAGATATTTCTAGATATATTTTTTTTTTGTAGAGTGTAGGTCCATTATGAATTGTTTTGGTTTAGCAGACAGTGACTGCGTTTCAAAAAGAGTGAATTCATCCACTCCATCAGACTCCGTGCCAGGAGGACTTCTGTTATTATGAATCACTGCAGGCCTGAATGCTGAATGCGCCGTCTCTGTTTGAGATGATAAACAAGCGTTATGAAAGAAGGCTGTGGAAAACAGATCACAACAGTGGTTCATTAACAGTTTTCGGAGTTGATTGCTCTTTATTGGCCAACTTTGATGGATCAAAATGGAGGGGAGATGCTTATTTGATAATACCGGCCTGGATCTGAAGAAGATCAGCATATAAGCTGTATTAATAGATCAGCGAGTCTGAAGGTTATTGCTGGCGTCAGTAGGAGATCATCTCAGCAAAACAATGGACTAAAGACTGATAGGAAGAGTTAAGCTGTGATACATTTCTCAATTCCAGCCTCATTGTTCAAGAAAAAGCCCTACTCTCATGACTGTTTATGCTCAGGCCTGTTAGTTGTGCGCTCCAGATTACTGGAAACAATTTCAATCTGGAAAGCCACACATAAACACAGGAGGGGAAAATTAGAGGGTGCACATGCCTGTAACTCCACTGGTCCATCATATTTTTTTTTTGTTGAACCTGCCCTGCAGAAGGCAGCGCTGCAGACCGCAGTATGTGCCGTATTTATTTGGCTAGGCCAGTGAGGAGTAAGCAGGTCCAGGCCAGGCTTTCAGAGGAATACCCATTCATTCCCCACTGCTGGAAGAAAAATAACCCTGCCTCTGACATTTCACATCACCAATTCAGCCAAGTTTTAATGAACCGCATTCAAATATCAGTACGAGATCCAAAATCTTATGCTCATTACATTCGGTGAAGTGTAGAAAACCAGGTGGTGTGCGTTTATTGCACATTTTGACCAATTTGAAAAAATGCCCCGATTTCACGCAAATCTCCTGATCGGAGTTACTCACATTCATCAAAAACAAGCTTCACATTTCCTATTCTGCGTGTAGCGATCCGCGTATGATAATAATTACATTTGTCTGATATAATTAGCTCTGACTGCTTCAAAACATGAGCGAACCTTGAAACGATATTTACAAATCTAATTAAAATCATACATTAGTCACTAAATAGACCAGTCTTGCCTTTTGAATTGCAGAGGTGAGATCTCAATCATACGTTGTGGGCATTTAATAGACAACTTATTTTAATAGATTAATTATGCCTCATGCTTTTCCCCCGTCACACCCAGAACTTGTTTTTGTGGTCAGTGAAAGACGATGAACTGGTAATGAGGTGCTGCAGGTGTAATGCGGTCGGCCGCAGGATGGAAGCGGAGCCCAAGCTTCATCCAGTGTGGTAAACCTCTCCTCACACATTAATGAGGATCTGCAGAGCACTTCAAATCTAAATATTTGAGTTATGGTTCAGACTGCTGGACTCTCTTGCCTCCAGACCCGCAGGAAACAACACATGAAACATACTGCATCCTCAGCGCTGAGATTGGAGGATGGTACTGTGTGTCTCAAACTGATTCTGTAACTAAATAAATGTTTGTCACAAATGTGCAGCGTATTAAACTTAACAGCTGGTCCTTTTCTTGTTTCTTGGCAAAGAGGCAAAGAAACCATTAATGCTTATGAATTTGACTCTACTGGTTGTATTGGCATGGGCCAAAAAGGTACAAAAGCTGTCATTGAGGTGTTACCTTTTCAAAATGTACAATTTTGTACCTATTAGGTTCAAATATGTACACTTTAAGTACTAATATGTACCTTTAAGGCACCAAAACGTACTCTTTAGGTACAAACATGTCACTTTTGAAAAGTTTCCGCCCCAGCGACAGCTTTTGCTTCTTTATTTCTGAGAGCGTAAGGAGAAAACAGAAATAATGCATTTTCTACATCATTCATCAGTAATCAAATGTCAAATTATTCTAGT
The DNA here is from genome assembly GCA_032361145.1 of Enteromius fasciolatus. NCBI lineage: Eukaryota > Metazoa > Chordata > Actinopteri > Cypriniformes > Cyprinidae > Enteromius > Enteromius fasciolatus. The sequence continues at coordinate 618,221 of JAUMHR010000043.1, forward strand.
ATTTACTTTCTAGTGAACAGTACATTCAAGTATTTATTTTAACAAATAATCATTTTATTTATCTGTGCAATTGTATTGAACACATAAACACAGAATAACTCCATGCACACACTGAGCGTGCGTGACCTTGTTAACCTCAGAACAGGTGCACTCTCAGAAATAAAGGCACAAAAGCTGTCTCTGGGGCGGTTGCTTTTCAAAAGGGACATGTTTGCACCTAAAGAGTACATTTTGGTGCCTTAAAGCTACATATTAGTACTTAAAGTGCAAATATTTGAACCTAACATGTACAAAAGTGTACCTTTTGAAAAAGGTAATGCCTCAGTGAGAGTGGGAAATACAAAACGTTGTGTTTAAAGGGACTTTTCTTCTTTGAGGTATTAGTATGATTGACATTTTTCCCCATTTTAACCCAGAGAAATATGAAACGTACAAATCATAAGTTGTATATTACGCAAATCATATATGTATGAAATGCATCTGTTTTCTTTACTGGAGTCTGCAGACACAAATGAGTGTCCTGGAATCGAAGCATATCCAACATCTGAAGAATACACCACTTGAAAGTTCAAAACAGTAAACGACATATATGCATAATGAAGCATAATTCTGCTTGTTTATGCAATATAGGTAGTTTTTACTGCATTAGGCATGTGACACAGGTCAAATGTGTCCGTTCAGCGTTTAATGTCTATAATCTTACACTATTATACACTATTGCTTCATAGCTGGAATTGTGCATTTTATTTACCTGCACGAATAACATTCATGATTAATTCTGTGTATAAATAGGATGTTAAACAACTGCACATATAACTGTTTTGTTATAAAAACGTCCTCTTCTGCAGTGATTAATAAACAGTGCATATGTTTTACACCAGAGGTTAGACATAATATCATAAACAACTGTCATGTGAATGACTAATGAGTGATGTGATTGACACAACTAAAATTATGGTTTAGTTGTGATTTAGATCTAACTCTAAACGCACTTTCCAGGACCGTTCTCCCCACAGGTAAAGCTGTGTTGACTGCGCCGCATGCCATGTCTGATAAACGCACGCCACCTGCTTTCCTGAGGTGAAATTCTTCCGCGGCGCACAGGTGAGCGAGGACACAGGTGAAGCCTCGCCGTGACGAAACTCGGCTCAAACCAACAACAACAGAAAAGCAATTCATCACGAGTCTGTCTGATGTCTGTCCACATACGCTCGACCGCTTTATTTCAAAACAGGGTGTGCATGATCCGTGTGTTTTTGTAAGAGTGATTTTAAGACTTAAAGACAGGCCCCGCCCCTGTAGGCATACCCAGAGGTGAGCGCCTATATTAGACAGCTGAGCGCGCGCTAGGGATGTTAAGAGCACTTATCTGCAGCAGGTACAGATCCTGTCAGTCTCGCGCGTTGGATTGTGTTTGACAGCTCCGCCTGGCTTGTTCTAGCTCGCCTTCTCCGGTGTCTTCTTGCTACTAGAGCGCTTGGACAGTTTAAGTGCCACGAGCTCAGCCAATGAAGCTGGAGGTTTTCTGCGGGGGTCACTACGACTCCAAGCCCGCGGAGCTCTGCAGCGACGCCGAGGGCAGCATCCCGTCGCCGATGTCCGCGGAGGAAGAGCTGGGCTCGGATGGAGACTGCGTGGCGCACAGCCCCGCACCTGCTCCTCCGGGCGCGGAGAGCAAGGGCAAGCCCTACACCAGGAGACCCAAGCCTCCGTACTCGTACATCGCTCTGATCGCCATGGCCATCCGCGACTCGAACTCGGGCCGCCTGACTTTGGCCGAAATCAACGACTACCTCATGAAAAAGTTCCCGTTCTTCAGAGGCAGCTACACCGGCTGGAGGAACTCGGTGCGCCACAACCTGTCTCTCAACGACTGCTTCCTCAAGGTGCTGCGAGATCCCTCCAGGCCGTGGGGGAAGGACAACTACTGGATGCTGAACCCACAGAGCGAGTACACCTTTGCGGACGGAGTGTTTCGTCGGAGGAGAAAGCGCATCAGCAAAAAAGCGGGCAAGGAGCCAGAGGGGCCGGGCCAAGCTCCTGCGGTGGACACTATCGTTACGCCTCCCTCCAGCACCAAGTTTACAAGCTCCTTCGCCATTGACAGCATCCTCAGCCGACCTTTCAGGAAAGAGGAACGCAAAGCCGACACCTGGCACGGGGGATATGTCATGCAGGGCTCCCCTGCGGCTCTTCCCCAAACGCAGGCGCTTGCATCCTTTGGAGCCCCGGAGGACCCCGCCACCATCTTCCGTCACCAGCGAGACTTTCTCCCCTTCCAGCTGAGACCCGAGTGCCTGTCGATCCCGCACTCGTCCGCGGGCTTTCACCCGTTCAAGATCGACTACTTGTTGTCGTAATCCCGCGTGGGTCCAGGGTGGGCAACTTTGGCACTTTCTGAGCACTTGTGACTTGACAAAGACATATACATTTCATCCGCCTGCGTAAAGGTCGCCCGGGAAGAGTTGTATACGGAATGACAAGGAGTGAAAGTTGTGAACTATTTAATAGCTATTCTATTTGTATCGTCCTACTGAGCGGTTGCGTTGTTTTAACCTGTCGACTGTGTATTTATTTGTCTTTTGTGTTTGTTGTAAACGTGTTGAACCAGGTGCCTCAAAAGTGTAAACATGTTGTCATTTCAGAAGAACTGACAAGCTCGATTTGAGGCTCCTGCATCTAAACTGGAATTATTGTAAACTATTTTGTTTCTGAGAGAATGCATGCGCATTTTATATTGAATAATAAAAAATGAAACACGAATTGATTGTTATGAATAAATAAGTTAATGGTCAGATGTTTTAAATATGCTATCCTGTGATATTATTGTCATATTTTCACGAATACATCTCTGCCCAATTACTTATTGAGATAAAAAGCACACAAAGAAATGTGGATTAAAATTACAATATGATTCCTAAAACAAACTAAACTAAAACTAAAGTCTGATTTCTCATAATGTTAAATTCAGGTGCATTGCCATAGAAACGACTGGGACAAGAAAATTATCCTGAGTTAACCTAAATGTTTTTTTATGTTTGCGATGGCCAGATAGTTTCAAAGCAGCGCCTGCAGGTGGTGTTATCATAATGCCCTTCTGTCTGGGCGCCTCTGTTTGTCTTCACACTTCCCCTGCATCCGCATCCTTAACATGTGTATATTAATAGTCCAGCGTGCTTTGAGACTTTGGTGAAGGACAATTAAAGAAAATAAAGCAGTTTCAGGCAGCTGTGGATATTTAAATAAAATCCCAGTTCTATAGGTTTCCACGAGCTGTCCACGGTCCTGAAGATAAGACGTGACTCAGCTGTCAAGGCCAAGTATATTTGAGCAATAAGCTATAGTTAAAGCCGCGAGATGCTTCATCTGGAAACGTGTCCTCGTTTCTGCTTCAAACAAAGTCTATTCTTTGAACATAGGCTATACCCCTCAAACATTTCGTTATTACAAGTCGCAGTAGCAGCAGGTTTTATTACATTTTCGTTCGTTTTTGTTTCATTATTGTGCATTTACTTACTTACTTGTATTTTTATATTTGTTTCATTATCGTTATTATTATTATATTTTGGGATTATGTAACTATATTAATCCCTGTTAATATCTTTAAGAACCTACATTTTCTTTTGGCCAAATAGAGACAATAATTTTAATAATCTCAATAACTTCCCTAAAAAGCAGAAGCACGAATTATGATATCCAATCCACAATCGATTGGCGAATTAATAGGCTAAAGTTAATTGAGGGAATAATAACATTCGCCTGCGCAAGGGAATAAGGCTCATCATTTTAAATGTGGACGTATTAATGCCGATGTAGGTATTTTTTATCATTTATACTCCCTTAATGACAGTCAAAAATGCTATTCAAATAATTGAAATCGACATTATTTCTTACAGACTACTTGCTCCTGCCAAACTAGAAAAAAAAAAACCCTCAGACCTCGGTTCTACGTATGAAGTGTAACGTGACGTCAAGGAGAAAGTCATTAGCACCAATCAAACTGACAGGCCTGTTGCCATTTATGGCGTTTAAAGGGTCCATACTGCACTGGGACTATACTGCGACCTACAGGATGTAATGTACAATATCTACTGCCCAACAGCAGGCACAAGCGTGAGATTCCAAAAACGAGACTATTGTCATCAGATTTCTTTCGCAAGGTCAAATGGTACTCTTTTATATGAATAACTTTGTGGATTACATTTTTAAAGGTATCCAAATTTGTTTATTATCCCTTTTTTTTTTTTTTGTATTTTTCATGTCAAAATGAAGACGAAAATTAAAACCCACGTCAGCAATTCCCCAAAGAGCGTAATCTTTGTTATCATCGTGCAGTTTATTTGTTTGATTGCAATTTAAACAATTGCTGAAGTTGCTGGACTTGTGAGGGAGAGAAACATTCGTCATTCGCAGGCGCCTCGAGAACTCAGGGCTTTGTTTTTTCTTCGCAGTTTCCCCGAGAGCGGACACAGATATATTTAGCAATTCAGTATTTATATTTTCTGTCCAGAACTGCAAATATCCGTCCCCCGAAGTGCCTCTTGTCACGCGGGGAGTAAAAAGCTCTAATATTCAGCTCTTTGACAAACAGCCTTCAGATGCGGATCGATTTGTCACCTTTCCTCAGAAGGTCACCTACAGCAGTAGAGGAATCCAGCAGTCTAGTACAACAATATTATCCCCGCAACGAGAAACCTTCAAAGTCTCTCGCGTATTTTCCTTCTGCACCGAGCACGGCTTTTTCTAAGTCAAGCGTGCATCCTGAACGCAGCGGGGATAGCGGGTTTGATGTTGCCGGGAATTTTTGGGGCGATTATTTTCTTTACCTTTATTGTTATGACGAGGGCTGATTTTATCTCCACATCCTTTTGTTGTCTTTGATGAAGATGTGAGGCTGCTTGTTGCTGCCTACGAGGCACGGCTGTGAATATTGCCCGCGCACTGCATTCGTATATTTTAGTGGCTTATTCATGACTGAGCCGAATTAAAAGAAAAAGAGCCACTGCTGTGAAGGCCTAATGTTTAAACTGTGAGAGGCCAGTAAACAGTAGTAGAATCGATTAGTTTACAGAGCAAATAAATATAGACACAAAGAATTGTTTTAAATAGGCCTAATCATTGACGCGTGTATAATAATAATAATAATAAAACAAAATTCGTTAATAATAGAACCGACAGCTTAGATTATGCAATCCTATAAAACTATATTATTATGCATGCATGCACGGTTGCGTTTTTAATTAAACATGATGCATAAATAAATTCGAGTGACTTTGCGCATTTGTTGTTGTTTTTCTTTCACGATAATCACGAAAGTAGTGTTGCGCTGGAGATCTTTTTTTCGTACGGCCAATTAAGCTCACTTTCCACAATTAATTAGTCCCTCTCTCTGGGGGGATGATAGGGGTCTGGGACGGTAAACTGACACTGCGATGTGTGTGGTATCCGAGCGCTGGCGCAGCGGCTGATGGAAAAAGCCTGCTTCCACTCATGTCAAAATCATTTATCCAGAACAGCCCTTTACAAGAACTTGTATACACTCGGAGACGGACTTTTTTCGCCCACCCCCATCATGCGTACTTGACAAGATGCTCAACCAGGTCACTGCCTTACGTGCTCGCATTCTTCGCTCTTAGGCGAAGCGATGAACTCTTGCTTCGCACGTTGTTCCCTCGACGGCCAAACGCGCCATTACATCGTGCCACTCACTAGAAGTGCTTTTCTATTTCAACCTCCCGTCCTCCAGTGCCAGAACTCTCACCAAAACACGCCATTAATTACTGGAGCTCTGACAGCCTTCGCCCCGGTGTTTGGCGTGTGGCGCTGTTGATTGAAACGTCGGACTAGGCTTGATAAATGGCGTTATTGCGTGTATTTAGGCTGTCAGAGGGGAGGTGGGGAGTCTCTCTGCTCGGACTCTGCACAGCCTCCTGCCAGACCGATAGCTGGAGGCATGCCAGACATGGAAAAGGGGTGGGTCTCTGCAGTTTGAGGAGATTTCTTGGACGAATTTAGCGGGGATCTAGGGGGCAGAGAGAGATTTACGAATTGATAGGTGGTCGCGTTTTGTTTGGCCGCACGTCTTTGCGCCAGAGGACTCTGGAGCATTGAGTTTCCTTCTCTTAAAGGATTAGTCTTCACGATGGCCACCAAGAGACTAAGGAGGGGTCGCTATCCTGGCGACACACAGCTGGTGGCTTCAACCGGGAGCACAATTGTGGCGCACTGACCTCGGACAGACACTGGCTTTTAAGAGAGATTTGCTCGGAGTACGCATAGTGTTTTTCCCACCCGTGTTTTTAGCCCCGACTCTCATTCTCTAAAGACCGAACCCTTACGTCTTCTTACGTCCGTCCAGCTTCCTTTGGGCTACAAGGCTTAGCGATGACGACTGAGAGCTCTCAGCAGCCGCTGGACACGCCGGCTCCCATCAGATCCAGCCCCGCGTCCAGCGCCATGCATTCGGCGCTTCAGAGCACGCAGACAGCGCTGGAGAGCACAGCTGCGACCGGCAGCAAGGGCAAAAAGTCCAACTCGGGCATGAGGCGCCCCGAAAAGCCGCCTTACTCCTACATCGCTCTCATAGTCATGGCGATACAGAGCTCTCCGACCAAAAGGTTAACGCTGAGTGAAATCTATCAGTTCCTCCAAGCGCGTTTCCCGTTTTTTAGGGGTTCCTACCAGGGCTGGAAAAATTCCGTCAGACACAATTTGTCTCTTAACGAGTGTTTCATCAAGCTTCCCAAAGGCCTCGGGCGGCCGGGAAAAGGCCACTACTGGACCATCGACCCCGGGAGCGAGTTCATGTTCGAGGAGGGCTCCTTCCGACGCAGGCCCCGGGGTTTCCGAAGGAAATGCCAGGCACTCAAACCCATGTACCGCATGATGAACGGCATCGGCTTCGGCGCTTCGATGCTGCCCCAAAACTTCGACTTCCAGTCGCCCTCCGCGTCTCTGGCCTGCCACGCCAACGGCTATAATCTGGACATGATGAGCAACCCGGTGCCTGGCGTTCACACGGGTTACGATAGCCTCAGCACAGGCCATCATGTCTCACACATGTCGCCCAGCTCGGGCTCCACGTACATGACGGCATGCCAAGTGGCCTCCAATGGCGAGTACGGCCCAGAAAACAGCAACAGCCCGCTTCACTCTCCGCCGAGCGGCATGAGCGGCTCTCTGGAGTGCCATTCGCCGTACGGAGCCGCCTCGGCACATTGGGCTTCATCAGGTGTGTCTCCTTACATTAAACAGCAGCCGCTGGCCTCCAGCAGCCCAAACTCCCCTGGATTACACTCGAGTATGCCGCCTTATTCCCTGGAGCAGGGCTATCTGCATCACAACGGCAGAGAGTCGGCAGACATCTCAGGTAAAGCCGCTAACGCGCTCACTCTTTACACTGTCTCGATTTGATATTTCTGTGTTTAGTAGGTCTGCGTTTATACAAGTATTGTAGTAAGTAGTCTGTAAAAAATGTTGGGTTGTTCATTGCAATTTTGGCTCTAATATGGACCATCCCGACTCACTGTAATGTAAAAAAGCAACCCGACTGCTGGGTTAATCCATATTTGGGGGCATTTTTTAGAGCGCAGCTTCCCATAAATAAAAATCAATTGCTGCTGATGTTAAAAAAAAAAAAAACATTTTAATGTTATATCGTTTAAAATTAAAAGCATGCCTCAATATTACATTTTCAAGTTTGTATACAAGAGTCAGTGCGTGTTTAGCGGGCATCATGTGTAACGATCCAACTTTTTTCGATGTTTTAAAGCAATTTCATTAATGCCTTTATAAATGCATATTATTGCAACCAGTATGCCAGTTAATCGATAATTATTTATAATAAGGGAAAACATGTAAAATGACATATTCCAAAGTTGTAAGTATTTTTCCCCCGAGGCCTACATAGTTTTAAGTTTCGGGCGCATTTAGACTAATTGATTAAAGTTTGTGCGTTGCAATTAACAATCACAGACCACTTTTTGAGCTGATTTTCCTGCACTGATGTTTTGGAGACACAATATAATTAGGAAAATAGCAGATGTGTGACGCAGAAGGCCTTTGTGAGCCGTTTGCGATTTTTTCCCATCATTTCATAAGGTTAAGAAAACAGTGCCGTCTTTGCCAGTAGTTCGGTAATGAAAACCCGACATTAATGCAAACTAAAGAGGATTTTACACGTGTGTTCAGTTTAGCCAGTGCAGTTTTAACTGTGAGGCTTCGCATGAGGCCCAGGTGGACAGAAATCAACACTTAGCCACCTAAATTACGTTTTAATATAAGAAAACACAGGAATAATACCGTGAATAATTGTTATAATTATAATAATTCGTTAAAAACAAAAAATGGGAGGATGTTTGACATTGGTTGAACTCAGTTTACTTAGAGCAAACAATAGCATTGTTCTTCAAATGCTGGCATGGCGGTGGAAACACTAGAATACACTGTCTGCTGGTAATCAGCATGTCTTCTATTAAACCTGAAAACAATATTACTTTTTTTTCTGTAAAAAGCGCTAAACTGAAATATAAGCAATATAACGCATCCGCTTCTGAGAAGACTGTAAAGGCAGTTAGGGATACTTTCGATGATGGCATTATTCTAGTAATATATTAATAATGGTGTGTGTTTTTTTCACCAGCAGGAATGTCTCGATACCAAACCCACTCATCGCCAGTCTGTGACAGAAAAGACTTTGTGCTGAACTTCAACGGCATTACGTCGTTTCATCCCTCCAGCAGTGGATCCTACTACCATCATCAGCTTCATCACCAAGGAGTCTGTCAAGATGTAAAGCCGTGCGTTATGTAATTTAAACTTTGACAAGCCAAAATAATAATAAATCCGAACTCGCAAATTACGAGACTGTGAGCGCGTGAGGCACGGTTATCAATGAAGAATAAATCAAATCAATGGAAGTCATCACCTCTCCGTATTTACTGAGAGAAACTATGAAGGAAGAACTGAATTGATCGGAACTGAGGACTCCAGAGGGAGGGAGAGCGTTTGGGACTTTTTTGGGAAAGATTATGACATATATTTACTATCTTGGAAAAACCTCGAAACGTCTGCAAATGAGGAGACATGTTGTTTAACAAATCTGTCCATAATCGATAGCCAAGACTTTTGTTTGATTTGACCACATTTCCAACGAGGATAAAAAGTTAAAAGTGCTCGATAACTGAGCAAATAAAGTCGTAGTAGAATTAAAGCTAGTTCTTTTGCAACACCGCGTAATGCTGACTCCTGAGTTCAGTGGCGTGGGAATCGATGCATGTCACAAACCCACTCGATTACAAAGTATCTTATTTGTCTAAACCTTATGTGTGTTTCTTTTTGACGGCTCTTCAGTAATTCCACCTCTTATATTTGCAGGGGTGAGTGTGTAGGTCTGTGGGTTACTCATGTGTAAAAGGAAAGGGGCCTACGAAAACCGTATTAGAATAATAATGATTGCACTTTTTGTTAGTTTAATAAGTTGACAAATTACAGTTATGTACAGTACAATAAAACGATGTATTCTCAAAAAACAAAACAATACGTGTATTTATTTATTTCTTAACCATGTGTCAATGAGTTATTTTGTTTTCCGTAAAACACGACGAAGACTGCATCATTGTAACTGGTTTGAAGCAAATGATTAAATCTTATATCCATCTAATAATTAAAATCAATCTACCACTTCCCTAGGAATACACGAAACTCCCTCAAACTCGATACGCTTCTTTGGATAAAAAATAGCGGTCAAATATTTGAACAAGCTATATTCACTGTATGCATTTAGACAACTGTCTGAGAAAATGTGTATTTTTTTAAAAAAATAATAACTCCCTTCTTCACATTTCAAAAGAAAAGAAAGCGTCTTTATTAGATTGCTGTAAAAATAAACAGGTAGCCTATAGGTGAAAATAAATACAGCAGAGATACTAAACGATGGTAAATAAAATATAACCCTAACAAAGCAAAGGAAGCCGATTTCTGATCAATAATCTCGTAAAACGAAATAGGCGCACTTTTAGTACGCTATTTATGTGCATTGATAATGTCCTCTAAATCTTAAACTGACATATTTATTCATTCACATTTCAAATGTCTTAATGAAATCTCAACTTAAATAAAATCTCAGTTGTCAAAAACATGTTATATTCCGACTCCCATTGAATCAGTCAAATAAACAGTCCAATAAAAGCAGGGGCCGTCTCTTAGCTCAATTTGAGGATTATTAAAATTGCCATTGAGCAGAATGAATAGAGAAAATCAACAAGCGTGCCGAGGTTAACTCCGCTTAACCCCTACTGCTGAGCTCGAGGCCTGTGCTTAACCAGCCTGTGCCACAATTGACCAGATTACGCGGGGCAATGTCGCCATCTACCGTTACCGCAAGAATCATGTATAAGCCTTAGTTTTTGCCTTTAGCCTTTGTATATGAAGTAGGCTATAATTATGTACATATGTGTATGTTTTGAAGCCTATTTAAAATGCCGTTTTGTGCATTATATTCCTTCAAAGTAATACAGAACTAATAGCCTACATGATTTCTAACTAACTAAACCGATTTTATCCAGAACAGCACTTCAGTGTGTTGAACGTGGATTTAAACCATGAAATTACACGTTTAAAAACAGTAAAATAATGAACATAAATGAGATATTAATTTAAATGGTGCATGGTAAACGTTTGTGCCTAACTCGTAATGTTACTTGACAACTATTACAATATTAGCCGATGCAAAAGTTAAATCCGTGAATGAATTTAAAGACAAGCGTACTAATATTCAAACAGAAGTAGGCTTCGCTTGCCAACCCGTGCGGTCTTAAAACTAATTTTGTTGTTTATTCAGATTTAAGTATACTCAAGCTTTATTGGTCTGCCACGGATACAGTTTCATAAATACAGAGAGGAAAATGTACTTTTCCTCACAACACGTTTTGTTATGATTTTGTATTTGAAGGAAAAGAAAGGTAGCCTACACTAAGGCATTTAAAATATGCTTCAAAATATCTACTGTTGAATTGCGTTATTCCTTAGCATGCTTTAATAAAATTAAATACAATATTGTGGTTCGTAGTGTGCTAGGCTATTGAAAATATAATAAAGAATTACACTTTAGATAAGACTATAGTAAGAATTATGTTTGAGGTAGGGTTAAGAAATCTGAAATATGGCCATGAAGAATAAAGCATAATTA
>JAUMHR010000043.1:653579-667885 GCA_032361145.1 Enteromius fasciolatus
TATCTTGTACATTTATTACTGTAAATAAATCAAAACCTAATTTTTGATTAGTAACGTGCAGTTCTAAGAAACTCAGTCATTTTCTCAATATTATGATTATTTTTATTTTTTTGCACCATCAGATTCCAAATTTTCAAATAATTATATCTCTGACAAATATTGTCCTGTCCTAACAAACCATACATCAATGAAAATCGCTCTCTCTCTTTTGTTTTATTACCCTGATGACCGGCTTTGTGGTCCTTGGTGACATACACCATGTAACATTTGATGAAAGACAGAAGAATGTTGTAGGTTACTGTGTATTGTGTTTGTTACATTGTAATTACATTGTTATTGCTAATTAACAACATTAAATGCGCTTAATTGGTCATTGTTACTGTGTATTTTACCATACATATATATATATATATATATATATATTTCCTTTGATTGAACTGGTATAGTACAGTCAAGCATAAATGATAAAATAAATCCTTTTACCAGATGGTTTAGGGTTAGTTACTTATAAGTAGGCATAATTACCTGTTACTGATTTAACTGGACTAGTGAAGTCAAGCACCAAAACCATAGCTGGATGGATTTTAAGTCATTTTATTGTTAATGTAGTTACTGTATTTTGTCTATGTATGTGAGAATGCTTGTTATTGTGTGCCTGGTACATTGGTATTACTTTATTTGTCATTTTAGCAGTTTAATTATCCAAATAACTAGTAATATTACAAAACACTAAAACACTAAAGACTACATCATTTCTGTTTATTGCTCCAGTACACGTAATGTGTAACAAGTGTAAAATAAAGAGTTTCCAAAAGCATTTTTGCATTACATTTGTCATTGCCACTACATATCACGTTTATTTACTCAAGCATTTCATTCTTTTAGTTTATTGAGAGATAGCATTGACTGTTTAACGTGTCAGATTTTACTCATAAACAGGGACGAGGGACATGACAGTGTTTTTCCCTCATTCTTCTTTCATTCGGGAACAAAGGATGGTCCTTCCTGTTTTACTGAAATGTGGTGCCTGTGTGGCTGCCAATAGTGAAAAAAGCCACGAGGCTTCCTTACCCCGTGTCAGAGGGTGAGAGATGGGACATTGTTTTATCTCAGGAGGGCATGGACCTCAGCCAAGCCTGTCCTAGTGCTTCCTATTTTCACACCCTGGAGCACCTGCCCTCCGTGGAGCATGACGAGGAACGCGGCTGAGAGAGGAGCAATGAATGGATTCTTTACAGACACGCCTGCTCACGAGTGATCGGCACACCTCACCTTTCAGTCACCTGTAGCTCGGGTCAGAGCGACACACACCGCTGCCTCCTCAACACACTCCGCTGAGAGCCAGCACTTTCAGGAAAAGGTTAAAGGTATTCCTAGGGCTGTCAGTTAAATGAATGGCATGATATGATGGTAATTAACTGAATGATTGTATCTTTCTCTATATTTTTAAGGATTTAAAAAAAAAAATTAATCAAACTTAAATAATGAATTAAATTTGATAGGCATATTTTTCAACTCCTCTAGAGTTAAACAATTGAGTTTTACTGTTCTTTTAGAATAGATCATTGAATCTGATTAGACGTTAGCATCTCACTCAAAAATCACAGTTTCAGTGTTTTTTATATTTAAAACTTGACCCTTATATAGTTACATCATGTACTAAAACCAACGGGAAATGAAAAGGCTGCTACAACTACTAAAAAATGTCATAAAAAATGTAAAACTTCTCTGAAATATAAAGTCTTTCATATATATATATATACTTTTTGAAATATAGAAATACTATAATAAAGGAAATTTTAATATAGTGAAATATATCATATAGAAACTTTTTAAGAACATGTACTCCAATAATTATCAGTATAAATAAGATTTTAATTTAAAACATGTAATTTAAAAATGTAATTTTACTCTTGATTTATGGTAACACTTAGTGTAAAACCTTTATGTATAATACATTATAAAGGTATTCATAATAGACATTGTAATGCTAGAAATACCTTAATAAATGCATTATAATATTTGAAGGTTTGTTTGCCATGTGTTTTAATGCATTAGATTTTCTCAAGTTGTTGCAATAAATAGACAAGTATTGTAATGTATTATTATGGCAATTATTCATGAGATCATGCAATGCATTATATGGCATAATTATTGCTTTATATAAAGGCGTTACAAACATATATCTGATGACTGCTTAAAAACCCTCACATTAATATTCTAACAAAACAGCATCAAAACGACATGGTAAAAAATCATTTGCGTAAACCTTAGTTTTTAGATGAACAGATGATCACTCTTTCATGCTGCAATAGTTCATTAACAGACATGCATGCTCATGTTTATGAACTACAGTGTGAGATATTTAACACATCTAACTTCAGAAACCCTCATAACGTCATGCGCTGTGCATTATGAGGGTAAAGTGACAGCTCCGGTAGCTCTGCTAAACTCAAAGAAGGCATATATGAGAGGCATCTAAACATTAACCAGCTGTGCTAATGTAAACTGACCATTCAGATCATTCAAGATCATTCAAGTAGAGTTCCTCCTGTCACCGAGAGCAGGGTGTTTCTCCACAACTCGGTCTGGGACACTCGAAACTCAAATCGTACACCACAGATTATAAAACGTTCTGAAATGTGGAACTCGTGTTCACTATAGTGCATGTGAAATATTTCATAGAGAAGGCACTGCATGATGGTTTGGGCAAATAAATTAAAGAAGCAACTCTTATTTTTACTTTATATTTCTGGTTCATCTTCTAAAACAAAGCTTATTTGATATTTACATCTGTGCTGGAAGATCAAACCCAGCATGGATACGCATCACTCCATTGTGCTGTATTACTGGTTGACAGCCAGCTCATAATCTTTGTTAACAGGAGTTATATAATAACTCATCCAGTAAAAACACTGCTTGACTAATGAATTGTCCTCAGTTAAATGTTTCTCTGTCTAAACATTGAACAGCTCAGAAAGTAAACAGAGTTACAGTGCAGTGGGAGCTTCAGACCGAGCGACAGTACACAGCTGTTATCTGACAGTCCTCAAACCTGAACGCTTCAGACCCCTCAGTGAGAATACACCGCACTGATACTGATGTTTATCTGTAATCTGTCATATCTGACTGAAGCCCTGCAGCATCAATCCACACAAAACACAGCTAATATACTGAAATGGTTATGTTGATTTCTTGTTTTAAATATGTGATGGTTTCTTCATCAGGTTTAGAGAAATGTGTCTCTGCATCAGTGTCTCAGTAATGGATGTGAATGGGTGCCGTAAGAATGAGAGTCTTCACAGTTTATAAAAACGTCACATAATCCACAGCGCTCCAGTCCGTCAGTTACCATCTGAAGAACCAATCAGGAGGAAATCTGCTGCTACAAACCGAAACAGCTCTAAACAAATATGTGGCTGATTTTTTATGTTAGAGACCTAACTGAATGTGTAAATTATACAGCAAATAAAAACGAAAACTCGTGGTATAGATATGTAAAATGGACTTTGGGAAGTTACCCTACGTGTAGGATTTTTGAGGTGCATATCATATGTACGTGAAAACTGCTATTATATGCACACCAAACGTGCAAAGACCATCTTTGAGTGTTAATACCACAAGGTTTAGTTATTATTTGACCTACAATTTAGATGTATTTTCGGGAGGCTGTAGAGACAATCGGAGACAGGCTTTTTCAGGGTTATTCAGAGGAAGTGTTATGAACTCATATCTTAGTTAAAAAATAATATATATATATATATATAGTAATAATGGATTTGTTTATTATAAACTCTCCTGGGTTCTCAAGACTGCAGAGGATTCATTGGTGAGCAAGTGATTGAATGTTACATTTTTTCTAAATCTGACGAAGAAACAAGCTAATCTACATCTCAGATGGCCTGAGGATACGTTTTCATTTCTGGTGAACCAATGCTAATGATTAACTATCAAACAACAAAAAACTGGATACTGTAAGTTTGCAGGCTACTATTATTGCATTCAGCACCTGTCCCTGCAAACACAGCAGAGACAGTAACTGTCATTCTCCTGTAGTTTACACAGAGAGCTTCATTTGTGTGATAATGAGGGTTGTTTTTTCTTGTTTTTTTTTTTAAATGTCTGCTTTTAAAAGAGTGTAGACTGGTGTAGTTCCGGTCCCGTCCAGCAGAGGCTCACTGCAGAAGAAAAGCAGCCAAACCCTGAGCTCAGGGATCCACTGCTAACTGACAGTAATAGTCAATGAGTTCATTTCACATACTGATATTAAGAGATCAGCTGTCACCTTCAATAAAGGACAAACAGGTTCAGAGACTGGAGGTGCTGATCAAGTCTTTTATCAAACACATAAAAAGACAAAACCAACACACTGTCAACCTGTCAATTTATACTTGGAACAAACTCTAAGACTGTCATGAAGCTGTTAATATTAACAGGAAGCTGATTACTCTTTATGTTATTTTCCGCTCTGCACTAGAAACAACAGACACGACTAAGCACACATTTGTTAGGAATTTGGGGTTTTGAAACTGTTTTTAGTAGATTAGATGATTACGTGGAGTGACATCATGACCACAGATCGCTGCCCGCGCTCCAAAAGAGCTTCCTTTACTATCTCCTGAGAAATCCTCACAGTCACACTGAGAGAACAAGTTTTGTGGTTTACTTAAAGTTTTTGACTTCTAAGTCTTTTAAATTTAGTCCTTTTCGTGTCACATCCATTCAGTCGTTCAGTACATTATACATAACATATACAACATTAAATGATACGTAACATTACCACATTACCATATATATATATGGTAACACTTTATGTTACGGTTACACTTATTAGTTGCCAATCAGAGAATTTGCTCCTGAATAAATGGTGCTCCTGTCAGTGTTGTTGATTATGTTATGGACAGTGTAATAAGTTATGGATTTGTACAGGTAATCGTATCTGACAGGCAACAGTTTTTAGTGCTTTTGTTTTCGACAAGTACTCACACTTCATGGAGTTGATGCAGAATCCGTTCTGGCATTCTGGCATGTACCGTAGAAGCCCTGGTAACTTTCCAAGCAAACAACAAGGCTTTTTCTCTCAGGAATTAAAGAAATGCAAAACTCTGCAAGATGTCTGAAGCAGCTCAGATATGTTGTGTCTCCACCCGCTCGCATTCTTCTTCCCCGCGTCTCCGTCGTCAGCCGCTGGAGTCTTTCAGAGCGATGAGGGCCTCCCCCATCTAATCAACCTCACTATTACTCTTCTGTCTACCTGAGGCAGCCAGACCAGGGTTAATGCGGTTCGTATAAATCAATGTTAAACCCCTACTCATCTTCTGACGGTTAACCTTGTCCCATACATCCTACAAGATGTATTGCGGGGTTGTTGTGACAGCTCCAATGTAAAAAATGAACAGTGAGGTTTATGAGGCTTTAAATGACGAAAATAACTCCTTTATGCAAAGAAATCAAAAAAGATTTAAAGAGCACAAAGATATTTTTGGTTCGGCAAACTCAAAACAGAGAGTCGACTTGGCTTGGAAACGCTGAGGATTTGACAGAGTCCAGGGTGCACAGGCCAATGGCTCATTAATCATTCCTCTGGACTGGCCAGGATAAGATAATGAGGTCTTTAAGTGGTGATTAATTCACACCAAAATATGGCATCATGTCAGTTCCCAGGAGAGCCAGGACGTAGATTAAACGGTGACCTGGGTTTATGGTTTAGCTAAGGTGACTTGCGGCACAAATCCCATTCAGTACCTGGCTAGCGTTCTGTTAAGGCTTCCTGAAGGAGAAGATGTCATGCAAAGGTCAAACGCTCTCGGCGCTGTTGGAGATAATAGGCCTGCGGTGCCTTCCTCACCTGTGTGTTTTTCTGGCCTGACACAATCCTGTGAAACAGATCTAGGCAGTTTTCACACTTGGTTCTTTTGACTCAAACCCAAGTTCAACCCGACTCTGCACTTCACTGTTTTTGACACTTTAGATTCACCACCGAACCCTTGCAGCTTAACTCTTTAAAGGTGATTCAACATGTTATAAATGAGCACTGGCTGTTTTATTTTATAAAAACCGCTTACCATATTTTCCACTTTCAACTTTGTCCTTATTACACTGTAAAGTATAATTCACTGTAATTTTCAATGGATGAGAAAATATGTTAAATTGACCAAAAACACCAGAGACCAAAAATGTTAACAATGGTTCTGTATGAGTCGGATGAGACTTCTGTGTTCATGAAAAAGGTGGAAATGTGACTATTTATGTTTCAAAGAAATTCATATAATGCAATTAATGTAAAGCATGCACATACACGCTCATCTGAACTGGTGAAATTCAGTTTGGCTCTGAATAAATTCATCTAAGCTCAGTGTTGATAATAGATGTTATAATGTATAACGAATGCCATTATGTATATACCATTCTGGTCTCATAAACAAATGTGACTTTGTGTACTTTTTGCGCAACACCGTTTTTACGTTCCTTACTGCACATTTGCTGCAGAAACGTCCTCAGAGTGGCGTTAAAACACAGGTTCAATACGCGAACCCTGGCACATTTTTATTTCGTTGATATAGGTACATATTCAGATTTGAAATATCCGTGGGCTGTTTGCTAAAAGTTAACGCTCTATCATGTTGGAAACATGGCCTAGACCAAATCCAACCCTACATCTTCCTGATAGTGTTAACAAATGCAAAACTGATATAAAAACGCATTTGTTGCTGCAACCGTTTCAGCTTCCTTTTACACAGATTTGAACTGTTTTGTTGAAGCGTAGTTACATAGGATTGAACCAGAGCTCCTCGTCCTACATCTCTGTACTCCGTGAGCTACCGAACAAACCTACCGTCTATGAAAACACAGAGATATGAAACTGGATATGTGTGATGCTAACATTTAAAAGCAGCAGTTTTTAAATCTTCCAGCATATTAACATTGTTTTGAATTCATAACATGATATTCTGTACGAATTGTGTGAAAATTACACTTTAATAATCAAAACTCTATAAATTTGCATGAAAAATAATTAAAGGTGTCAGAGTTTTAGTGCCTCTAGTGTTCATTTCTTTTGAAAACTGCAGTGATATGTGCTTATTGGTACATATTTTGCATCTTGCTAAAAAGTGGACTTTTTAACCAGGTGGGTATATACATGTTAACAGTGCTTTTATCCCCTCTTCTCACTAAAGAATGTAATTTTGACATGGTGCAACGTATTTTATGCACAATACCGTAAACATTTTTTTGTCATTTACCTATCAACAGCATGTCAGTTCACCTTACTTAGTTCCCAGCAAGTATGTGTCAGACCTGTCATTTTGTGGTTAAAACAAAAGAGTGATTTGCATGTACACACCTGCATCACAGGTGACTTGATTTGATCAAGGGCGTACAGAACCAGCTCAGCAATACGATGGTCTGCAATAGTGACAGGAGACAGCCGCGATATAATTCAGATGGAGACCCTGAGGCGAGCTGAACACAAAGGATCTTTTACCGGGCCCCCGTACAAACTGATTCAGTGTTATGAAGCTGTGGTTTAATGTGACAGTCGAAGAGAACTCCCTCGTTCTCCTCAAACCACAGGCTGTCGATTAGCTCACGCCCGCTCGAGTCCTCGGGCGATGGACGCACCCACAAACATGCCAACGGCCCAGTCGACTACACATCAACAGCTAAAGAGAAAATACACGTGTTTAACGCTTAACGATTCTGTGCCTCTAAATAACCTGAGCAAAAACAATTGGTAAACAGACTGGAGTTGCGCAGAAACCACATCAGTTTGTGCTCCTTTAAAAGTTGGCAGCAGCACTTCTTCACAAAGCCACAAATCCATCAAGATGCATTAAAACAAATCTCTCTCCTTCAAACTGTTAGCGTCTATTTGGACTTGGCAAGTTTGCAGTCATAACATTCTTCAAACTTATTTTCATATCTGTGTGATGATCGTTGGAGACAGTAGCTATTTTGCCACACAGTAAGTGGTTGGAGCCACTTGGGTTCAACAGCAGACTGTCGTTAATGAAAGGTGATGACGTGCTAACTGCCGATTCATTCAGCTCAAGACCAAATTGATGTTAGATGATCACAGACAACATCATTTGTATTACAGTTGTTATTTTGTCATGTTTTTAGATGTTTCTAATGCAAGTCTTACTACAAGGGTACTACAGGGTACACTGTTTGAAAGTCCATTCCATTCCTGGATCTGGATTCCTGGTTTTGTTTCTCAGGTATGATCTCCTCTAACTGCTGCGTTTACGTTTAAGTCACTCAAGGACTCTCTTGTCTCTCTCAGGACTGAAAACTAATAATAATAAGGGCGAGCGAGCGGTACAGAGAGTGAAGGATTTGATCAGATCCCCTGCTCTCACAGTCAGCTGCAGGGCTCCCCGCGTCTCAGCGCAGGTCAAAGGTCATCCAGCTGTGAACCCGCCCGCTCTCATGACACAGAGGAGAGCGACGAGGTGTGCGGTCCAAGAGCCCATCTGCTTCTGATTACCGCCAGACAATCCAGGCCTTTATCAGCCTCTTCCACAGCTCGCTCGCAGGTACCAGTCTGATGAAGACAGCTTTACTGATGACGCTCTACATCACCTTCAGCAGACTAGAGGAGCACGTGGAAATGAAAGAAGTAAAAATAAACATACAGTGGACCTCTAAAATGTAAAACCATGACCTTCTTTAGTGCCTCATGCAAAGTTATGTATGAATATTGCTGCATCACAACATGTCAAAACAAGTCACTTCTGCAAACAAACACAGATAGTGTCACAGATAGCACACTTCTCAACTCATTATTTTCAAAGCTAGATACAAAAAAGCACAAATTTAAGATTCATGTATTTGAATTGGTTTAACATGAACAGACTAATAAAGTTCTAGTAATTTATTTGTCAGTCGTATTAATGAAACAGCTCAGATCTGTGTAATAGTACTGTAAACTGTAATAGTAATAACTCCAACGCAAATTAAATAGATGCAAATGATTTATAATAATGCTAACAGTTCATTCTAGTTTGGAAATCCTGACTGGCTAAGACACGTTACATTAAGGTTTTTAGTTTGTTCAAATTAAAATATGTCATCCAAATGATGGAAATGTATTCATATACACACAATTGAAATGTGGGCTTTTTAAAAGATATATAAATGCCACTTTTTTTTTTTTTTAATTTTGTGTATAATTCATGTTTATCAGTCCAACATAAATGAAACAGGTTATATCTGTGTAATAAGTACTAATAAACTGAATTTACAGTAAACACACAATAACCAGATTTTTTCAGTCTCAATTTTTTTTGTTTTGTCTCATGCATTTTAAATAATTCAATATTTATTCTCACAGCTTGCCTTATTTTAGTAATTTCATACATTTTCATGAGTAAGTTAAATTTAATGTCAATTGAAATTAAGATTGTAAGGGAATAAAAGATGAAATGCAAATTAAATAGATGCAAAAGATTAATAATAATGCTAATAATTAATTCTAGTGTGATTGGCTAATATGCATTGCATTTTGTTTATTCGTTTGTTCAGGCTAAACAGGTGTAATAAAAATAGATGGAAATTTATGCAATTAAAATACACAAATACGAACTTAAACAAAAAAATAAATAAATCCAACTTTTTGACATCTTGTATATAATGCAATGTCATTCAGATATTTCAGAGTGTTGCTCGAGAGTCTGAACACATTTAGGAGCAGCCTTAACAATATGCTCCATAAACTGGTGAAACATGTGAGCGGTACGCATAAGTGTCAGTTTAATTGCAAGCAGTGGAGTAAAACACACACCTGTGCATGTAGCTCCATTCCTTCACGTAATTCTTGTTTTGAATCTCATATCCCTCTCTTCCCCTGAGGCTGGTGATAAATCCATGCATGTCAAACACACATAATGACAGCTTTAATGATATACTGCACCTACATTAACTAAATCCCCAAAAGAGTGCTGGGTGTTTATGGAGATATGCAGTCTGCCACTTTAGTTTTTTGTCTTATCGGATACAAAATCCACACGAATAAGCATTTCTGCCTGACCTTCTCAGGTGGTGCTTTTGTGCGAAACTTAAGCACGCTTAGCAGAAACACTTAGCACCTGCAGGAAAATCCTCATGTCCATAAACAGGGCGCAGTTTTCTGTGGAAAGCGAACACTGGGATCATTCATCACTGTAGTGCTTGATTATTTTCTCTGCACCCTGAGCTTTGTGTCCATGTTTGTGCTCAGATATTAAAAATCAGTCCAAACAAGCAGAGCGCTGAAAACCTGCTAATCGATTTCCAGTTACTGCAGGCATGTACTTCAGCTTTATTTTGCTTGATGGTTGAATCTGAGCTACAGAATAGCTTGTGGCAAGCGGTTATATTGGCCTGAATCGGTTGGCATCCTCATTTATCACAATGGCAGTTGCTCAGAAAGTATGAGCTCAGGTTCACATGTGACGGATCACTCTGGAGCCGCAGGAAAGTCACTTCATGACAGTATGGATTGACTGATGGCTTCAGAAGAACATACACAGCCTACGCCGAGGAGAGATGTTTAAAGCAACAGACAGAGGAAAATATCCACTTCACGCTTTAAAAAGCCCCAATAAATGCATACATATATACATGCACGCAATTCTTGAACTGCTTGAGCACTCTAATCTTGAATGACCATGACAGTGACATTTACAAGGTCTCTCAGGCCTTCTTGGTTACACTTAATTATGTTGATTGTGCACTTGAAGCGTTCTTCAGTTTGTACGTATTCATATGAGATGGCAAACTCGTGCTACGACCTCACTCCTCACGATTTTTTATGATTTGTCTAAACCTAAGTGATGTGTAGGTTAAGGGGTGAGTTAGGTGTAAGCAATTCATATGAAGGTGCAACATGTATAAATAAATAATAAAAAAACATGCGAATTTGTATGAGTGAGTGTTTGCGGAAATCAAAGCTTAAATACATGTTCTAGATCTTTCCATTGCGTCTAACACAGAACTGAGCACATGAATAGCGTACCCCGGCGCTATACGCTGACTTCAGTGCCAAATCGCTAAAACAACTTCATTATTTTTGTTTTCTTTGGAAACAAACAGTATTCTCATAACTTTATAATATTACGGTTGCACCACTGATGACAGATGGATTATTCTGAAGATGTATTTCATACTTTTCTGCAGCCTGACAGTGTCATTGTTTGGCAGTCAATGGGACAGTCAAAAGCCTCCCGGTTTTCATCTGAAATGATGTTTGCAAACAAATTTCGGGAGGAGCGCGCACAGATAATCAATCACAGTCCTACTAATCATCCTATCATCTCGTCATCCTATCAGAATGAGAGTAGCTTCCTATAAAAAAGCCCCTTTCCCTTGGCATCTCGATATTAGCATCCACCCCTTCTCCACCCTTTGTTTATCTTCCTCCGGGGGGAACATGCAGGGTTCAGGCCAGGCATTGAACCATGTGCTCCATTAGGGCTGATAACCCTAGGGCCCGGGAGTCCATCGAGGGAGCCCTCTGCCCGGACAGCACGCCAAACACGCTTCACCTTTTATTAATTACCAAGTTCAAAGTCGTGAAACATCTTCAATTGTGTTCCGAAGACAAACAAAGCTTTTATGGTTTGGAACGACACAGGGGCAAGTGATTCATGAGAAAATGTTTTATTTTGGGGTGGAGTGGGGACATTGAATGGATGAATTTAACAACACTGATGCTGTAGAAATAAACGTTACGTCTCTCCAGGGTCACCGAAGACTCGTTCCAGTCAAGATTCTCCGCACCTTCACCCTCCTCATGTCAGCACGGTGTTATTCACCCCCTGACAGCCCTTCACCCCGCTGTCAGACCCCCCGTGGAAGGAAGAGCTTTCCTGTCCCGCATGCCTCGAGTCCCACTGACAACCTCCAGCTAATCCCAGAAAACCGCCGTCAGCACCTCGTCCTGCTAGTGCTGCGCTACTGACACCAAATATATCACACTCACAAACACACAGCAGTTAAAGGGACAGTGTCTCTGTACACGATTCTTCTGTTGAGCACAAACCAAGATATTTTGAGGAATGTTGCAACTGAACAGATTCTGTCCCCCATTGATCTTTATAATATGGAAGCTAATGGGAACCAAATTTTTCAAATTACCTTATTTTTTTTCTTTTGGAAAAATAACAACAACAACAAACAACAAACAAACTAAGTCTTCTTATTTTGAAAAATGTTGTTTACCAAACTGTTTCTGGTCATGTATGTATGTATTTGTTTGTTTGTTAGTAATAAATAGATGAATACATGTTTATTTAAAACAAACAAACAGACAACTAAATAAAATAAAATATAAATACAATTGAAGTCAATAGAGACTATAAACTGAGATGACAGACACTTTAATTTAATTTTAACATATAATTTACATGAAATCACATTAGTGTTTGGCTTCCACCAAATATTTTCCATGTCATTATACTACTGAAAGCAGAAGGCCTGAAGTGAATGAACAGATGGCATTCCCTCACTGTCCATGTCTCCGATGGTTTCTCTGCTCTTGATCTCGGCATGCCTGGAAATGCAAATGCAGATCTCCTCCTCCTTCACCCTCATCAAACACCCCGGCCCTAGCATCCAGCACTCCTGCTAAGACCACCCGAGTGTTGCTGTGAAGCACTGGGGGTTTGTGTATGACTGCAGGCCATTTGCTCAGTCCTAACTGTATGTGTGAACGCAGGACGCTTCACCTGAGCAGGAGGTGAGAAGAGCCTCAGCTAACAGGGCTGATGAGCTCCAAACTGCTTCCCATCTGCGCTAATAAACTCCAGCAGGTGATCACACCTCCAGTGATCCATACCTCCAGAGACCTGCAGACAATTCAATGCCACGGACACACTGGGGTTTTATACAGCGCCAGAATTCACCTCAAAGCACTCATCGGCTTTGGTTCATTGATTTGTGTGTATTTGCTGATTCTGAGACAGAACACAGCGAGCTTCTTCTTTTCTAGTTTGCACTTACAGTGATTCTTATTGGTTTTTGTCTTATATGCTTGTTTTTGAAGTTTATAGCTAAAGTTATATTTTATACTTATTACATAAAAAAATAAAAATAAAATAAAACAAAGTTTTGTTTACCAAAGCTGCATTTATTTGATTAAAAACAGTAAAAAAAAAAAAAAAAAAAAAAAAAAAAATATATATATATATATATATATACATACACACACTTTTTTCCTGTTTTTATTTTACTGATGAAAGCAGGCATTTCTGGTAATTATTATTATTGTTGAAAACAGAATTGCTGACCAGTATTTTATTTTACTTTATTTAATTTGTGGAAACTGATACATTTGATTTTTCAGGATAGAAAATATTTTGTAATAATAAAAAATAGTGTATAAAAGTATGTTGTACTGAATTCTAGCGTATCAGCATGTACATTTCTAATCTAATAGCAAGCCTTTGAAAGAAGGGAAAGTTTTATACTGGCATGTCTTGCCTGTGTGTAAGATTGTGTTTATTGTAGTTTATTCTCAATTTTGTGAAGCACTTTGGGCAACAGTGTTGCATTTAAATGTGCTATATAAATAAATAAAGGTGAAGTTGAAGTAATAGCTTTAGCATTGAGTGTCCGTGATATATTCTGTATTCCGGGGTTTTGATCAGGCTCTGGTTAAGATTTGAACCTCAGCAACATCTCCAATCTTCTTGTCACCTGAGGAAGGAGGTTCTGTCCCATAACGTTCTTATGATCTATTCAAGGCCAACTGTATGAAGTGTTAATCAGCAGCCAGCGCTCGCTGCGTTTGTGACGCTCGCCGAAGCGAGCCAGTTGGTCAAACATGTGCGGGAGTGTTTTTGTAGGGCTGGAGGCAGGAGGAGGCCTAATTAGAGCTCATTCACCAACTATGGGCCAAATGGAGCAATTATCTGCCCCAGTGAGTAGATAATTCCCCCCATTCATCTGTCAGCATCCAGCCTGACTCACCACCTCCACCAACCCTGCACACCTTCACACACACACACACACACACACACACACACACACACGCAGTCCAGCTGCCTATAAATACGACTGCTTGTTTATTAATGTGAGGTGGGAAGATGCAGGATGGACACTGATTAATGTTGTGCCAAGATAAGCATATTAAATCTGTCTCATTCCACTGCATATTAATAAAGAACAGCAGACTGTGAATGAGTAGAGAGGAGGAAGGGTTCAGCATGTCTTTAATCCTTCTTATGGTTCCATCATTTTAATCATATACAGATTTTACATTTAAAATTTAAAAACAAACAAATAAATAAATAATAATAATAATAATTAATTAAAATTATATA
>JAUMHR010000043.1:677209-687553 GCA_032361145.1 Enteromius fasciolatus
CCTGATTCTGATCATTTGAATGGGTGAGCGAAAACTTTTGGTAATATAGTGTATATATATATATATATGTGTGTGTGTGTATGTATGTATTTATATATTCATGCCATTCTCTGTTTTAACATGTCAATCAGAGCTGTTTCTGAAGAGGCAGATTTCCACATGTTCAATGTGGTTTTACTGCCTCCAAATCCAATCACAAAACGGCCCATTTACACCAGTATTTACTGATCTGATGATAAAAAAAATGGCTGCTAATGGGGTCATAACGTACATTTCCATCATATCACAGGAAGGGACTTCCAAAAATAGCCCCAGTGCCAACAGATCTAAGTGTGCCTTGGTCTGTCTGAAAACCACCAGAGTCATTTCAGGAGCAGCACAGAGTGAGAAGATCTCTATCAGTCATCAATCATCAGAGGAGCACCTTCTCAACAGAAGCAGCGACAACAACTGGTCCAGTGATGTTTCTGATTATCATATCACACTGTACCATACTGTACCTCAGACAAGAGACTCCCACTCATCTGTCAGATACTGTGGTTTGATTTGAAGTCAAGCATAGTGGTAATATTAAAGAAAACAAAGAGTTAACACATTTAATACACATTAAATACAGTTTTATTCCGAGGTCCAAACTGTACAAATGTAGTGGAGATGCTGATATTTATATGATACAATTATGATTCTTTTAATGTAAATCAATGAGATTTTTACAACAATATATCAGATACTTTAAATGATAATGTTTTAGTTAAATGAGATTGAAATGATCCAAACATGTAATGCTGATGGAGAGCTGAAGAAATAAAGGCTCCTCAGAAGATGTGAGATGTTTCGGAGGGTTGTGAAGATCATTGCCCCGCTGAGGAACTGTGAAAGTAAAGCTCCTCAAAAGATCCTGAAGATCAGATTTGAGACGCATTGATTCTTCAGTAAGAGTTCATCTGGAGATATGACCAAAGTTATTCTGATGCTTACTTCATCAAAAACAGTCCAGATCTGACTCGAGAAGCAGCAGCTGAAGCTGAATGTTTGTTACACTAAAAGAGCTTTTATCGTGTAAAAAACGTTTAATCGACAGGATGACAGTAGAAATGATCTAGATATAAATGCTTGTGAGCAACATGTTTTTCCGCAGATCCTAGAAGGCCATAGAAGATCATGTATCAAATAAAGTAGGCTAGAGCATGATTTTCAAGACCGCTGCTTTCAAAAGCAATTAAGCTGTAAAATGTCTGTCGTGAGATCATCATAATCAAGAGTTAGCAGATATTTATCATACAGTAATATTCTAATGAGAGTTAGTTGAATTGTAGGTACAGAGTTACTGATTGTCAACAGACTGTTCAAAAGGGACCGTCAAAATAAAGTGTTACCCCATTTTGTAGTTAGCATCTACAATTTTCTTTACTGAACTGTGGGATTGACCTCTCTGTAAAGCATACATGTGATGCTGCCTTAGAATTTGCAAAACAAGGAATCTTAGAATGAGAAGACTTGTCTTAAAGGAATAGCTCAACCAAAACCCACAGACCATGCAAGATTTGGTTAAAAAAAAAAAGAAAAAAAAAAACATTTACGGTAAAAAACAGCAGCTGTGGTTGCCGGAATTCAACCAGAACTAACAATATTTTAGGTTTTATTGTTTTAAGTTTACAGTTAGATACCGTAATTTCATGAACTGACATAATGTTAATATTCCAAGCTATTAAAGCACTGAAATCTGTATCTTTGAAACACACTGATAAACACCAAACGCAGTGATGATGAGAAAGTCACATGATGAACCAAAGCCCATCACAAGCAGCTTTTAAATCTGAAGATATATAGAAGGAGCTCAGAGTCGTTCACACAAACACTAAACACCATCATGATGAGACTCATTACATGCAACACATAAGAAAAAAATATGAAGAAACAGTTATTTCAAAGAAAAAACATTTTGAATTGCAATTTGAATTGCAACGCAGGGAATTCTGGGAATATCAGTTTATGTTTTTTCGCTGTCGTTTTTTACAGGAATTTACCATTAATCATTTAACAGATTTTTACCGTGGAATTTTCAGTTTTTTTTTTTTTTCTACCATTTTCACAAATAAAATCATAGTGTACTTGATCAGCAATGGATGCTTTTCAGTGAATGGGTGCCGTCAGAATGAGTCCAAACAGCTGATAAAAACACCACAATACTCCACATCGCTCTAACAGCACTCATTCACTGCATGCTGAGCGAGTGATGTAATGGTTCATTTCTCCAAATCTGATCATTAAAAACAAACTCGTTTACCTCGGAAGGCCTGAGGGTGAGTGCATTTTCATAAAATTGTAATTTTTGAGAGAACTGTTCCTTTAAAATGCTGTCTCAGCAGTTGGCTCGGTCAACTTTTTGACTGGATGTGCAGTGAAGTTCAAGTCTGGGTCTTAGTGACTACATTTCTTAGAAGAAGAAAAAAAAGTGAATAATCAACCTTTCATGACAGCTGGAGAGTCTGGATTCAAATTGGGTGAAAGTCAATGAGTCTACGGTCTCGGGCCCAAAGGACAAACCACTAAAACCCCTCGACAGCGATCAATGTTTATAGGAGTCCTGAGGAAAGACGGCTCACTCATACATATTCCTGAGAACATGTTTGCATGTGTGCGTGGAGATGCGTCGCTGCCATGCCGTGCTGCCCACTGAGTGAATGAGTTATCTCATCTGTCATCGGCCATGCAGGGGCAGCTCTCCGCTCGCTGGCCGTGTCAGTCATCGGACCATTAAAGTGAAAAAGATTGGGGGAAAAAAGAGAAAAATATGCCCGCTTTCTCATTCTCATGGCGTGTATTTCTGTCTGGCCGGCCAGTGTCTGTCTAGTTTCCCAGACTTGACATTCTCTTGGGACAGAAAAGGCTGCAGATACGCCAGATTTTGTGATTTTTAACAGCACCCCATTAATGAGGGCTGAAGGTGGGGGCTGGCGCGTTATTTTTAGCCAACAATGATAGTTGAAATATATATCTATTGCCCACACAAAATCCCCACACACAGTTTGGATGCTGTCATTCTTGAGCCCTGACTCGAGGGGGAGGTGGGAAAATGTGAGGTTTTGGAAGCAAAACGATGACGTGGTCTTTAAAGGCGTCTAAGAGGCCCCTGATAAGATCGGATATTACAAAGTAGCTCTGGCCATGGATCCTGAAATAAGTTGTTAGTGGTGTTTACTAAGGCTAATCAAATCATTTTATTACTATAATAATAAATAATCTAATTTTGAACTAACCCTTGGCCTGTATGAAGCTTTGCTGTGTAATTGTCTTGCATCATTGTTTCTGCAGACATCGTGGAGAGGTGTGATTGGACCATTTTTACGTTTTGGGGGTTCTCAGAAGCAGAATTTATATTTTAGAATAATATATAATTTTAATTACATTAAAATATTATGCATTTTTTTTCTTGGTTTATAATGTAAATTGGCTTAAACTGAAAAGCAAATGGAAAAGTATTCATTTACATTTACATTTATTCATTTAGCAGACACTTTTATCCAAAGCGACTTACCGGTTGGGAAAAACAACAAGCAATTAATCATACAGAGGCAAAATAACTAAGTGCTCATAATACCGTACAAAAGGCAATCTTCAAATGAGTGCAGGCTAGAAAGGGAAAGAATGAGAATGGGTTCATTTTTTATTTATTTATTTTTTTGATATAAATACAAATATTGTTGAAAGAGATGGGTTCTCAGCAGTCGTTTGAAGGTTGTAAGGTAGTTGGCATTTCGGATAGCGATGGGAAGATCATTCCAGCAGCCAGGAACGGTGTGAGAGAATGTTCTGGAGAGAGATTTCGTGCCTCTTTGTGATGGTACAATGAGACGTCGCTCACTGGCAGATCTCAGAGTTCTGGAGGGAGTGTAGATCAGTAGCAGTGAGTGGAGGTCAGCGGGAGCCGAGCCGGAGATTGTTCCATAAGCAAGCGTCAGTGTCTTGAATTTGATGCGAGCTTCAATTGGGAGCCAGTGCAGGGAGATGAAGAGAGGTGTCACATGGGCTCTTTTGGGCTCGTTGAAGACCAGTCGTGCTGCTGCGTTCTGGATCATTTGTAGAGGTTTGATAGTGCATGAGGGAAGACCGGCTAGAAGAGCATTGCAGCAGTCCAGCCTGGAGATGACCAGCATGCTTGCCTTGTAGTTTTACTTAGTCTTTTAACTTAATACATACATACTTTATTATATATTAAAATGTACTACTCTTGCACTTATAATTATATTTTAATGTGCTAAAAATGATATTATATGATATTAGTATATATTCAACATAAAGAAAATTTACTTAAATGTAAGTTTAAATGATAAACTTCCTAAACTAAAGGTTATTTGTTTGTTTGTGTGTTTGGTCAGAACAATTGGGAAATTACATTATGCTAAACATACACTGGAAACATATTAATGTCCTGATAGCCACCCACAATCCACTATTACTGTGGAAGCACTGGGAAACACACATGCTTTATTCTGTTTTATTATGTCACAATATAGTGTTTCACGGTGTAACCCCATGAGCCTGTGAAAGTGAAAGGGACACATTGCTTCCCTTCTGCTATTCTAAACTGTCTCAAACTATTACTTGATAAATCAAAAAGACTTCATTATGAAGCAAAAAAACGATCCTTCTAGCTGATCCTATCTGATTTATCTGTCTAGTGGCAGTGTGGTAATGGTTTCACAGGTTTACCGTAAATTTTCAAGTGTCAAACACAGGCATGCATAATAACGTCATAAAGTCGTGGTGTAGTGCCCTCTCTGTACAGCAAGCTGTAATTCAACACAAAGCCACAGGCCGACGCTTAGGAAGGATCCCACCGTTAATGTAAAATGACAGTAAAGGAGGAAGCATCTCTCTGTGAGTTGCTAGAATGATGGAGGAGAGTCCTGAGAGAAAGAAATCCAAGCATGAATTTCAGTTTGAAAAATGTCTCTGTTGTTCTGAGCGGACAGGAATAGCCATCCCATATGTTTACACCCATTGAGCCCTGCAAGATGTACTAGCAATGACTGTACCAAGAAAGGACAAAAAAGTCTGTTTTTCTACTTATGAGCGCATGTGTTTGTTGTGACCGTATAAAGACAAACGATGCCATAGAGACCCTGGAAACCGTGGCAGGGGATTTGAAGAGGAGGACAAGGGTTTAAAACAAGCACAGGGTGTTTTTGGAATGCCAAGTATTCTTTTCTGCTCAGTTTTTGACTGTTTCTCTCTTGCGTATGCCGTTTTCAGACGCAATGGCCTGCTTTATTTAGCTAGCTAGTGATGAAAATATAACATAGCTCCAAGTTTATCAGCCGATGATGCTAAGTGGCCTGCTTTGGCAATCTTTAAATACACTGACGAGAATTAGGAGTCCAAGGAAATGTAGTATTTTGAACACATGAACTATATTTGACTATTTCCTGTAGCCTGGAGGCTAAAAAGATGCAACATGAGAAGCTGGTGAATTTACCTAGTGTGCGAAGAGAATAAAGAGTTAGAGTTTTCTACCAGTACAGGCTGATCAAACGTTTATTTATTTAGTTTTTCATCAGCAGTAACTTTAAAGTGTGTGTTGCAAGTGACTGACTCATCAAATACTATTTTAGTGTTACTTGATTGAAGTGCAGGTTTTGATACAGCTGATAACAAGATCTCCTTTACCGAATTAGAAACTTTAGATATCCTTGCAGTGAATTTGTTTTAATTGCCCAAACAACATACACGTATTGAGGTATTCTGCAGGGCTTGATATTAGGACGGCTTCCTTTTTTATTTATTTATTTTTTTCCACAATTAATTAATTAATGCATTCAAGGAGTCATGAGATTAGTTCCTAAACATATACAATTTGTACAATTTGTGCACTTAAAAAAAAAAATAATAAAAAAAATAAGTAACTTTCATAGCTGTTATTTGAAGACTAAATAATAACCAATAATAAACTATCTATTTTCATTCTAACCAAAATACTAAATAAATAAATAAAGGTTTGTGTTAATGCTACTATTTCGGACTGCAGCATAGCAGTGATTTCTAATTAACAGCACCGTTTCTGGGTTACTCATAAGAAAGAGAAAGCATTGCAAAGACAGGGAGAACGCGATTTATGATTTACCCGAGCTTCAGAAATGACGACTTCTCAACTGCTCTGCAGGGTAATCTTAAGGCAGGCTGGAAATGTAGTAAGAGGCCACGCAGAAGGGGTGAACACATGAGGGATTCTTCCTCTGGGAAAGAACAGTGGTGTTAGAGGGCGAGGGCCCCTCTAGAGCTACATCTGAGGTCCCGGGCCCGAGGACCACCACGGCAGTCCACCGTAACAGAACGACAGAGATACCTCCCTCCCCCACTTTTAAGTGCGGTTGAGAACTATGCCAAAATTAATTACAGAAATGTTGAGCAGGGATCATTCGTGTTGTGGGAGCTTTGCATATGTGTGCATTTGTGTAGAAGAAGTTGAGCGAAAGTGTCCACGTCCATTTTTCTTCCTTTCCTACTCTTCTCCGTTCTTCCTCTCTCTGTCCCTCTGGTTCTCTCAGGGGGTCTCTGCTGGCCGGCGAGTTGCTCTGGAATGTTTGTCTCTCCTCACACTGGTCCCGGGAGGGACGTTGGTAGAGGTCAGCGTCCACCCCCCCATCCATCCCCTGAGGCTATCAGTTAACTCAGTTAGCATGAGATACACCCCCATCCCACTCCTCACAACACCAACACAACATCCCCTCTCCAAGACATTCATCCATTAACGCACATGAGCGCCGGAGCAGCACAGACTCATAACCTCTGATTGATGAGGCCTGTACTCTGACACAGGTTGCATGATAAAAGTGATAAAAGTTTGTAGATGATTTTCAGTGTTTGAACCCGTTCCATTGTGAGCCCTTTTAAAGGAACAGATCACCTGAAAATGAAAGTTTGTGTCATCAATCATTTCTACAGAGCTCCACACATGCAGGAAAGAGATTGTATATAGTGGTCACAGTTTAAGATCTGATTCCCATGACTTTATTTTTAGCCACAATTTAAGAATTGTTTAATAAAACAAATAAGTTGCTAATAAATTATGTATTTGATGTAAATAAAATGCATACAGTTTTAATTTTTAGGTGAAAAATGGGGAACAAGCCAGTAAATTGTTGCCCTAATTTAACCAAAATCTTGGAACAAATTAGTAAACCGTAGCTACGATGGGAACAAATGACTAAATCGTGGTCAAAATTTGCTAGGGAATGGCCAAAAATGGCCTCCAACTGAGCCTGGTTTCTTCCAAGGTTTTTTATTTTCTCCATTTTTTTGGAGTTTTTTGGACTTTGGCATCTGGCTTGCTTAGTTGGGGGCACTTAATTTTTAAGGGATTATTGTCAGTTTGACACACACACACACACACACACACACATATATATACATACAATGTAAGATTAGTAAAGTTTTAACGCATGCTTGGGCTTAGACCAAAATGCTAATTGACAGGAACCGCGTAATGTATTTCCATCATTTTTATGCATCATGTCATTCACTCTGATTTCTGTTGAGTGTCTCAGTTTGGGAAATGCATTCCTTGGTCTAAACAATGACAGGAAATTGACTCTGTCGAGTGGCCAGTGAGCACAGGGGATATGTTAAATGTCACCACCATCTTAGAAACCACTCACAGAATGAATGTGACGCTTGAAACTTTCTTATGATGTTGTGACACACACACACACACACACACACACACAGCTGGCATTAGTGAAAACATCATGTGGAAAACAGTTACCCAGAATGGTGCAGATCTCTCTGGAGCTCAACATAGTCAACTGGAAATGACCATGAATAGCGTATTTTAAGTCAGAAGTCTAATTCTTGCTATCTTGCTCTTTCATCGCACAGCTATATAACGTAACTCCCCCTCATCTGTCTATGCTTGCTCCCTCCCCTCTCTTTTTGCCTTCCTGGCTAAAATTTACTCTTCCTGTCGTTCGCCTCCCCTCACAAAGGCTATTTATCAGCCGGAGAGCAGCTCGGACTCCGCCGCTAAGGCATTCCGCCCAGCGACAAATCCACTTTATTGGAAATGCAGACAGGATCCAGTCAGAACTGGAGCCAAACCAAGTTTTTTTTTTCCTATTTGGTGCAAGGTTTAAGGTCGTGCGTTATGGATGGCTGAGTTCCATCCGAGTGGAAATTACTTATGCCATATCAGGCAACCTCGCAGTTCAACCGCCACTCGCTGGCAGAGTCCTCAACCCGCTGATTTCTTTGAATAAAATACTAAACTTCTTGCTTGCTCGGATTAATAAACATCACTGCGAAACAAATGTTACCAAAAAATCAACTTTTGACCTACTACTGCTCCGATATCTTTAGAAACATCACGCATACTTGTTCACGTTTTTAAATGTTGCGAAGGTTTAAGGTCATGCGTCATGGACGGCTACATTTCATCCGACTGGAAATTACTCACGCCATATCAGCCGATCTAGCAGCTCAAGCCCCTTTCATAAGCTAGCAGAGTCCTGCTATAGCATACGACCATAACCAACATGCTCTTATAATAAAACCATGCGTGCCTTGCATGCATAATGCAAAAATCATCTCTCACCACTAATCAAGCCTCAGTGGGTCTGGATGATCCAACAGTGATTATAAGTTCGTGAGGTCAACGGGTTTATCTAGATTTTTCTTTAGAAACTTCCTATTTGAGGATTTTACCCTAAACACCTTAGCTGCAACAAAGCCGTCAGCACAGTAAAAATAGAATAAAACTGTAAGTCCTTATATAAATAAGAGTCTTTGGTTTTTAGACTCATTAACAGGTGTGAAACAGAGTTACAACACTGAAAGAGGCATCTCAATTTGAAACATCACTTATAAAAAGTATAAATGTATACATACAATACAATAAAAATCTGTCTTTTTGAGTATATTTACAAAACTCATAAAAAAATACATTGCACTATGCATTTCAGTTGCAAAAAAACAAAAAAACAAAAAAAACAAAAAAACAGTCTTAGAGTAAGATATCAAAACAAGATTTACAATTGTTTAATATAAAATATCTGTTTGTTCATGCATATGTTTTTATATATATTCATGCATACAAGCATACATACAATTATTTATGTATTTATTTATTTAGGAAACATTGTAATGTAACACATGTTAGAGACAACAAATACATATTTATTTATTTTTCAAATTTGACAAATGTGAATATAAGCAGGCTATATGCTTTTAAAAATGTATGTTTATATTTTTTTAAACTGTTTTTTTTATTATTAACAGTAAGCAACTAAAAATTTTAGATGACTAAACAAAAATAAATATTTTGTCTGCGAGGTTACAAGATACTTCTAGTTGAAACACTTTTTTAACTTTATTTTATTTTATTTTTTTACAGTGTATGTATGTATGTATGTATTTGTTTGTTTATTAATTTTTTATATGCTGGGGCATCCATATATTACTAAGAGTAAGACGTGTCTGGTGGACATGAAAATAAAACAGCCTAATCATGTATGTTTTTCTTGTTATCTACTCTATGAGAGGTTACTCTGTTAGAAGAACTCTTACACTTTTTCATGTAAAGAGAAGATGCTGAGGAATGTCTTTTTTCTCAGGATGACCTGTGCAGTCAAAATGAGAAACACACGAATGCCAGCGGCCTGCAGGCGTACTTTCTTTCTCAGCGGCTCGATGGCCAGGAATGCTGCTCAGGTCTCTCGACCGATGTCCTGACCCTCAGTAGACCCTGCCTCGGCTCTGCTTTCTGTTTGCGTCTTCTGCCTTGAGTTAGGTGTTCTCGCTGACCTCTGGATCTCTCCCACACAAGAGCTGCTGTGCCCCGGGCGCTTTTTGAAGCACATCTCCCAGAGCTGTGGGAGAAGAGGGAAATGAGGAAGATGCTTTTCCCAAGAACAGTTTCTCCAGCAGGGTGATGAGAAAGAGGAGGATTAAAAGAGGAAGTACGGGGATTATAAGAGCTCTCCTGCAGATCACACAGACACTCTCAGTGCTGAAGAAAACACACTGATTCAGAGTCAGTCAGAAAACTGGGTTTGAGTTTCAGGAGAATTAAGTTTCAGAATGTCTGCAATAGTTCAAGCAATGGTTTATCCAACGATGATAAGTCATTCATAAGTCACATAAGTCATGTGCTCACCCTAATAATGTTCCAAACAAAACTGTGACTTACCAGGAGAAAATTATTTTGGTAGCTAGTTTGGAGTGTGTATGCATATGCTTGCTTTGTATCTGTTGCTTTGCTTTGTATCAGTGCATCTAAACCAACAACATGCCTATTAGATCCCGTACCCACTAAATTACTGAAAGAACTGTTACCTGTAGCAGAAGAAC
>JAUMHR010000043.1:891716-904925 GCA_032361145.1 Enteromius fasciolatus
AGTTTAGACAGCTCTTAACATTTATTTTAATCTAGGACTAGTCTTAAACCCTGTTCGGGAAACTGCCCCATAGAGTTTATGTGATGGTCTCAAATAATTTGAAAGATTAAAAAATGGCAGGAACTGTGTAAGAAAATGGCAGGGTTTTTCAACATTTCAAAAGAAAATTCTAGAAAGACTAGGAAATGAGGGAAATTGGTAGTGATGAAAAACAGTTCACACTTTGTTTGGAAGCAATCACAGCAAGCGCTTTGCTGTCAAACCAAAGTGAACTTGAGTATTGTAGTGAGCCATACAGTATGTTGTTCTCTGGTGCTGGTGAACATCGAAGCAGGTCCGTTAGTTGTGAACAAGTAGAGCCACAATGGCATCTCAGCTTGGCTTCAAATTCTCCCCAGTCGTTGCAAAGGTTGAAAAAGCAAAAAAATAAATAAATTGCGAGACTGTTGAACCTTTTATTTATGGCTCAAAATCTTTACTGTGTGCAGATACACTGACTTGTGTTCATATCCAGAAATCAAAACTCTGCAGGATAGTGGACCCTGTGAGCCTGCTATACTTCACTGAATTGATCTCTGTGTAATTGACCGACTGTACAAACTGAAATCAGTCTTTGCACAGTAGAAAGTGTCACTGTGGCCAGGTGTCTTGTAAAATTATATGTTTAGAAGTTAATGCTATTGACAATACCTGCTGGATGCGTGTTTTGTCGTAGCCATATAACCACAGCTTTATACTGCTCAAGTCCACATCTATACTCTTATAGGGCAGGAATAACCACGCGTGTTCCTCGCAGACTTCAGTTCGAACCCTGCTTTGACACGCCTGCCTGTAATTTTCAAACAACCCTCAACACCTTGATTAGCTGAATCAGGTCTGTTTTATGAGGATTGCAACTAAACTCTGCAGGATGGTGGGAGAGATTGTAGTGTAGTGTTGTTTAAATTAGTTAATAAAAGCTTGGCTAATTTACTGTAACACTGTAGTCAGATTAAGTACAACAGTGCATCTTCAGTGAAGACATATTCTGATCATCTGGACTAAAACTTGAAATGTTTTGAGCAATGAAGAAACACATCCAGGTGATTAGTTTATCTCACGTTTTTGTAAAAGTTGCTTTCATAATGGCAGCTTAAAGTTTGTTACCAATCTAGAACAGTAACTGTCTCGTCCCAAGTTTAATGGCAAAGACAATGGTACGAAAAAGGGGCACATGATAATAGACCAACAAATGAATCAAACCTGTCCTCCAATAAAACACGACTCTATAGTAAGTAAAATAATGACAGTTTCATACTGCGTCTGTCGTAATGAAATGATGTATGACTGTGATTACCATCAAAATCCGTGTTTTGTTTAAATGCAGTGTTTAAAAAGGTTTTTACTAGGTTTAATTTGTTCGAATGACCACCCTAACACACCCCTAAGCCTAACCGGTAAAAAATGATGCAAAATCATGATTCTTTAGGGTTTAATTAGCACATGCGTTCTCTGGGTTCAAACCCATGATCTCACAATTACGTCTCGTCTTAAAAAGCATCTCTCTACAACCTCAGGTACACCGACCTTGAATCACATGGCCGTTAAAATTGTACAAAACATTAAGATGTAAATGTTCTGTTGCTGATAGGGGCGCAATTTTGGGTCGTATTTCACCGCTATTGTACAAACGACCCATACGGGGGTATTAGTTGGAGGACAGGTTGAATGAATTCATTAGTCATTGGATCATTACCAAAACCTACCAAAACCACTGGGGATGTGGCATACATGGTATTGAAGTGCCAAAGAGCCCTACAACTGTGTTTCTCAATTCTGATCCTTGGCCTCCACTGTCTACAGAGTTTATCTCCAACCCTGATCTGTCTGTAACTGAAGACCTTGCTTTGCTTGTTTGATTCAGGTTTGAGCCAAACTCTGTAGGACAGCGGACCAGGTGTGTGAGACTTAATCTGGCCTTTTGAGTTGACTTGTGTGCAGTCTGCCAATGTGGATTGTTTGGTATGTCTTATCTAGAAATACACTAATGGCTTATTTTCAATTAATCATTTATTTGGTTTCATGGACAACAAAAGAATACGCATAATTGTAAGTAAAACTGTCTACATATCTATTTATCTGTCATGTCTGCCATTAACATTGCACTGTCCATCTCATTAACACTCCGAATAACCTGCTGACATTCTTTGTGCACTCTGATTTTCTTGCTTGCTTGTTTACTTTTATTATTCAAGAATCTTCCCCTGGTTTTCTCCCGAATTCTGTTTTGTTTAGCCTGAATCGATAGTCATTGTTTTTATTCTGATTTCCTGGTTTTTATCACACACCCTTGTGACTCGTGAAACTTGCATGCTGTTAACGATATCCCATTTGTTACTGAGATGTTTTGCATCCATGCAGAAGAAGACGGAGGCCGTACTTGTACAGGAAGCGCGCCATCCACCGAGGACGGCCGACTCCGGCAGAGGCAGAGGAGGAAGCCGCTGTGAAGCAAGTGGAAGAGCAGCCCGTCAATGCTTTTGCTGGCCGCCGTGAAAGACGCAAAAAGATTAACATGTCTGTCTGGGAGCAACGGGCCAACCAACTGCGGAAACGTCGGCAGGTGGCCAGTCGTGAGGTGCTGTTTGGCAGTCCCACAGAGGACCAGTTGGAGACTCCAGTAAATGATCATCACCAACAAAGCTGCATATCCCCAGAGACAAGCCCTTTACACTTATCAGAATCACCCATGTCTGTAGGGATGCCCCTGCCAGAGCCGCCCATGTCTATCACCATTCCTCTCCCTGAACCTCCGGAGTCTGAGCCCTTGCCCCTGACGGGATCAGGAGTGGAGGAGCGGACGAGCGCCAATAACCATCATTCAAATACAGAGAGGAGGCATCGGGTGGCAAGGAAGTTTCGGGCTGCTGCCGCGGCAGGGGTGGCAGAGGGTGGGCGGCACAAACGCCACAGACACAGAGAGTCCAGAACAGAGGCCAGAAATGCAGAGAATCACAAGCAATTCGGGTGCAGCGAGAAACAGGCTGAGGAGGGGGAGGATAAAATGGATGAAACACAGTCTAAAAACTTGATGCACATGTACGAAACTGAAATAAGCATGTCTGGCAAGCCAGCTGAGAGCCAGGAGGAATGCCAAAGGTAATAATATTTTATGTTCAGCGTTGACATTCTGCTACTGTCGTGGTCTAGTGAAGAGCCACAGTGAAGGCTGCTATCTTTGACAAATCTTACAATCTTGGTACGATCCCAGGCTGCATAAGTAATTATTAAACAATAATTTGATCACAGCTCGATTGTTTTCAATAGCTCTACGATGTAGTTTCTGTTGAGCTTAAGTAACTTAAGTAATTAGTAATACTGAGGTGCGTTTCCCAAAAGCATCCATGGTCGCAAGTTCTGTCGTTACCAATAGAGTTCAATGGAACTAAATATCATAGTTAGCTAACGATGCTTTTGGGTGACGTAAACCGGGTAAGTAACTGAATACATATAATCTGGGTCGTGCTAGTAGTTTGGTTTGTTTTGACCAAAAGGAAAATGATACATTTGGTCCTGGTCCACTTAATCGAACCTAAAGACACCGAACATAAAGGTGTACCCTAATAAAATATAATGTAATGTAATATATTTTAAATATATTTATTTCATATTAAGTATAGTTCAAATCTAGTAACATATTTACTGACAGATATCTCCAGACCTACTGATATAAATCTTATTATTAAACTTTATTTGGAGCATTACTTGTGCACAATTCATATTTCTTATTAATAAAACTAAGAATATATTTATTAAAATTGTATTTTGGAATATATTAAAAGTATGCTTGTGTTTAGCATATTTTGTAAAAGTATAACTAAGCATATATTTAATACAAAAGTACTTCTAGTATGCTTTTTTTTAGAAATATATTAAAATAAAATTGAATATATTTTTAATGCACTTTAAATAAGCATATTGGGAATAAAAATATATTATTGAATTTCAAGTATATGTTAAATACATTTAATACTATGTCCCACCTTGGTTGTGTTAGTAGAATATTTTGCCATGTACTTGCAATGTTACTTATAGTCGGTAAAATATGGGTTGGGGTAATGTGTCTAATGTCTAATACTCTGTGCTAGTTGACATGCGATCACAATTACAAAGTTACTTATAGATGGCACAATGTCAAAATAAAGAGTTAAATTACTGTATGGCTGAATGGAACTGAGCTTGGGTTTACATTTGATGTTTGTCAGACACAGTACAAAACAAAGTTATGAAACGTATTTCCGTTATTTTATACGATCAAACATTCACAACGGTGCATTTGCATTTTAGGGAGTTTGTAAGTGATGTGACTGGGATTTCCCAAGCATCTGACCTTCAGGAGCTTCAGACTGTCTGCACTGGAATGGAAGATCAAGCAGAAAGCCAGGAAACTCCGTTCCTGAGACACAAAGAAGAGTTTACTTCAGAATCCAAGTACATGTCAGGGGAGGTCTCAGACATTGAGAACAACGGCAGCTATCTGAACCAGGACGAGTATATGATAGAAACCAGCATTAAACGAGAGACATCAACTCAGCCGTTGTTGGAAATGGCACCAATGACTGGTAATTGGTCCCTCCATCCATTCATCAATGCATCAATGCCTCTCCATCTATGACTGCATCCATCTGTCAATCCATCCATCCATCAGTCCGTATGTCCATTCTTCTATGTTTAATTGGTTATTTAATATGCAAAGCACATTTTCTCTGGATTGATCTTCTGAAATATTTACCATTTTATCATACCGATTTATTCGAAGTTCTTTTAGCTTCTTTGTAGGGTAGTACCAAACCAAAACTGTCCTTGTGGTGACAAAGGCTTTTACAGCCATTACAAATACTCCAGTCTCAACCATGTATGCATAATAATGACATTATATGTAGTAGCCTATAGCATGTCAAGCCACAGGACATGCCTGTTGTGTTTGGTTTGACTCGCATAGCAGTTTTTCAGATGAAGATGGTCAGAGTGCAGCAGTGTTGATTTGTAGTGAAGCAGTTGGGTCCTGAAGGAGGGGTGGACAGCAGCCATTGATTCTGTTTGCAGAGCGGATAATTCACTAAAGTGAGGACACATTCATTAATAGAGACACAGAACTGGGTCATCAGTGCCTGTGGCAATCTAAGCTTCTTCAGCTGTCTCAGAAAGTAAAGAGCAGTTCGCCTTTAGAGGATTCTGTTCCATTGCTTTAGTGGACTTCACGCTGGGTGTTGGGTAAAATCTAGGGTAACGCTCACTCTGCGAAAATCTACAGTAGAGAGCCATTTAGCCCCACAAACCCAATGTAATAAAAGCAAAAACCCAATTGCATCAGATGCAAACAATCTCAAGTAATTGTGGTCAAAACCTAGGAGATAAATCATATAATCCTGAATTTCATGTAAGAGAGAGTGCCTAGCAACAGACAGTCTATTACACAACAGATCATATATAGCGCTGACAATTCAAAAATAAAGTTTCATATATTCAGGTCAATGCATGTTCAGTGTACCCAAACATATGTATTTTGAGACCTGCAGCACACAACAGTTAGCCAGTTATCTGATATATTTACTCTGGCAATCACACTCCATTCACAGCTTCAGAGCCAAAGCAACTCTGAAATCTTGTTGCAGCATGCAAAACCATTAGAATAACGAAGGACTTATTTTGC
This sequence comes from Enteromius fasciolatus, assembly GCA_032361145.1. Taxonomy (NCBI): domain Eukaryota; kingdom Metazoa; phylum Chordata; class Actinopteri; order Cypriniformes; family Cyprinidae; genus Enteromius; species Enteromius fasciolatus. Next base: position 897,409 of record JAUMHR010000043.1, read on the forward strand.
GACTGTTATGAAAGTGTGTCTATAAAGTACTGTCAAAAGACCGAAACCAACCTAAACCCAAAAATTGCACACTCTCTTTAAATTTTTTTTTACCACAAATAACCTCTAGCTAATTAATCTCAAATAAAAATGGTTCTGGAAAAGCCTTCTAAAATAAACAGCATGTGCATTACAACAGTGTACGTCTTTTAACAATGTTTCAGCATCTTTTCACGATGCTTTTCTAGCTTAGATTTTTCATCTTGTTTCCAGCCACAACATCTAGAAATTCCTAAATCAAGGATTTTCTAGACAAGTTAACATTTATAGTCTTGTTTTTAGAAAAAATAACTCCAAGGCCCGGTTTCACAAACAGGGCTTAGCTTAAGCCAGGACTAAGCAGTAGTTTAATTAATATATTTAAGCAACTTTTACAAAATTGCCTTTTAAAAAAATATTACAGATGTGCATCTTAACACAGAACCATGGCACTGACATGTTTTAAGATATGTCAGAGCAAGATATTCACATTTGAGACCGCTCAAACATGCAATTTAGTCTTGGACTAGCTTAAGCCTTGTCTGTAAAACTGGGGGAATATGTTGTACTTTTTGATAGAAACAATCAAAATAATCTAGATTTCTGTTTGAAATAAGATTATTTTGTTTACCTCGCTAGCTTTTTCTAAGCAAAAAGTCATTTGTTTTTTTAAAAACAAGACCGCATTTTTCAAAAATCATTCCTATTTATTTATATATTTATATTTAGTCCTAGATATTTTGACTGGAAACAAGATGAAAAATCAAATCTAAGCTAGAAAAAAAGGACAGTTTCCATGTGTTGTGTTAAGTGTTAATGCATGTTTCACTTCTTTATGTCATTTAAAAACATATATATTAACAATATTTGGTTTAATTTGGAACTACTTGACTCAAATATCATTTTGTCAACAAAGTAATATTTACTGAAATGATTGAATGTAGCATGGCTATGTTTACAGGATATTTTAAACAATAACCATTTTTTTTTTATTTAAATCATTTTGCACATCTAGATACATTTGTGTGCCCAACGAGACGAAAATAAAAGTAACATTTTTCTTTTTTTTTGTTTTCTTCAATTACAAACCCAAACCTGAAGTTATGCATGAAAAAGCTTTTCTGATTGTGTCATGCTTGGGTGTAGCAGCAGACCTCTATCCGTAGGTTTAAGTACAGAATAATATTAATTTATAACATTATTATTCAGCTAGTCATATCTAATTTGACTACTCATTTTGGCAGCACGTTTGACTGTAGTAGTATGAAAGTCAGTATTTGCGTATATATTTGTTTTGTTCTCTTGACTGGACCCGTCACAGTCAGCTTCAAAGACGTGGAGGCCTCTCACTCAGACAAAGCTGATGACGGTAACGATGATGATGATGACGACGATGAGGATGATGAAGACGACGTTGAGAACAGAGGCGAACAGTCGACCGCCCCCAAACCCGACACACCAGACAGCATGTTCATTTTCAAAAGCAAAAATCCGTAAGCTGCCATTTTTGCACAAGCTTTTGTATACCATGCATGATAGAACAGGACAAACCTAACGTCTGTGTAACTGCAGTATCAGGAGGATCTGCCACTACGTGGTGACCCTGCGCTACTTCGAGATGACCATTCTCCTGGTGATTGTGGCCAGCAGCATTGCATTGGCTGCTGAGGACCCTGTGTGCACCAATTCAGAGAGGAATAAAGTAAACCCTTATATTTCATCATTTTGCAGACTTAAGATCCCATATAATGACTAATGTGAGTATTGAAACAACATCGTTGTTTACTGTGTTTGCAGGTTCTTCGATACTTTGATTATGTTTTCACTGGCGTTTTCACATTTGAAATGATTATAAAGGTAACTGCTTTGCTACTTCAAAAGCCTGCATTAGCAAATCATCACCTGTGTGTGTGTGTGTGTTTTGAGACCTTAATGGCAGGTCTTGTTTCATTTGTGTTTCTGTCATATTCTTAGATTTGATCTCAATTGACTAATCATGGATGCATTTTGCGTACATTTTTTGAATTTTTGCATTTTCAGAATTTGTTTATGAATATATGAATTATTCTTTGAAGATGTATTATTTTTATTTTGTAATAATCTTATTTTGTTCATTCATTTTTGGGGGTTTTTGACACTTCTGAATCTATAATCTAAATTATGCATATATTCCATACTCTTTATAATTGTGCATTATGGCATTTTATGCAGATGATCGACCAGGGCCTCATTCTTCACGATGGGTCATATTTCCGTGACTTGTGGAACATTCTAGACTTTATTGTGGTGGTTGGAGCTCTAATTGCCTTCGCACTGACGTAAGTATTGCAAATATGATCCATCTTCCTTGTGTGACAAGCCAAGTTATTTAAGTCAGATTTATCTGGCCTTGAGACATATGACAACACCAGACTCGCATAACCTTCAGCACAGGCTCATTCTAAAAACATGCCTACTTGCAAAACTCCAAAACTAGCAATGCATACGATTCACTGCAGTTTCCAGTCATATAAGAACTGTTGAGGCTGTAAAATAACATCAGTGTTTGTGCTCGGTCGCTCACCTGCTACAGCACAGAGCGTTCGGGTACATCATTTTAGCATCACTCAACAGATGTTTCATTTACGGACTGCTCATGACACGCCAATCATTTTCAGAAAAAAACTAAACATGCTTTTTAAACACCGCTCAGTTTGAAAATAAGCGTAATCTACATATTTGCAGACATATTGCAACTGATATGTTTTTCCAGTGAGCCTGGGTTGATAACTTTACTGTATAATCTTACTGTGACCTGTTGATCAAATGTGTTTACAATGTGTGTGTATATATATATTTGTATATAAATGTGTTCAGTTTTTAAAAATGTCATTTAAGAAATGCAATTGATAAGGAGACAGCAAACAGAGTCATGGTTTCGAAAAGCAAATGAATGAATGAAGTGTTGAATGTAATGTAAATGTGAATTGGTGTGCATCAAGGGTTTTGCCACATGAATAAATGTAAATGCAATCTGGGCTTTAATTCTGATCCACTGTATACTGGATTTTGCTTTGTATCATCTCTACAGTTTGTGCAAAATATAAGCCTGCATAAACCCAAATAAATATTATAGGAACATACCACTTAAGAACAAAAGCAAGCGAAAGGCAATAGAGGAGGGTGTAGAGTTAAAAATGAAGGGTTGAACGGTTGGTAATTTAACAGATATAGGTAAGTAGGTGAACTTCTATATTTGGATATTAATTGTGAGTTGAATATGGTTAATTAGTAGCTTTATAGTCAGGTCTCAGTGGATAACCAGACCTTTCTTTTCCCGGCTGAAAGTCGAGCGTATGAGCGGAGGTAGTTGCTATGCGAGGGAACCTGCAGACTGGAAGAAAGCAATATTAGTCCTGCTATATTCTAGACCCAGTTAATGCTGTTCTAGTCATTAATGACCGCCAGTCGGTGTTGTCAGATTGGGTCAAAGATTTTCTGTCCAAAAGTTCTGCAAAACCCACCCAAAACATTCAATGCCAATATAAAACGATTGCATTGTATTTCCATAGCAAACACGTTTGATGAGAAGCATTTTACCTCCAGAAGACTGAAGAGTGACCATTTTCATTGTCAACAACCAAAAAACCCAACTCTAGTGCAGACAAAAAAACCCAGTATAAGAGATCAGCTTCAGCTTCAACTCTCCTTTATTCTTACTGTATAGCTACCCCAGTGAAAAATAAATATACATTACATTACATTTATTTCATGCTCAGTGTACTGCAAATACATTTTCATATTTATGTACTTAACAAAATGCCATGCAATTGTACTTTTAGTATACTAAACTGTTATATTTAAAGTCTGCTAAACTGGATCAACTAATTTTGTACTTAAGTATTTATATAGCGCTTTTAACAATACAGATTGTAGCAAAGCACTGAACATTTAATGCAACTTCATGCACTTTAATTGATCAGAATACTAACTTTTGTAGACTATTCAGGCTAAACAGCAAAGAAAAGTCTTCATTTAAGACCCCCTGCTACACTCAGGCAGTACCAAAGAAGAACCACAAAGTCAAAGGTTATTTAAAGAACAATCTCTTTCGTACCTTTTTATAATGTGGAGAACTCACAAAGAAGCTTTTGTAAAACAGAAAGGTTCTTTAGATGTGTGATACTCCTTTATTTTTAAGAGCGTATGCAAGAAGTCATGTGTATGACAAAGCAAAGAAAGTCTTTATTCAGTGAAAGTCAGGCAGAAGGAGAAGCAGCCGGTGGAGACTGCACTAGTGGAGGTGGTGTGTTGTGAGATTTGGCTATACGTGGTATAGACGTGTAAAGTGCAGTCTATGCATTTGCTTTCTTAATAGTGGGCCAAATCCTGGTCTATTTTTAAAGCATCTTGCGGGCTGATTCAGAGCAGGCTATGGGCCCGTGGGCTGGACTTTGGACGCCCCTCATTTAAGTTATATAAGTGATACTCTTGAATGCTTAATGCTCGCTAATATATTCTGAAACCAAGATGGAAGTCGCGCATATATAGTTAGAATATACGGTGTAGCTTGGAGGAATATATAAAGATGAGCTTAAACATACATTTAAATAGCATCAGTTGATGGTGTCCTAAATTTAATTTGGGAAACCCTTGAGAGAAGCCCTAAAATCATGCAGTCCAAGTCTTATTAATGTGATCTGAAAGCTGCCTGGCATTATTACACATGTGTACCAGAAAAAGATTTTGCTCAATAATTGATTGAAATGTTATGGGTCGTTCTTGTTTGTGTTTCTATAAATCTACTCTGGTTCATTGTTTAATGGCTTTACACACACTTGAGATGTCTTCTTTCTCTTTTAATGCTTCTCTGTTGTTGTTTGGATTGTGTTTCTGTGGCTGCCAGGAATTTAATGGGGTAACAGCAGATGCTTCTCATTTGTCACATTGTCTGTCCATTTTAATATGAATTCACTTCATCATTTATTTCTGTGTTTATACTGTGATGTCTGATCCATGTTTGCATTTACTAACGTAAAATGTTCACGCATTTCCTAAACTATTTCAGCCATGCCTTGACATTCTTAGGTTGTGCATTAGGTGGCTGTCAATTTAACATTTATAGTATGATTCATTATTTAAATATGCAATTAATCATGCCTTTTTACTCATAAGAAATGTTCCTACCATCAGTGCCGTTCAAGCTTGAAGAGCCACTTCATGTTTTGTTCATGTGAATCATGTGAAATGCTTTGACTATTCAAACATTATAAATATTTCTTTCATTGCATAGCCGTTGAATAATGGGTTTAAAAATATAATACAGCTATATTTTAATGCATGCAAAGTCCTTTGATGCATGTAAAGGACATTGTTATTAGTGTTTTTTGTGAGCCTGAACGGACAGGCCTTGGGTTCTTCCAGCTCTAAGCATCTAATAGATAGAAAATGCTACGCTGTGGTTTATTTGCAGTAGCTTACACAGAATCATGCAAAACATTTTTTTACATCATTTTTACATTATTTAATTATTTACACATTCAATTAATTGCAATTATTTTATAAGTTGTTGACAGCTGCAGGTGGGATTTTTGCCCCCCAAATATACATTTTCTAAAATATAATATGTTTCGCCATTTACAGAAACAACAAAGGCAGAGACATTAAGACCATTAAGTCCTTGCGGGTTCTAAGAGTTCTCCGTCCTCTCAAGACCATCAAAAGACTTCCGAAGCTCAAGGTATCTGCTCTTTCACGTTATATATATATATATAGTGCACTTGTGTCTGAAAACAGAACCTGAATGGACAATTCAGCTCTCTGCTCACTTATATTGACATGTTTATTTGTGACTATTGGGAATCAAGTGTTGGGATTTTTTTTTACATTGTTTAGAGCATAAAAAAAATGTAAAAGAGAAAAAATAAATAAATAAAAAATGATATGTCATTCATAAGTTCTGCTATGTCCTCGTTTGAGAACATCAGGACTCAATTTCTTAAAAGAAAAATCCATGACATGAATGAATATGTAAATATATATGCATAGGAAAAATATTGGTTTTTAAACTCACCAATACACTTTTTTTTTTTTTAACAAACTTTGTATATAAATAGATCCTCAACTGTGTTATAACAGAATGACTCGGTATACAATTTTCTTTCCGCAAAATGTGTGTAAAATGCCCATAAACGGGTTTTCTCATTATATACAATGTATCTATAAACTAAATCTAATTTGCATATTAATGTGTTTTTGGGGCAACATTTAGTAGAAAAAGAAATGTAATAATGGCAGTAATAATTGATTGGATTTTTACTGAAATATTATTTCTCATACATATTTATTTCATTGCATAGTTGTTATGTAACACTAATGTGTGCAAAGGAAGAAATCTATCTGTCTGTCTGTATATGCTACTGTTTTTTTTCTTTTCTTTTTTGTCTGTTTATTATTCCATCTAATTTTTCTATGGCGTTAAACAAATGTACAATATACTCTGTGTTTAATGTATTTCAAACACAGAAACTCCAGTCGAGAAATATCTTATTCCAAGAATATTCCTTTGAAACGGTCTCACAAAAACACACACAATTTAATTAATTAATTAATTAGGACGCTCTGCTGTCCAAATATGAGTAATCCCTCTGTGAATAATTAAAAGTAGGCTAAATATAACTTCCAGAACTTGACATTTTTCATTTTAAATCAATATGCAGTCATATACAGAGCCAGAATTATGAGAATTATCATCAGACCATTTAACTAAACCATAATTGAATTAGAGATGGGAGAACATGAGAGATCTTCGGGGATCGAGATGACAAAGAAATGAGAAGTTACCAGCCTTGTGCACTTCAGCTCCAACCCCATCTCAGGAGGAAACATACCTGTTTTACCAGACCGAGATTTGGTAGGAGTTAAATTGGTATAGATAGGTATAGTAGAAGGAAAGAAAGCCTAATCTAAAGCTTTTTTTCTGTCAGCTCTCAGTTTCCAGTCATTGTAAAGCAAAGTCACATGGAATTGACTTGATATCATTACTATAGCAACCAACATGTCAGAAATGACTGTACTGCCTAAAAAAACACACAAACATTTGATTTGATCACTTGCAAATAAAAGTGCAGACTATTTAACGCTGTGTGCATCATGCTCATCGTCATACGCTCTCAGAAATAAAGCTACAAAAGCTGTCAGTGAGGCATTACCTTTTCAAAGGGTACACTCTTGTACCTATTAAGCTCAAATATGCACATTTTAAGTACTAATATGTACCTTTGAGATACCAAAATGAACACTTTAGGTACGAACATATACCTCTCACGCTGGTGTGTAAGGAAGGAGATTGCAGGAGTCGCAAAGTCCAATAAAGGCCATAAGGGCCTCTGGTTGCCTTTAGGGCGGATCAGGAGCCTTGGGCGGCCGTGGCGGATCAGGAGCCTTGGAAGGCGGATCAGAAGCCTTGGGCGGCCGTGGCGGATCAGGAGCCTTGGACGGCGGATCAGGAGCCTTGGAAG
>JAUMHR010000043.1:908077-918377 GCA_032361145.1 Enteromius fasciolatus
ATTGTGAACAAATTAACCATTAATTAATGCTTAACTAATGCATTATTCTGACCCCCTATTCTGAAGTGTTACCATATATTTTAGTGAATTTCTCTGAGACTCTACATGCTACAGTTTTAAGTCTGGTCCTGTAAAGAGCGCATTCAGGGCTTTTTAGAGATACCAAATTTTACATAACCGAATCCCTTTGGGAAAAGTGAATTGGAAAAATACTTCCTGAACCTGCGCTGTTGAAAAGTGTTGCTGGCAGTAACGCACTCAATAGGAAGGCCTGGATGTTTCTTTCTTACTTGAGCATTTGGCAACGTGATGCATTTTTGGTCTGCTCCCAAGACTGTTCTAAGATCTGAGAGGGATAGAGACTTTCCTGCCACGGATAGCGTTGTCAGTGCAGGGCTATTGATAGTAGGCTATTCTGCTGCTTTACAAGTATTTGTAACACATCTGTCAAGGAAATGTGTGTTAGTGGAGATTTAGCTCTCTACGTTTTGGTTTCAGACAGGTTGTCTAATCCTCCTCGAGAGAATGGTAACGTAGAGTTGAATACTTTAGAGCATTTTTTGTTTGCTAATGGATTCAAGTTCATAAAGATAATGCTTTTTTTCTGTGCGTAAGTGCCTGTTTAAACACACAATGGCGAATGGAGTATAATGACCATATTTAAATTACACAGATCTCCTTCATTTTAAATAAATTAATATGTTAACAAGGTTTTAGTGCTCATTAAACTATCCAACATCAGAGGAGTGAATGCCATCAGAATGAAGCACTGGGCTTTGATTCCGGAAAAATGCAGTCAAATTACCAGGCAGCCTTCTGTGGAAATGCAAATCACATCCAGAATGCCAGAAATGTTGGCAAATGTCAAACATGAAAGAGCTGGGCTTCTCGGCGGGCACAATAGATGTCACGTTGTGAAAGCTTTTGGCAGTGTGCATGAATGAAATCACTCGACAGTTACCAGAACCTTTCCAGAAATCTTCGAAAACCTTGAGACATACATCTTCTGCACATTAGATGTGACATAAAACGGTTATTCATGTTTTGTTTTACTATGCCAGCGGGTTTTGCGTTTTTTCTTTTGCAAATATTGTTATAATCTAGTGAAATTTTCGTATGAACAAGGCATCCCACAACAGATGGTATGGCCCACGCAGAGATCTGATCTCACCATCTTCAAGTCAGTCTGGGGTTCATCCATAGAAGAACCATGGCACCTTCTCAAAGATGCTTGGAATGAACTACCTTAAAAAATGTGTGTGAGCAAAACCAAGAAAAAGCTAAAGAAAGAAGTTTACTTTTACACCCTTCATAATATATCAGAAATGGAAATGCAAACATCTTCTTTCTACTTTTTAATCCAACATCATGCTCATCTTAATGTAAAAGAATTAAGATGTGGGTAACAGAGAACTATAGTTGGCTACTCCAGGCAAGCTAATGCATTTTAATCAACAATGTTATTTAAATGATTTTATTCCATCATTTGATTTATGAAGGAGATTCATAGAGCTTAGAAAGATAAGCCTCCACATGAAACACTTCTTCAAGTTCACGAGAGCCGTAATGCTATTAATTGCATCGAGTGATAAACAGTGAGCACAGTCTGGATAACTGCTCAAAGATCTCCTGAAACCTTTTCCACGGATCCCAGCTTGTTATTTTAACTATTTTCTCCAGCTTTGGTAATTATCTACACATTCTCAAAGATGCAGCCAGCCAGCCTTGTTTTCAAAAAGTATGGCTTGTCTGAAGACTTTGTGTCACTGTTTACTTCTGGAGTACAGTCAGCATTTCTGACCTGTTGGAAAACGTCGCTGAATTGGCGAGCCACCTCTGTTTGTTATGATTGTTTTTTTACACTGTTACTGCTGAGACTAATGTTGAGTTGGGATCCATGTGGAGAGATGTTTGTTTAACAGTTGATGCCAAGAATCAGTGGTTGAAAAGGCAAGGAAAATAATGTGGACTGTCATTGATGAACTGAGTGTGGGTTGAGTAGCATGTCTGTGAAGAAGCAGGGAGAGATTTAACGCTGCAGCTTTTAAATACTGTAATTAAGATGCGTTTCCATCATAAATTCAGCAATTAAAAACATATAATGTGCATTTGTAACACTCTACTGTGAGTTACTTTGGCACTCGTTTACAGAAAGAGTGTTACAATTTGACATCTTTCTCTCTTCTGATCAACACAATCACTCCCTACATCTTTATTTGAAAAGTCATAAAAATACATAGTTTATGAATGTTTCTGAGAACCCAGAAATGTCCACAGGTTTGTGAACTAAATGAGAAAGTTTTTATTTCTTTGGTTGAATTCATGTATTCATTATGCTTTCTACAGAGTTCTCCAACACTCGGTGGACGTGACTGAGGAAAACCACGGCCCAAGCAGAGGAAACCGAATGGAGATGTCCATTTTCTATGTCATTTACTTTGTGGTTTTCCCCTTCTTTTTTGTCAACATCTTTGTCGCTCTCATCATCATCACATTCCAGGAGCAGGGAGACAAAATGATGGAGGAATGCAACTTGGAGAAAAACGAGGTGAATGTACATTTATGACAGTATACGGGATTAAACATCAAGCTATTTCATATTTTCCCCACATAGCTAGGTACTATTAACTGCCCTTAACATCATTTAGTGATATTAACACCATTATTGTGAATAAGATCTAAGCATGAAAAAATAATAACGGTTTCTAATCAGCAGTACTAACCTGCATGTTCCTTCGCTGCTTTCTTATCTCACTCTTCTAGCGGGCATGCATTGACTTTGTTATCAGTGCAAAACCCCTAACGAGATACATGCCTCAGAACAGACAGACCCTGCAGTACCGATTGTGGCACTTTGTGGTGTCGCCATCATTCGAGTACACGGTTCTAGTCATGATTGCGCTCAACACAGTAGTGCTCATGATGAAGGTATAACTTTCAATATACAATATTCCAGCTTGGAACACATTCTGTTGATTGAAAAAGTGAAGCAAAAATATTGGCACCCTTGGTAAATGTGATCAAAGAGGGCTGTAAAAATGAATCTGCATTGTTATCCTTTAGATCTTTTATTTTAAAAAAATCACAAAAATCTAACATTTTATTGGATTTAGATTGGATTTATTTTATTAGAATTTAAAATGGGGGCAAATGCCATTATGAAATAAATGTTTTTCTCAAATACACATTGGACACAATTATTAGCAACCCCCTGAAATTTACAAGTACCAAATCTCTGAAGTATATTTCCATTCATATTCACAATTTTGAGCACTCCAGGGTGATTATTAACATGAAATTATATCACAGAAATATAAACCGGAGGAAAGCGCGACTTCCCTTAATCATCCATCACAATCAGAAAAATCAAAGAATAGGACAAGAAAAAGACAACTGAGCTTCACAAATTATTGAACTAGATTTAAGAAAAGAGCTAGAGAAGTGAGCTTGAGTGAGCTGAGAAGATGACAAAGAATTTGCATCAACATAAAATGTTACAAAACAGTCCGCAAGAGGACGTGTGTCTCTGTGAGAAGGAGAGTGAATAAAGACTCTCCAAGGACCACAGCTGGAGAATTGCAGAAAATAGACGAGTCTCTGGATCAGAAAACCTTAAAAAACAAACAAAAAAACATGTTTTTTGGGAGAGTTTCAAGAAAAATTCTCCTTGCTTATCCAAAAACAAACTCCAGCATATTCAGTTGTCAGACACGGCTGAAACTTCAAATGGGACTGACTTCTATGATCAGATGAAACTAAAATATGAGCTTTTATCAGTAAATACTCAAGATGGGTTTGGAGAATCTAAATAAATGCAACTTGTTTAGACACATGGTATAAAAAAAATCTAAAGTGACTGACTCTGTTAGAAATCTTACTGTCACAATCTCGTGCCGTAAGGAGAACGCAGGAGTTGTGGAGTGTGCAAGCGAGAATCTTTTAATTATCAAACTCAGGAACAGAGGATATTACGCAGAATTAAAGACATCTAGACATATACACATATATAAGGACCGACAAGAGATCCTCAGGAACACAGGGTAAATATACACCCAGAAATCATGGGAGAACTGAAAACACCTGGGGAACATAGCTGGGAACAAATTAACAGAATTAACTAATCAGGGACAGGAGCAACCAAATTTTGGGCATACACATGGGGCAAGGGCACACAAGATTGACATTACTCCCCCTTCCTGGAAGGTGCGTCCTCGCACCTCAAAACATCCAACGGGGAGGGGAGGTGAGAGCTAGGAAAGAGGACAGACACCCGGGAGGGGCCGCTGACTCCAGGAGCCCGCCCACCGGTGACGGAGAAGGTGGAGGAGGGGGCCCAAGGGGGAGACCCAGAGCTGATGGGCCAGGCCGATGGCGAGGATCCGGAGGGCCAAGGCGGAGCAGATGGCACCGGTGACTGAGGTGGAGCCGGAGGGAAGGAGGAGCCTGACAGAGGCGGAGGGACGAGGCATAGCTGGAGGAGTGGAGTCGAGGCGGCGGATGGTCGACGACGTAGGCGTAGCCGGAGGGGTGTTGGAGCACAGTGAAGCTGGTGGACTGACGGGCCACAATGGAGAGGAAGGAGCTAGGGGCCATGGGGAAGCCGACGGGTCGGACGGATTTAATGCATAATGGCATTTACCCCCATTTTAAATTCTTAGTATACAATGAAAGGTTAGATTGTTTTCAAATAAAAGTAAAAGATCAAAAGCAGATTCTCTGCAGATTTTCACACTCTTCTTTGATCATATTTTCCAAGGGTGCCAATATTTTTGGCCATGACTGTATGTATTTGCTCTTGGTTTTCATGGTCTTCATCTTTAGCTGAAATAGCTTAAGTGAGATATTTTGAGGTGATTTTCACTCGTAATGCTTTTCAGTACCACTCGGCACCAACTGCCTACGACATCGTCCTGAAGCACCTTAACACAGCGTTCACTGTGCTCTTCTCTCTGGAATGCATCTTGAAGATTTTTGCCTTCGGGTTCATGGTGAGTTTAATGACATCACATTGATGTTAAAAGGACAGTTCACAAAAAAAGGAAAAACTTTTCATTTCCTCATCCTTCAGTTCAACAGTACAAAAGATTTTTAGCTCAGACCGTGACCTTTGGTGATTTATGAAATGCAAATCAATGGCTATGTCACTCTGAGAGGCAAAAACTGTATCTCACAAAACATATATCACCAGGAGCCATTGATTTGCATTTAATAAATCCCCAAGAAGAAAAAAGTCACCTCCATCTTGGATGGCTTAAGGGCGAACTGTCTCTTTAAAAGTGTATTATTTTTGAATGATACTCATTAATGTACCTGAACTGATTAACTTGTTTATTATTTTCACTCCGGTCTCATCTCACAGAACTACTTCCGTGATACATGGAACATCTTTGATTTCATCACTGTGCTGGGCAGTATTACTGAAATTGTGGTAGATTTACAGGTAAAGATATGTAGATGTGTATCAGTGCTGGGGTTTCTGGGCCACGTGTATGGTTTGTTTAGTCCCAGTAGTTAAGGTCACCTAATATAAAGTGTTTTGTCTGTTTCCTTTGCCACCCACACCCCCATCCTTTATTTATTTTGACTTATTTTCCAGTAAATAGACATCTAAAAATCCTTAAAACAAGATACATGTTTAAACTATTAAGTAATCTGTACTAAAAAAAAGTTTCTTGCCTCTTGTCTCTTTGTATTCAGTCTTTGAACACCATCAATATGAGTTTCCTGAAGCTTTTCCGGGCAGCTCGACTCATTAAACTGTTGAGACAAGGCTACACAATACGGATTCTGCTGTGGACATTTGTTCAGTCCTTTAAGGTAACATCACATTTGTACTGAATAAACCGTACTCTTTAGGGTTCACAAAATAAATAATAATAAAATGAAACTGATTTCCATGTTTGCAAAGGTAAAAGAAATGACCTTTTCTAAATATAAAATTAAGTTTTTGTCATGGAAAATATGTGTGTATATATTATTTCCCTTTCCTTTGTTTCCCTCAGTCTAAACGTATACTGAAGCAAAGGAAAATAATAAATAAAAGAAAGATTTGTACAACATTCTTTTCACTCTCTTCTTGTTTCAGGCTCTTCCATATGTTTGCCTTCTAATTGCCATGCTTTTCTTCATTTATGCCATTATTGGCATGCAAGTAAGTTTTTCATATCATTATGTATGGCAGTTATTAAAATGATGTCAACTTTACCCAAGGTATTGGCTGAATACATCAGGATAAGCTTGTATTTCGGCGGCTCAGACTTTATAAATGATCAAATCTGTTTATTAATCTGCATTTGTGGGCTGGTGTGTGTTTAAAGGTTATAGACCGCCCTAACCAACTTTTGCAGTGTTTATTATTTTTCCCCACACGTTTAAATGAACGTTTACATTGTTGACAACATGCCAGAAATGCAGAAGAATCAAAATAATTTCTATTCTTGATTCTAATAATCTGTCTTATCTTATTCTTTAGGTTTTTGGTAATATTAAATTGAATGATGAAAGCCACATTAATCAACACAACAATTTCAAGACTTTCTTCGGTGCCTTGATGCTGCTCTTTAGGTAAGATCAACAAACACACAGAGAAGAAAGATTTAGTGTTGTTTACTTGCTTTATTCTTTCTTTTGTTTGTAGTTTAATGCCATGTGCAGTTAACCTCTAAATAAAACTCCTGTCTCTCATGAGAGGTGTTTGAGTAGGGTAGATACCGTATATATGTTTCCGTCTTGCAGAAGTGCGACGGGAGAGTCGTGGCAGGAGATCATGCTCTCGTGTCTCGAGGGGAAGGGGTGTGAACTGGACCCTTCAATACCGCCTCCTTTCACCTCTCCAGATCATGAAGGGGGCTGCGGCACGGACTTTGCCTATTTCTATTTTGTCTCATTCATCTTTTTCAGCTCATTTTTGGTGAGACTTTATCAACGTTGTGTCCCGAATTATTAGAGTGAGGTTGATTGCATTACTCAAGTTCAGTGCAAAACAAATACATCCAGTTATACAGTATTTTGGGATGTCTGCTATACTCTGAAATTATAAGAATGCAATTTGTCATAAAAAAGGCAACAATATTGGTAGCAAACAATGGCAAGTTTAAAGTATGAGATAGATTTATACACAAACTAAACAGAACAAGATAATTAAGTAATTATACTACAGGGCCGTCGAATGCTTGAGTCTGATTGGCACGCAGAAGAAATAATCTTTGTACAAAAACTGGACAAATACCTTGAAATATATCATCTGATCGATGTCTTGAGGTGTGCCAACTGTAGTATAAGCTGAATAATTGACTCCAGGCCACAAAATTATTTAAAATAATGCATGCATTGAGACCGCATCACCACCTCAGGTGTGGATTAATTTTCTAATTATTCAACGGCCCGCCATCAATTATTACTTTTGTAAGAGGGTATAGTAAATGCTTCCTAGTATCTCATGTGTATCTTTCAATAAAAAAACATCTTAGCTGAATCTCCCTTGTACTTATTAACAGTTATGTTTAAAGAGATGTGTTTAAAAGACCCAAAAATGAAAGTTCTGTTCATGTCTCACCCTCACACCAAACACATAAGACCTTCAATCATCTTCCTGACACGAATGAATATTTCTAATGCATTCCGAGAGATTTCTGACCCTGCATTGACAGCAAAGCAACTGACACAGCCAGGCCCAGAAATGTAGTAAGGACATAGTTCAAATGGTCCATGTCCCATCAATGATTCAACCGAAATTAAAATGCAACTATAAATCACAGCCAAACACAGAAAAAGAGTAATTAATAAAGTTAATATTACATTAATGAAATGTATGCACTTGCTTCCTAAGATGCTGAATCTGTTCGTGGCTGTGATCATGGATAACTTCGAGTATTTGACCCGGGACTCATCCATTCTCGGACCTCACCATCTGGATGAGTTTGTGCGCATCTGGGGAGAATATGACCGAGCTGCATGGTAAGCGCAACAGATATAATGTAGTTTCTAATGATTTCTACTGTCATGTGCATCCTGGCACTTCACTAGCACCCGCTGCTCATTAACATCCATCATGCTTCTTTTTGATTTCACTTGGTTTATTCATCTATACAGATGCAACTCAGTTCAGTTGTTCAGCTAAAATGTATATATCAGTGCATTTAACAGTAGTTATGAATATGCAAATATCCTGGGCCTTCACTCTTCAAGAAATACTATCCAGATAACTATAAATAACTATTCATTTACATGTCAGCTAACTCTCATTGGACTATTAGTAGACTTGTAGGTTAGGGTTAGTAAAATAAATTGACTTGTAATGTGTAAACAGGGTTTTGGGGAGCATCATAAAGTGTTAGCAAATATTAATCAGACAGTCTACTAATAATGACTGCTAGTGGACATGAAGTTACAGATAGTTAATAGAATGTCTAATATGGGTTATTAAAGTGTTAGCAAAACTTTGGCCTGCAGAGGAGTGGGACTATCATTATTTTTGGTAGATGTTCAGCTTTGTACAGTTGTGTCTTTCCAGACGGCACAACATTTTTTTGTGCTTGAATCAAATTGAATAGTTGTTTGAACCAAAAATGCACAGAACATGCACGGATGTTTTCAGTTCTGCTGTGGTGAAATTGCTGAAAGTTTCTGATGGTGCCTTGGATTCCTGTACGCTGCCAGAACAAAAACTGGCCTGGACGGTATACGGTGAGCCGTTTAATTAGTCTGTCCTCAAACGGCTATTAGTGCACATCAGTATGTCGACACTTAGAAAGTCAAGAATTCTTCTTGGCTAATGGAAGCCGATCTTGCCGTTATCGTTGCATTCTCCAGGGCTGGAGTTGAGATGGAATTGAGCGTAGTGTTTAGGAGTCGGTGGATGACTGAGCAAATAGGCGTCCCTCGTGAGTAAAGCTGAAGGCCACATCCTTCTGTTTACAGGCTTTCAAGGGAAGGATGATGTCATGTCAGATGAAAAGGAAGACAGGGCCTCGATTGTTCAAAGAAAGGTGGGTTTGTACATGCCTACTCTGACATCCTTCTGTGTGGTGTTAGGACTACGAGTGTTCACTAATTATTTAGGACAACAAAAGCAATCAAACCAACAAAAGAGCAACTATATGTAAGTGCACAGTACATGTAGCAAGGTTTCCTTTTTTAACATAGAAAGAAAACAAGAAAAGAATAGAGAATGCTGATGTTAGAGAATAATTGTTTTAACACATAAAAACAAAACAAGTACTGCAGATAAAATATAAAGAGAACCGTAAAAATAGATTTGTAGGAGCATGCAATGAATGGATTGCTAATAAAAAACTAAACTACAAAGTAGGAACTAAATAAATGTTATTTGTGTATTCATTAGTTTCCAGTACATGGTTGTTAGGACTTGTGTGTGTGTGTGTGTGTGTGTGTGTTAAGGTATGTTCACACCATATTGTAATTACTGTTATTATATGATAGCAACTTGTAAAAAGCCTTCACATCCTCGTAGAACTGTCCGGGTCTGAATCCAAGGGTACGAAGAGCTCCAGTGAAAACATCACATATTTCCATCTCAAAATTACAGTAATTAAAATATAGTGTGATTGCAGAATTAATAGTTTAGATCGTATTTGTTTAATGCTGTTACATTTCAAATAAATAAAGCTGTTAATAGAAAATTGGGTAGAGGCCTGGAGAGATTTGCTGTCTCCTCTATAGGTGCGTAATGAATAAAACCAGAGCTTGCAGAGTAAGAGCTCTGAATAGGATTTATTGTCAAGAGTGGTTTGGGTTCTATGGAGATTTTTTTTCTTAAAAGCTTTACTGCAGTGATAGGGTAGACATATGATTTCTTTTCAAACATGCCATTATTTTTTATTGTGTATTCAAACATGCTTTTGTAAACATATCCCTCATATTTCACTTTCATAATTATCATAGTTTCCATGAACTCATTAAACTTCATATGTAGCATCAGGTGTTGCTTTCAGGAGAAGGAGCTGAAGAGCCTTTTGGCATCAAGAGGATAAGTAAGGGATAATGTACAGGCAGCCGGTAGTTATCGCAGAAATAAGCCAGGATACTGAGGGTCTTGTATCACGCTGAAGGGGCTTATTTCGCGATAACTACTGGCTGCCTGTGCATTATCCCGCTTATTACACGGCTACTTGCCACATAAGGAAAGAAAACTGGACATGAATATGAATTTGAAACATTTTATTGGCGTATTTGTTTCAAATTAACATTTTCATCCTTCCGCAAAACGATATAGTACCACGTGACTAACATTCAACCGTAAGACAATTTATAACATCTACATATGAATATATAACAACGG
>JAUMHR010000043.1:1019793-1048869 GCA_032361145.1 Enteromius fasciolatus
TTTACTGGGTGGTTGTTCTGCACGCTTGATAAATAGACTACAGCTGGTTCAAAATGCAGCAGCTAGAGTCCTTACTATCTAGCGCGAAAATGCCTCTGGATCCGTGGTAGGATGTTTGTGAGATGCATGTAGTCATATGTTTGTCATGATTTCTGCAGTGCAGATGCTGTCCTCTCTCTCACTCTCTCTTTCTGCTGCGTGATCAATATGAGTGCAGAAGGAGACGTGGTGGGACCTGTCTGTCAGGCGCCAACACCAAATAAACCCAAAATGAAAAAAAGCCCTGCAGATTAACCCTCTGGGGGTCAATAAGAATGAGCGAAGCAGAGAAAGACAGAGAGAGAAAACTGAAGCATGCTGTTGTGGCGGCAGAAATACATCAAGATGAAGCGACTGGATACGATGCAGCTTAAGGTTTAGAGCTCTTTACATGATATTGGTCCCGAGTCAGGGCTTCTCAAACTGGTTTAAACAAGACACCCTGGATGGATTTTCTCCATGAAGAAAAGCATAAACCCTTTAATACAGACCAACAGTACCAAGAGCTTAGGTTGTGAAGCAATGTTATAAAATCATTTTTATTCATCAGGGGGGTTTGTTTAATTAATATTGAGTTGACCTGTGGTTGACCTGTAGAAATGACAGTATGACTACCGTAGCAGCTGTTTTCCTCAAACATTAACAAACATTAATAAGTTTTTATCTTTACAGGACAAAATAAATGAAACAACAGCCTCATGCAAAGCATTTCTGGAAAAAGGTTGATGAGGATTTCTGGTTCACAGAATGCTTTTTATGAGGCTGTTTTACATAAAAGACTTGTTTATGTTTAATATTCATTCATATTTGAACAAACTGTTGCTAATAAATTTGTAAAATATATATTCTACAGTAAGTTCCTGGCAAACCAGCTGCATAACTACAGCACATTTTTTACATAGTTTTATACCTTTGTTTAAATTTTGAAAAATAAATTTGCTTCAAATTGATGCAAAGTTGCGTTTCTCGTTTGAATAATTTTGTGACTTGCATATGAACACAACGAAGAAATAAAACATACAGAGCCATCATTTTGGCACTGACCATATTTGTTTGAAATGTGCCAATTAATGGTAAAGAGTGTAATAAATCATTTTCGTGTGTAACGTAAGAAGTTTCTTATGAATTCTGATTGTTTGAATCTTAAACATCCGGGTGTTTGTGAAAGCTTGACTTAAAAAAACAGCTGAAAGAGTTTGAAAAGAAGCTTTGTGCGCTGAGCTCAGGGACAGCATTATGCAGACAGTTAACCCCGCTGACACCAGAGATGAGACGCTTCCCCCCCAGGACGGGGTCTGATCCCACTCTTCACATCCAGAGACAGAGTGGATCATTAACACCATCATCCACTAAAACAGTCTCTCACTGTCACAGCAGCATGATCTCAGATGCACGGATTTAAACTTCTTTGTGTGCGATTGCACAGCTTTGATGGTTTCACTATTATTCTAAAATGTTAAAAACAGTGTCTGTTGTTATTATTATTAAAAGCCTGCTTGACTGTAGTGCTGCTCTGGCATATGCATCACACACACACACACACACACACACACACACACATAAAGATGTACCTGTGAAGCAGACGGGACACTTGAAGGTGCCGCCCATGCCCTCGAAGCTGTGCTCGATGAGGTGACACTGTAGTTTGGCTGGAGAGTCGAAGGTTTGACTGCATAGTTTACATTCGTGAACGAGTCCTTCCTCTGAGAAAAGACAGAAAAACACAAGCCTGTGTCACTGGAAGCATCTGAAAGATTCACAACACAAGCACACCGTCCTCTGGCTTCATAGACAAGGATTAAACCTATAGTCCAGACTAAAAGGCATGAATAAGCTTTTTCAGCAGAAGGAACCTTGCACTTAAGTGATCTTAAAATCTGATCTTAACCTAAGCCGTGTCTGTGAAACCAGGCCTATATGATTTTCAGTATATTTTCAGCATTCATATTAAATTCTCTTCTTACGAAACATGGGTTCGATTAAACATGAGAGCCTGAAACATCGTTACTTTATTATTCCAATAGGCAGACATGGCATGTAATAATGTAACCATCAGTTTTTCTAGAAGAAGGCAATATGATTCAAAATTTACAGAATTTGAGATTTGTAGATTTAGTATACACTTTGTTAACAACTTTCCCAGCAAACAAAAAGACAAATAATAATAATAATAATGTACTATTCTCTCGACAGAGAGGCGAGGGAGCGTGCGGATTTACGTGCAAGCTGTTTATTTGATACACGGAGCAGAAACAGACAGTCAGGGTCAACACCGGTTAACAGCAATCTCAGAGGCAGAGCAAAAGAGTGGTCAGAGTCCGTGCGTGAGTCGAGCGAGGAGCAAACAGAATCCAGGGGGCAAGACGAGAGCGATAATCCGAAGGCAAGCGGGGTCGATACCAGGAAATCCAAAAACAGAACACAGAGAAACTCAGAACACTCTACAAAAACACTATGCGACAATGAACGATGAATCGCGACTTCACAGACACATACAGGGATTTAAATACACATGAAACTAGGTCAGTGGGTGGAGCCAACAATGAAACACCAGGACAACTGACAAGCGGGGAGGAGGAATGAGTCCATGAAAACATAAACCACAGAGAGTTCGCTGGAGCTGGGCTGGCACGTCCAGCTGATCCTGACAAATAAGGTCCAAATATAAATGATATTCAATTTAACTTTAATTAGTATTTTTTTACTCATGAATTCCAACAAACTAAAACTGAGTGAATCATTGTCACGTGTTTCCTGTATTGTTCCTAAAACACTAAAAATGATTCGTAACCGATACTAAATACTAATAATGTTTTTGGTTCTGATATACACATACATATGATTTTTTATTGTTTCTATTTAGAAACCTTCTACTACTTCCTTTAATTTCATAATAACCTAATACTATATTACAAAATAAAAAGAGTACAAGGATCTGGATCAGTTCACATCAACATGAAAACCTTTATTACTATTATTATTATTGTTGTTAAATAATATTTGAATAAACAATGTATACATACATAAAAAGCATGACATTATGTAGTATTGTCTAATTAGGAAAAATAATCTTAACAAAGTCTTGTTTTGAATTATGCAAATTGTTTCTGTTTTTATGTGAAAGGAAATATCTGTAAACATAATAAAGAATTTTAGCATTATATGCAATTTTGTGCAAGTGTAGTGCAATTTTGATATAAAAAAATAGACAAAAGAAAAACTGTAAAGTGGGCATTTCCAATGAATAAATGTCAGAGATCAAGGTTGAATCAGCATTTAATTTGGTTTCTATTTATCAAACATAATTACAGCTTACCTTTCAGTATTAGTAAATTAATATGAATCTATGTTGTTTTTATTATTTAATTAACTGTTGTTTTCGCAACAAAGTCGACATTAATATGGTACCACAACATTATTTTACATATTTTTAAATGAGTTTCTGTTACACTCTGCACATATAACCTTTCCACTGGATAAACAAATGACTGAAAATCACTGGTTTCCAGCACATATTTCATGCTTTACTTGTAAAGCTACAATAAGATCAAATAAGACTCCCAGGAATAATTATAAGCTGTGTTAAAAGCACATCAGTCCTTGTGTGCATGCAGCAGAGTGTGTGTTCTGAGTGATATCAGAGCTGGTCTGATCTTGAAGGTGTGTGTGTGTGTGTGTGTGTGTGTGTGTGTTTGCTCTGCCACATGGGAGCAGCTGCAGCCCAGCAAACCCCAGAGGAGCCGTTAGCACAGGTGGACACAGATGGCATTTAGCACAGAGTGAACTGTGACGGGATCTTCAAACGCACCTACAGCACCCAGACCGGTGACAACACACACAAAACTGCATCTTTACAGACAGAAAAAAAATAATAATAAAATGTGAGTGGTTTGCCCATGGCCGTGCAAAAGTCACCTTCAACATGCTGGGTGTTGTGGGTGACTGCCAGGGCATTGCTGGGAGGTTCTTACTGGTCCAGTTTAATAGAGCCAACCTCTAAGATTATATTATGGTCAGTGTAGGCCTAACCATACTGGTTTGATTTGATTTGGACTTAATGCTCAAAAAAGCCATAACAAGAGGAAACGCATTTACGTCAGTCATTTTTTGACACTGCTCATCAAATGAAGCTAATGGTTTAACAAACATACATATATATATATATATATAGTGGGTACGGAAAGTATTCAGACCCCCTTAAATGTTATATTGCAGGCATTTGCTAAAAGCTTAAGACCTAAGTATTCAGACCCTTTGCTGTGACACTCATATATTTAACTCAGGTGCTGTCCATTTCTTCTGATCATCCTTGAGCTGGTTCTACACCTTAATTTGAGTCCAGCTGTGTTTGATTATACTGATTGGACTTGATTAGGAAAGCCACACATCTGTCTACTGTATATATCTTACAGCTCACAATGCATGTCAGAGACAATGAGAATCATGAGGCCAAAGGAACTGCCTGAAGAGCTCAGAGACAGAATTGTGACACAGATCTGGCCAAGGTTACATTTCTGCTGAACTTAAGGTTCCTAAGAGCTCAGTGGCCTCCATAATCCTTAAATGGAAGGTGTTTGGAAAGACCAGAACCCTTCCTAGAGCTGGCCGTCCGGCCAAACTGAGCTATCGGGGGAGAAGAGCCTTGGTGAGAGAGGTAAAGAAGAACCCAAAGATCACTGTGGCTGAGCTCCAGAGATGCAGTCGGGAGATGGGAGAAAGTTGGGCTGCAACCATCACTGCAGCCCTCCAACAGGGATCCTGGATCAAAACCTTCTCCAGAGTGCTTAGGGCCTTAGACTGGGCCGAAGGTTTACCTTCCAACAAAACAATGACCCTAAGCACACAGCTAAAATAACCAAGGAGTGGCTTCACAAAAACTCGGTGACTGTGTTGGTCCATCAATGTTTACCATCCAACCTGACAGAACTGAAGAGGATCTGCAAAAGATCCCCAAATCCAGGTGTGAAAAAGTTTCCCTAAAAGACTCATGGCTGTATTCGATCAAAATGGTGCTTCTACTAAACACTGAGCAAAGGGTCTGAATACTTAGGACCATGCGATATTTCAGTTTTTCTTTTTTAATAAATTTGCAAAAATGTCAACAATTCTGTGTTTTTCTGTCAATATGGGGTGCTGTGTGTACATTAATGAGGAAAAAAATGAACTTAAATGATAAGGCTGCAATATAACAAAGAGTGAACAAATGAAGGAGGGCTGAATACTTTCCGTACCCACTGTATATATATATATATATATATATGATGATCGCTCCATATCATTATAATAAGAAGAAATATATGAAGATTCTTATTTTCACCAAGGCAAGAAATACAGTCAAAACAGTAATAGTCTAAACAAAATATATATATATATATATATATCTTTTAAATATTATTATTATTACATATACAAGATAATATAATAACACAAATAATAGTCGACAAGAGACAATGGCTATAAGGGCTACAAATACTAAACAATAAGGGTCACATGACATAAACTAACCAACGGGGAACAAGACAAGACTCATGAGGGAACTAAAACAACCAATCAGAACATGACACATCCAACAAAGGAATAAATGTAAGGATAAATGTGTGTATTTTAAAATGTTATTTTTTCCTATGATGGCAAAGCTACAATTTTAGTATGATTAACAACGCAAAACAAAATGATATTTGAAACACGAATAAAAAGTTTGTCACAGTGCATTCTGGGATTGGCTGATCTGTAGTGGATACATGTGATGCTGCAGCTATACTGACCTGAGAACTGCTCACTGAGGGAGTCGTGCATCTATTAATACATAATGAGCCAAATTACCAGTGATTAAAGCACTGGGAATTAAAGGCAGACTCCTCCTCCTCCCGTGTGTGTGGGATTTCCCTCATGAGTTCAGCTGCTCACACAGGACCACCCTGTGTTTATTCATTTAGTGATGAAAATAGTGTAGGAGGACTTGATAGGAGAAACGTTATCAAACACTGATGATTAATGATGGGTCTGAGCTTGATTTATGAGTGATGTAGTGTTTCTGTGTGTGATCTGCATGAGAGTTTCACATCTCACGTCTAATGAAGACAAAGGGGAGAAAAGCATCTTGAGTTGTCTTCAGTCAAAGAATGATTTGTCCAGGACGTCATTGTTCTCACACACTGAACATGAAATAATAAGCCAACTTAGAGTAGGAGGATTCATTTGAATACTTTAATTAGCTTAGATTCAGAGGCAGGAATCCATGAAAACATAGATTTTCAGATTTCTGATATTGGCACATTTTTATGTATTTATTTATTTTATTCCTAATGTTGATGCATATAAACAGTGCTGCGTAGATTGTTTGTGGGACAGCCAGGCCTGATTTAAAGGGATAGTTCATCCAGAAATTACAATTTGGTCATTATTTATTCTCCCAAAAGTTGTTCCAACACTGTGTGAACTGCTTTCTTTGCGAAAAAAAAAGTATTCTCTTAGCATAACAAAACTAAAGTCGAGTTGAGTTTTTACAGATGCTTTTACTACATTTCCTGGATCATTACAGTTGTGTTCTGTCTACGGAGGGTCAGATAATTCTCTAATTTCATCAAAAATATCTTAATTTGTGTTCTGAAAATGAACAAAGGTCGTATTTGTTTGGAACGACACATGGGTGAGTAATTAATGACGTGATTGTTTTATTTTGCGGCGAGCTAACCCTTTAACTTCAACAAATGGTAAAATTAAAGTCAATGGGGATCAGAAACTATTTCAAAATCCAAACCTAAATAACATCTGTTGTGTTTTTAGGGAGTCTGAATGATATGAAGGTGAGTAAGGCTGAGTTTTGGGTAATCTATCCCTTTAAATGCATTTATGTGCATGCTACAGTACATTTGGAAACCTTTTGTTGCCAATCCTAATTGAAACATTTATCTTTATCCTGCTTGCACACAAAACCAGAGGCACATACGTAAAGCCAAGCATTTCTGAGCACACAAGCTTCATTGCAATACACCAACTAAACATTTCACACACTCTTTCTTTCCTCGTCTCTCAGCGTCTCTCCGTCAGTTTCTCGGCCGCCCCATGAGCCGCTCACACCAGGAGAGAAGAAGTTCATTAGCTCAGCTAAATCAGAATTAGTCCCTTCATTCTGACGGCCTGAACTTCATTAGACGGCCCTTCACAATCCAGCAGGGAGACGTGATGAATCAACGCGGGACGATATCTTGCCTCACACAGCAGATTTACACTTCCTCCACACCGCCCGCCCTTCCTCTCTCACTATCTATCTCCTCTCTATTCCGATGTTTTCACTGAAATCGAGGAGAAATTGCTCAGAAATGAGAAGCGAGACATGTGTACATAATTACATGCCTGCAGAGCTGACATCAGTCCTGCATCAAACATACTCAATAAAAGCCGTTTGGACTCTTGGGAACATTTGCTGCATCAGTCACGGGACAAAAGCTGAACGTTTGAGGAGTTCAGACAAAAGAGGCGCGTGCAAATCCTAGATTTCTCTCACGTAACTATCGCTGCATCTATAAATGATTTAAATTCGGTCTCCTCTGCACATGGATGATAATAACCGCACAAAACCAGAAATGTCTGTGGCGCGGGGCTGATTTCTTCTTTGGCTCGCGTGTTCCTGTAGCGCCCCACTGATGCCTGTTGCCATAGTTTCACGATTCAAAAGAGGCAAAAGCACCAATCAGATAAAGAACAGGACACAATTAGCAAACAAATCAGATTGTTGTGCAGCATGCCAAATGAATGAGACGGCACGGAGGAGCAGGTCCTGTGAGACTACACCCCGGATATCAAACAGCACGCATCAGATTGTGTCGTGCTACAGAACATGCAGAGATACAGCGACCTGGAGCAGCCATGTATGAAAAATATTTTATAGCATAATGTGATACATCCCGACTGACTGATTACTCCACGTGCGTGGTTTATGCATTTAAATGAGTAAATGTTCAAGTTTTCTGTACACATTTCCATAAGCCTGATACATTTTTTTCTTGATAAATCACAGCGACAACAAAAAATGCTATAGATTATGAATAATTTAATGGCATAGAGACCGCTTCTTTGCAATTCTTACATTTATTGTGAAGTAATACATAATTGCAATGCATACAGTAGCAATGCATCTATAAATGTAGATACAAGCATGAATAATGCCATCTATTAAATAATTAAACAAGACAGATTATCTAACCCGATCTCATGAGAAAATGTGTTTGGTGATATTTCATTTTATGCTTACACATATCAGTTGCTTATTAGCATGCATATTACTAGAATATTAGCCATTTTTTAGTGCTAATTAAGCACATATTCATGCCCATTAGACATTCCTGATCATACCCAATATCTAAACTTAACATCTACCTACTAACTATGAATAAGCAGCAAATTCTGAATGTATTGAGAGAAAGTCTTAGTTAAAAAATGTGTTAGATAAAGCTTGCCTGCATTGTCTATATCACATGTAATTAATTCACAAATCAAAAATGCACTTAAACCAGGGCTCGCTCCTGGAGGGTCTGAGTTTAGCTCCAACTTGCCTCAACACACCTGCCTGTAAGATGTAACATGCCTAGTAGGAGCTTGATTAGCAGCTTCAGGTGTGTTTATTAGGGTTGGAGCTAAACTCTGCAGGACACCAGCCCTCCAGGACCGAGTTTGGCCAACTCTGGTTTAAGAAACATACTTATGCTGTTTCCTTTTTAATAGCTAGGCTACAGTAATGTTGCAAATTTAAATTAATAATTAAAATGGTCTAAACTGTTATTTATTAGAAGATCCATAAATGATAGATAATATATATATATATATATACGTAAAAAATTGCATATGAAAGGTTTTCAAAATATTAACAACATTACTTCTATGAACTTGTGAAATGAAGGACAGTGTTCTCTTTTAAATACTCACACAAGGCATGGAAACTGAAATACTTCAATTCCTCGAAAACACCAAGAGATATTTTCACTAAATGAATGAATGAATACAAAAGTACAGAAACTCAACGGACCACAAGTGCTGCTACTCATGCACCAACCCTAAGATTAAGATTAGTTGATGACCAAGGAGGAAGGACATTTTTATTGCAGAGGGCATTTTAATCAATATTTCTTGGTCATTTTCATGGTAGGACATGACTGTCAATGCATCCCCTAAGAAAAATAAATAACTGTCTCTGTAATACGTTTATTTTAAGTATACTACAAGTGCATTTAAATTTACACATTTACATACTTACATAAAAAATGCTATTGCACTTTTTGTACACTAAACTGGTATATTTAATGTCTGCTTAATTGGAACAACTAGTTTTGTACTTAGTGCATAGTAATTGTGCTGACTTACAGCATATTTCACTGTGCTAAAGTGGAACTATATATATATATATATATATATATTATTTAAAGATCATAAAATCCTCCTCAACAGTGACAAAAGCAAAACGCATTTTGGTATTAAGAATTGTCCATTGTAAGTTGTACTCCCTAAAAAAGCTTTAATCATATATTTTATATCAATAAGACTTGAGAGATATGGGAGTAAATATGTCAATAGATCTGAACCACACTTAGTATGTTAGTACTACACACATAGTAGAGTCCATTTGCAAAAACATAACTTTCAACATTTTTTTTCACTGTGCATTAAAATATAATTGTGTGTTTTGTTTTGTTTTGTTTTACGTTGTGATTGTACCACATTGTGTTTTGGGACCCTCTCGAAAATGAGATGGTACATCTCAAGGAGTTAATCCTAATAAGAATAAAAAATAAAATTAATCAAACTAAAAATGAGTTATGTTATATGAGTTCTGTCAACTTCTAGGGTCTTTGAAGAAATAAAGTGAAAAAGAATGAATCGAATGCAGCAATGACGTAATGAACATTATTTTTCCTTTTCTTCATGAAGGCAATGTCTGTTGGCATCACATTTACGCAAAACTGTGCATGAAAACCTGACAGAAAACTGCAGTGGCTTCCTTTAGCAGGGGATTTTGAGGGTAGGCGCCCTTGTGGGAGAATGTGTTGTGTGTGTGTTTGTATTGATGTGTGAGGCGTCGCAGAAGAGGGGGAACCCTCGGGCTGCTGTCTGCACCTCACAATCACAAAACTGAGAGACGCGCTCCCTCTACGCTTGCAATTATACTCACACACACACAGGCGCAGAAGAAAGACTTCAGTAATTCACTCCCGCTGGATGTGTACTCAGAGCGGCTGACATCTCGTCTCAAGGGAAACAGTTCTCTCCGGCCCCCTCATGTGAGTCAGGGCCGGATTACCCTGGTAAACTCCAGGTGATGGGGTACGTGAAGGGTACACCTGATCGGTATGCTCAATGTTAGGCTGATCAGGTTGAGTAATATGGGCACTGTGAAAGGAACAAGCCGCAAAACATCCAATGCAATGGAGGCAACAGCTGCAAAAACAAGACTCTCGTGGAACTGCTGTCGGTTTATAAAGATGATTGTGTGAATAGCTCCATTTTCCACTCTACAGTCACCCGTTTTCCATATGTGCTCATGAACACGTGTGCTACTTGTCCGGTGTAAAGCCTCAACTCGAAAGACTGTTTGCTTTGGAGGAAATCAGCTTCCCCTGACTCCTGCCAGCAGAAAACCAGCTCTGATCTGCTGCCAGACCTGTCAAGAAGACCATGCCGCAGAAGAAAAAAACATACCAATACGAACCGCACTGAGGTCAAAGCACGCTGAACTCATGCAGCTTTCCAGTGGGGAAGACAGCCTTTCTATATACAATCTACAACTTAAAGCAGCCAGAATTTCACTTGAGCCTAAACGGAGGTGGATACTACAGTATCTGTAGTATGAGTCTGTTTAGCTGTTAAGAAAACGAAATGGAAAAACAAACTAATTTGCATTACTTGCGAAAAGATATTTCAATGTCAGTTTAAAAGCACTGCATTGCTTTACTAGTTACTTATAAAGTAATCAGATTATGCAACTCATGTTAACTTCCCCAACACTAGCTTTAGTTCTGTCCAGTTCAGTAACCAAACCAAACCAGGCAGTTATTGAAGAGTACAGGACAAACTTTAACTTAAACGTAGAAGGAGTTGTAACGCATTTCACACTCTCTGCAGTACAGAGTACAGTCTGTTTAAAAAAACTAGGAAAAATGACGAAAACCGATTTTTCGTACTTGTGCATACAGAGTTGTGGACAATGTTAACGCAATTCAAACGATCAGTTCTTTGGTTAATGCATCCCCTGTAATTGGAAATTGATTAAATTTGGCACGTGTACTCAGAATGTCCTGTTCTCCATCTGTACCAAGTTTTGTGCAGTTTGGACACTGTGCTCACAAGATACAGACAAATTAGCCACTTTGGACCACATCCAAAATTATATATTGGCTCATATCTCTGTAAAAATGAATCAAAATTCTTTGAGGCCTCATGTGAGTTCTAAACACTGGATGGAGTTTGCCAGAACCTTTATGATGTGTCTAGTGTCACTTCACTGATGTACACCCCACTAACACACAACCATCCCACACCAACATTTCATCACTTGTGCCATTTCTTATTCTTCTTCATCAAGTCTATGCAAGACCATAAATATACATCATAAAAAAATTGTGAAATTTGGCACACTGATAAAACACAATCTGGATATTAACCACAACATGTTTGGAGACTGTAACTCAAACCCTCTAGCGCCACCAACAGCTCACATATGGGTTATAATTAGGACTAGACAAATTTATATCATCCTTTTGATTTCTTGACTCGGAATGTTTTGAATTTATTTGCATCTATCTAATCCAAGTCCAATGAATTTTTAAATAAATCTGAGATATTCAAATTACCTTACTCTTATATACACATTGCTGTCCAATTAAACTCAAGGGACAATATTTCTGTATATTGCAATACAGTACTGCACAAAATATAATACTTCCATATAGTGACTCATAAACTTGTATTATTTTTAAAGGAGACACGCCCAGCGTTCTCTCAGCTATACGGTCTAAATGCATGGACCTCAATAATTGCTGTTTGCAGCAATATTTCTAACTTGTACTGTACATAATTACTATTATTATGGATTTTGTGTGCCGTGGCAGCCCTACACAAAATGCATGGAACTGATGTGAGGGAGCACTAAAATAGATTAGCTTGCTGAAGGTCTGTTGTCAATCCCATGCCCAGCAATCTAACCTCCCACTTAGACTCTTGGAGATGATATAGTGCCAGCCAGAGGGCCTTAGTGTGTGGGATTTGTGCTTTTTATTTCCTAAGCCCATTTTCTCATTATGGAAGCTGAGTGAGGGGTCACTATTCATTCCCTTTGCGCAAATAATTGGGAGAGGTTGCCAGCCACTATCAGTATTTTAGCAGTAAACAAAAATAAACATTTTGAACGAAACAACAGGGAAATCGCATTTTTTGTCAAAGCCTACAACTGGATCAGATTCAGATTGATGATCAAAACATAGATGGAATCTATGAAGATCAACACTTCCAAAGCTTTCTGGGCTGACATTTGATTAGGTAACATTTGGCAGGTTTGATTTAGATGCAGTTTAATGCTTGACGATTGTGGGGTTTTTTACATATGCTGCTTGTTTCTGCTTCTCCCTCGCCGTGTTTTGATACAAACATTCAGTACTCTTTTTCACTATTGAGACTATTTCCCACTTCAGATCTTGGGAGATTATATGCTGTTGAGTATGTTTAGGAGGGCAATTACACTCTTATCTCCAGTGTTTTAAGTTTGGGAAAGTAGAAACCAATCTGGATATGAAGATATGGGCTGTGTGGAGTAAAACTGGCCGTGTTTCTGTAGCGCAAGCACAGTCTCCAAGGTCATCCGTGTCTGGCTGTTCTCTCATACTGCTGGCTGCATTAAGAGCATTTCACCTGCTCCCGGCATCCCAGTGGCGCGACTTCCTCCCGGGAAACCAGGTGGAGCGTTAAAAAACCTCCACATATGGTGAAGTCAAGCTGCTCAGAGGCTGCTGGGTGTCTGCTGTGGGTACAGCAGCTCCTAAAAGGCCCAGCTGGCTGTTGGAAAAGGGCTTCTACATTACTGCACCCCAGTGGCTGCCTCTTTCTGGAAAGAGGGCCGGCCCGCTCGCACCAGAAGGCCATTTTAGACTCCTACTCAACACCCCCCCCCACACGATCTCTGGATCCAACCAAACATTTGGTCTTCCACTGCTGCTTAATCAGACTTCTCCATCTGGCCACAGTTTTCCAGCAGAACAGGGTGAGGTGCCTCTGACTGGATGTTGTAGAGGGAGCCACAGGCTGCAGACAAAACACGTATGTGACCCGTGCTGGCAGGATCAGTCGGAACGTGCAGATTTTGAGCTACACGCAAAAAAAAGTGAAAATTTTAATTTTAGGTTTTCATAAAAATTAGCTCATTAAGCCCTCTTCTAATAATCCCAATGCTCCAAACAATAATTAAGCATGTAAAATGATCTTTATTTGTATGTTTTTCTGAGAGGAGTACGGTTTCTCTGCTCGCTTCTTGTGCTGGCTGTAATCCATATAAATCACTTCCAGTTGCACGTGTTCATGATAAATAGACAGAATTCCAGTATTTAATGCAAACATAATCTATTATGTGTTAGGTGAAAATTTGGGTGAAAAACATCTGATGTGTAAAATGATGTTAGATCTGTGCATTACAGTAAGTCTTAATATACAGTAATGTTAATCTAACAAAACACCAAAAGAGGGAATCACTCACTGCTCTTTACTGAACTGCCTTTGTAACTGTTATAATTAGTTTGTAATGAATACACTATATAATCCATAATCACTAGAAATTAAGTGTATTAAGTGTTTTTTCATTCTTATATTTGTATGCTGTTTTTGCATCTGTTCATATTTATAATAGCAAAGATGAAATAAATAAATAGTTATATTGTTATTATTAATACAGTAATTATTAAGAAAGGAACTGGAGGAAAAGACGCAATGTTCCTGGCGATTTTGCTTTGGAAATTTCACAAAACCCGATTTTTCTCGAGAATGAGAATGTGAAATAACAAGCCCGATCTCATGCCAATTCTTACATATTTTACAAGGCGGCTAATTTTTACAAAAATTCGTACGACCTCACTCAAATTTGCTCATTGTGACTCAGTTTGCCAGCACAGGTCACATATGTGCAGAACAACAGTATTTTCAAGGGTAATAAGTTAGCAAATTATAGAAAATTCTCATGGGGACCGGTAGATCTGTTATGGTGTGGGGGGTATTTTTTGGCTCCACTGGGGATGGGTCATATGTGGCCTTCATGGTCATCCGATCTCAACCCAGTGGAAGATTTTGGACCAATGTGTTAGATAGCATTAAAACACCAAATTGGATGCATGGTGCTCTAGTCCTTTTGTAGAGTCAATTCCAATGTGTGTCTGTTTTGACAGAAAGTGCTGGCAGTAGCTCAGAAACGCTGACTTCAAACCATACAGCAATCATTCGTAAAGTGAGTCTACAGTCTTTTGCACACGAGAACTGTTTATGTTGCTACCTATGTATAATACAGCGTTCCAAACCCGAGGTTTCCTCTCAGTACACGGCCTCAGAAGGCAGCTGCCCGTGTAGGCTGTAAGGCAGCTCACTAGGTTATGGAACTGAGCCAGAGTAGAAATGAGAGCAGACAAAAGGAGATGTCTTTTTTTTCTGCAGTGTCTCCAGGGCTTCACCCTTGATGTGGCGCATTCATCATCTCGCCTCCAATATCAGTTATTCAGCGGCTCGTCTGCTTACAGCAGAATTAATTTGAGCTTTAATTACTCTCATCGGTGGAATGCTGATGAAGGCAAGCAAACGGGCAGCTTGGGACGCCGCCGCACTCGCAGCACTGCTTTCATACCACCTCTATTCCACACGGACACACGAGCTGGCCGCGTCAGGACCCGAGCACAGGAGAGAAGAATCCAATGACAAACCACAGATGCATGACAGGTATGTAAGTGATTAGACAATACAACAAAATAAGCTCTGGCAGGGTTAGCAGAACCTACCCAAAGATATTGTTAAAAGTGCTATATAAATAAAGGTGACTTCACATACAGTAACCGAAGGTACAAAAGCTAAAAGGTGCATCACACCCCTAAATTGTAAGGTACATATTAGGAGTTTAGAAGTATATACATAAGTATCTTTTGGTTCCACTCCAATGACAGTTCTGTACATGGCTTCCAACTTGTGTTTTAGTTTATATAGTACACACACACACATATAGATAATGCGATTAATTCAGAAATACTTTTTTGATGGATGCAATGCAATCTTGTGTTGTAATAGAGTTGATTCAGCAATCAGTATTCTAGCAGGATGCAATGCAATGTTTGAAAACACCCGAACAATGCCCAACATAAAAGATTGTACAGGGTCGCAAGGAGACATTTTTTTTATCTATTTTTAACTTGCCATTGCAAGGTTTCCTGTAGCTCAAGCAGCAGAGCCTGGTGCCAGTATCAGCAAGGTCATGGGTTCGATTCCTGGGGTATGCACGAACCACTCTGGATAATGTGAATGTCAAAAAAACAAGCAAATACTGAATGCAAAAACGTTTGGCCATTAGTAGGGCAAGATATTAGAAATAGCCAACAGGCAGTTATTCAACTAACTGTGTAATAACAGACATTTGCTCATAGCAGATGAGTACAGATTTGTTTCATTTTTAATTAAAATGACACTCTAGAGCAGAGTTGGCAGGGCACATATTCCTATTCAAACCCATTTAACAAAAACACAATTAAATGATGTCCATTCTGAACAAATTATTATGTTGATAATATCACATGAAGAAGACTTGTGTGGAGGTCAAAGAAGAGAGCTAATGGTGTCATGTGGACAGAGATGAACTCTGCGCAGGTGGAGGTCTGTTCATGGATGCTTTGACTCTGACTACACAAAAAACCCTCCTTTAATGAACAGCTGGGTCACCAACGCTTGGCACCTTCATACTTCTTAATGATAATAATCATTACAGCGTAAGCATCTTTCCCCAAAGTCGTCAGAGTTAGCAGACACCGGCAGGCAGCGCTGCCATTAAGAAGCGAGAACAGGAGTCTTCATCAGAGAAGTTCAGACGCTCAAACAAAATGACTCTAATCACTAATGAGATCAAACTGCAATTAACACTTCATGCTCTTAATGATGGGAAATGCTGAGCATGCCACGCTGGTGAACCTTGAAAATGACTTTAAGTTCTAAATGATTTCCCAAATGAACATACACTTTTTCCACAGTAATGTTTTGTTCGGGGAGATGTTTGTCTGGATATACGTTTCAGTAGATCTGAACATTTTAAGATGATTTTACAAAAAAAAGGCCTTCAGAAATTGCAAGGTGCAATTGCAAGGAAATGGAAAGGGCTGACCTGTCATATTTGAGAAAAAAAGCGTTTTATTGTCTTTTGTGTCTGCAAACCCTGTGTGCAAATGTTTCTCATGCAAAAAAGGCAATGATTTAGATTTAAATCCACGAAAACACTTACAAAAATCCTTCACCTTATAAGGGATCTAAACACACAGAATGTATACATGCATGCAGCTCCAAAATAAATGTTAAATAATTAACTGTGAGTTAGAAGCATGCAGCCATTTTTTTCTAAAATTGTCTACAGAGGAGATAACTCATGGTAGTTGATTTTGTTAATTCAATTAATCTGTGTGTTGGATTAGCAGCACTGGTGTTACGAATGATACGACGGGAAGCATTCGGATCCACTTGCAAACGTTTATTGAATCACACACACTCAAGATATAGTCACAGGCAAAGTCGACAACGGCAAACGGGGGCATCAGAGACAAAGGCGATAGAATAATCCAGAGTACGTGGCGAAGGTCAGGCGATGGGCAAACTTAATCCAAGAGGGCAGAGACGAAGGCGAATATCCAAAGGCAGGCGAGGTCAATAATCCAGACAGGGAAACACGGAGACACACGAAAAACAGGAATGGCTTACAACGGGAGAACACAGGGTAACATCCACATTGACGAGCAACCTTACAAACAGACAACCGGAACTTAAATGACTAGCTGAACATGACAACTGGTCTGAGCTCTGATGCTTTGACAACAACTCAGGAGTCTGTCATCAACAACAACAATAGTATAATAATAATAACAACTATAATAATCATATCCATCAAGAAATGTGTCTCTAAATATGTCTGCTTAATTTTTAAGAAAAAAACTCATTGGCTAAACCTTTCACATCAACTCATGAAACACCTGAGCAACAGAAGCTCCCAGCTCCTTCTGTCTCCCCCTCGCTGTATTTCACAGAAACCTTTGTCTTGTGAATACAGCTGTCAGTGTGGGCAATATCACAGGCCATTATCTGCCCCATCCACATTCATTATTGAAGCTAATGATCTGTTGTCCTCCATGCACCTCAATGAAGGAGGACTACATTAGAAATCTCTCAAGTTAATTAGTAATTAGAAACTTAAAAAATTAATCAAAGAACGAGAGTGTTTCAGGTTTGAGTCTCAAGGTGTGTGTGGGGGGGAGACGCAATATGGGTAATGAAATGCTGATGGTCTTCTTTCAAGGGCATTTCAACACTACAAAACTAATCTATGGAGCTCCATTTATTTAATTTGTAAATGTGTCTCTATATGAACTTTCAAGAAACCAACTTTTTACAAGGCAAATTGTCAAAATGTATTATGATTATAATTAATGATGCTGAAAATCACATTACAAACAATTTTGACTAAAATGGATTACTGCTGTTTTACTATCATGGGTAAGTTATTAGTAGTTTATGTATTGTAAATATATACAATTAAACCATATATTCACTCATTTAGCAAACTTTAGAAAAAACAGCTTGAGTGAAAATTACGCATAATAAAAATATTTAACTCACCAGGTAAGTATAAGATAACCCTCACCTTTTAATAATACCCCTCTTTCACCATTGTCTCCTCTGTGATTAAAGGGATACTCCACAAATAAATTAATAAATTAATTAATTCTCTCATAATTTCTCATCCTCATGCCATTTCAGGTGAACATCAATGATGATTTTTAGAAAAGAGCTTAAACAATAAAATCCCTGTTAGAAGAGATAATGAAGACTGAGCCAATTCAAGATGTGCTAGTGACTAAGATAACAAGAGAAGAGAAAATACTTATGTCTGTGATGGCGGCAGAGTTTACATAAAAAGCAATTTGCTTACAATACTGTATGTATATGCATGTATAAAATCTAAGCTGACATCAATGTTTGTTACAGTCCAACTGTTCCAACTCAACTTAGATAGAAAAAAGCATTCGCATAAAATAATCCTAATAAAGAGTAAGTTGCTTTGACAAATGTTATGGTATGAATATAAAGCTCTACAGGGTATTCAGAGGAAGTTCAGCTCAAGAGCCAGGTCAGTTATAAACCGTGGTGCTGGGAAAGATCTGGCGTGTGTCCACTGGTTTGAAGCACCTGAATCTTATTAGAACACTCTGGAACATTCCACAGGGTTCCGTGTCTGCAGCCAGAGGGCATCATGAAGGACTTCAATGAGAGAGTTCACTAATCAGCATCCTGTTCACCAGCAGAGCCCAGGGGGCCAAAGCAATGAGAAAAACAAGAGAAACCAAACTGAGCCAAGAAACAGCACAAACACAGAGACCTCTGAAAGACTACAGAATATATATATATATATAAAGTCATGTGTAACAGTTGCTGTGTGTCCTTGAGAAGAAAATACTCATTATGTAAATAATATACTTATGTACTGAATTCAATGTTTTCAGACAATGAAGGTTCGCAACAATAAAAATCTAACCTGAATAAAAATGAAACCTGAAACCTGGTGTTCCGAGCACTTTTTGTGTCTGTTTGACTCTTTAACATGAATCACTTCATATATATTCCCCAACTGTAGGTCGCTTTGCATAAAAGTGTCTGCTAAATTAATAAATCTAAACACTAATGCAAATACATAGGCATGTATTTTGCAGATGAGTATCTTTAAAAGCCATCTTTTGTGCAGAACTACTTCCTTACGCCACAAATTTAAATCTAAATTTGACAGATTAACAGCTGAGCCCAAGCCTCTGTAACTAATCCCAAAACATCATTTTAGAACCAGTAACGAAGGAATATTGAGTTGCTTTATTATTATTGTGTTACTGTGTTGAAAACGATGTATCACGTGTAGTAGAATATAATGAGAGATGGACTGAGCGAGTGTGATTACCTGCAGCTCATACAATATTCATTCTTCAGATCAATCTCATATTCACAATAAAACATTAGTTTGAATGCCCACAGAGGAAAGCGTTACCTTTGTTGAACAATCCTTTCATCTGTTAAGATTTCTGATAACAGCACTGTTCAGGTTGTTCTTTTTTTTAAGCAAAGTGATACAAACTGTGAAACGGTTGTTGGAGTTCTGTTGGATTCTAATATTTATCTATATATATATATATATATATATATATATTAGATCTGTCAGTCAATTGAAACATTTACATGATGTGTTGATTAATTAATCTAAATAATCACACAATCAGTTTTAGGGCAGAATAATAATAATAATAAAAATCCTAAAAATTACAATAGGGTTTCAGCGCTTTCTTTGGGTAAACGATCCCTTTGATGTTTCTTATATATATATATATATATATATATATATATAAATGAAAGAACGTGCTCAGGTGCATGCCTGTTTGGAAAGCATCGATCTGATGATACATTTAAATAAAACTAACTCACTAACAGAACATGTTACACAACACAATAAAGGTCATCGAGTAATGTAATGTATCTACACTGCTCTGTTTATCTATTTAATTCCTCTTCTTTAGAAGATTTTCTCCTCTCTCCTTTCAGCAGGACATCAGCCCACAGCGCTGCTTCACACAGAGTGGCCTGCTGGACAACAAATGTGCATCCTACACTGCTCCAAGCCTGCACCAACTGCTCTCTGCCATCCACCTCACCCACCTTCCTCTGGCTGGGCCGCCCAGGCCATTCGCTCCCTGCAGTGCGCCGGAGCGACACAAGGCTGGATGCGTTTTCTGCTTGAGCATGAGCCACTGTAATCAGCCACCCCCACCTCACGCCACATGCAGGACGCCCATGTGTGACCGTCCTTGAGAAGGTGGCCCACCAGCTTGGCAACAGCTTTAGAGGAGGATGGAAATTTGCCCTTTTTCCTTTTGCCTGATCTCATAAAATCCGAAATATGTTGGGGTTATGCCGACATATCAAGTGCCATTGGCTGGATCATGAACATGAGTCAAACCAAAGGAAGCCTTTCTACATCATCAACAAAAGAATAACCGACTAAACAGCAAATCTGGATTTTGAGTTTCTATCTGCAGGCACTTCAGTGCTCCAATGGCCAAGATCAGTCCCTACTGTCCAGTTCACACCTACCTCCACCTCCTTTCCTTATGCAATTGCCTTCTGGAAAATGTCTCTGTGGAAATCAGCAACACTAATGACTGTGAATCAAAAGCGCCAGGAAAAAAGGCTCAAAGCACACCTTTTTATATTTACGAACTACAAGGCCAGGTTAAAAGGACCTACTGGCTTTTGAGCTCATGTTTAATAGCATCCCATTCTCTACATATTTAGAGTTATCGATGGCAATAAAGCAGGGACATGTGCCTAGAAACAACACCCTGAAGAGCATAGCACGCGCTCCATTACATAGGCTAATAACACTGACAGCTGAGTACAGATAACCCCGCGGCCTCCTGTTTCACTGCATCTTTACAGATGGCCATTAACAGGAGAAAGTGTGCCCTTTTTCTAAGGGAAAAGATATTTAAAGCTTCTCAAATCAGGCCTTTGTTTTTGTCTTTGCAGTTTTGGCACATGGTGGTTTATAGGGAATTACAGTCCAGATTTACACATACTTGATGAGAGACTGCAACAGAACGTGTTTCAGCAGAACCAGTTAGAAACGGAAAGCTTCTATACCTACTGAGAAAAATGGAACATGCTTCTTTCAAGAAGAGAGGTAATTCTGTTCCGACACATTCTCTTTCCATAAAACACATCAAATCATGAATAGGAATGAACAAAGTAATGAATAAAGAACAGGAGAGAAGATAACCACGTAAGACCCTTGACTAAATCTGTTATTTTCCTGAAATACAACATTCCACCCTGAACTTTTGTTCACTGTGAATGACACTCAAACTGAATTATTTAACTGGATTTAAAATTTAAAACCCTGTTTTATCCTTGACTATATACACGAGTCATATTCCAGCAATACTGTTAAAGGTGTAAAAAATTAAAAGACCCAAGTGGCAAACAAGTTACATGATTACAATTAACAGCAATGCCCAACATTTACATTGAATTTGAATTAATTTGAATTTGAAATATTTAGCCACTCCTTACAGAACCAATAAAATCAGTCTTACCTAGCATATGATTAGCCACATGGACCTGAATGTCCCATTTACTGTAGAAGACCATCTGGCACTTGATGCACTGGTAAGTCTTCTTCTAAATAGTGTGAAAAAAGAAACACCAAATAGAAGTTAATAGTGTTGGACGATGATGCTGAAACAAGAAAACACATTTTGATGGTCGACCAGCAATGAGAGTTAGTTGACACGTAGTTGCAAAGTTACTTATAGTCAACAGAAGGTCTAAATGAGACCATCAAAATAACCATTATTGTGTAAATGGTACAACCCAATAAAAAATCCTTAGCAACAATAGCTATCACTATTAATGTATCGATGGCAAATGTACTGAGCATGCGCTGTAGGTTTACTGTAAGGCACACCTTACCTCGTCACTTTGGGTCGGGCTAACTCGCGACATGGGGGAGCCATCGGGGGTCCGTAACGGAGCAACTTCTGGTGTTTGGTCTCTGTGCACTGTCTGCAAGTGTGCTTGAAGCTCTGCCTCTGACTCAAATTTAACATTGCAACTGGAACAGCGGGTCTTGGAAACAGAGGGTGACACTGATGAAGACGATGAGGAAGAGCAGGCAGTCTTTCCCTTAACAGGACCAGGGCTAAGGCTCTCCCCATGGGTCCAACCAGCAGCAGGACCCATCAAGGTTTGAGCCCCTTGATGCAGCAGCTTCCCTCCATTTACATTCGAGTTCTTGCTACCAGCGGCATTGACACACAGTGTGCAAAGACTGTATGTCAAACCATTAATGTCAAGTTTCACCAAGTCCTGCTTAGAGTGGAACTCTTTGAGACATGCGGCACACTTGACTACTTTCTGGCTTAGATTGTGCTGAAGTTCTATGGCAGCTGGGCATGCAGTTGGCTGATTCATAGATGCCACTCCAGTCTTTTGCATGTGAAAGGTGCCGTGGATCTTGAGTTCTAGAGTTGAGGTGACAGTCTGCATGCAGACCACACAGCGAAAGCCAGTCAAAGAGTTGCGTAAGTCAGGATGCATCTGACAATGCTCCAGGAAGTCTTCCTCACTGTGCAGAGGTAATTTACAGATCCGACAGCTTCCGGTGTCCAGGCTTTTGCTGTGAGTGACCTTGTGTTCTGTAAGAGTAAGTAAGGAAGGGAAGCGCTCTCCACAAATGGGACACATGTAGTGTTTGACTGGCCCTAAGTGTGTTTGCATGTGCTCCCGAAGTCCTCCCTCAGAGAAGAAGGTTCTAGAGCAGACGTTGCATTTGTGGTTTCCTTTGATCATTTCTGCCTTCCTCTTGTGAATAGCACTCTCTCCAGGTCGAATGTTATGATCACGAAGTTGGTGATTGGTTAGGAGAGACTCCATTGTATAAGATGCACCACAGATGTGACAGCTGTACATGATCTCTGAGGTAGCAAAGTCTTCTTCACTGCCATCCCGACTGTTGTGAGACTCCCCTGCAACAGTTCCTCCATGGCTGTTGGTCAGAAAGACCTGTAAGTCGCCATCATCTTTGGCAGCTGAATCGCCGCTACCGGACATGGATCCATTGGTGCTGCAATTCTGGGTCTTTCCCTCAAACACACAGTGCTTTTCACGAAGGTGCCGTTCTAGCAGATAAACAGCATGGAAGGCTTTGCAGCAAAAGTGACAATTGTATTTCTTGCTATGGGTGGTAATGTGACACTGCAGCTCTACTTCAGTACCAAAGGACTCGCCACAAAAAATACAATGGTGTGAACAACCCTGATTTTCAAGGTGACTGTGTTTGACATGCATTTGAAGTTCAGCTTCATGCCTGAAATCCCAGTTGCAGGAAGTACACCGGTATACCTTTTTCTCATTACTGTGCTTCACCGCAAGATGGAGTTGAGTTGACACTTTAGAGTCAAACACCTCCTGGCAGAGAGTACAGCGAAAAAACACAAAGGTGTGCATATCCAGAAGGTGCTTCTGCAAGTCATCCACAGACGTAAACTGCTTGTCACAGCTCTCGCAAATGTAGTATGTGGACATGATAGTGAAATGTACAGTCACATGCTTCAGAAGAGATTCCTGGTTAGGAAAGTCTTTGTTGCACTGTGGACAGGTTAGCTGTGGCACAACACTATCAAGGTGGGTCTTTATGTGTGTCTGGAAAAGGTCTAAACTGGTGTACTTAGCACCGCACTGGTTACAAATGAACTCACTCGAACATAAGGAGGAGCTGTTCGGTTTGAACAGCGAGGTTTGTTCTACAGAGACTGGAGATGACGGGCTCAGGACTCGCAGAGATCTTCTGCCATTGTTGATATAATTCAGAGCAAGAGGGATGTTCTTGTGGTTCTCCTTTATGTGCTTGTTAAGCTTTATGACACTGTTAAAAATGGGGGAGTTGGTACAGTAAGAGCAGGAGTAGATCTCCACAATGGGGTCTTTTGGAGTGACCGCTAGAGGAGAATCGAACTGCACGCCTCCAGAGTCACAGTGCGTCTGTCTGACATGTTCTTCTAGAGTGGCCTCGGTTAAAAATCCCATAAAGCACTTTGGGCAAAAAAATGCATTGCTTTCTTTGGCGACTGGATTAGGAAAGCCATGGGAGCACCGTATGTGCTCTTGCAGAGCATTAAGATCTCCAAGAACCTCTGGGCAGAAATTGCACTGCAGCAGGTCATCAGACAGGTTAGCATGTACACCCGAAGGATCCTTGGCGTTGTGGATCTGTTTCAGGTGCTCGTTCAAATTGCAAAGGGATGGAAGGATCTCCAAGCAAAATTGGCAGGTATGAGCCTGTTCCGGCTTGTCAGCGTGTTTGGTCTTAAAATGAATCTGCAGCACAGCAAGGCTTGAGAAGACTTGTTTGTTGCAGTAAATGCAGCTGTATTCGATTTTTGGCTGTTTGGCACATCGCCCATACATGTTATTATGGGTGGCCCTCTTTCTTCTCCCGCGTGTCTTGGGCACTGCAGAAGCGGACTCAACCATGGTCGAACTGTCAACAGAAAGGTTGGAGTCTGGGGTAGTGCTGGAAACAGAAGTGTAACCTACGGGCAACACGGAGGGGCTATTGCTGGACTCTGGGAGTTGGTGGATGTCCATGTGAGTGTAGAGCTCCTCTACAGTATCAAACTGCTCAGAGCAAACGTTGCATGCGTTGCTCTTTCTATCTCTCCCATGCACCTGATCAATGTGGCTCAGAAGCGTTCCTTCATCAACGAACGGCTCGTGGCAGTAGATGCACTGCAGGCCAGGTTCGAGACTCCCTCCTACAGGAGAAGAGCACTCGGGGTGGCTCTCTGCAATGTGCTTCTGCAGTTCCTCAGGCATGTCGAAACCCTCCTCACAGCGGCTGCATTTGCGTGTCTCTGTTAACCTCCACTCTTGAGGGGACCTTGTATTCGCTCCTTCCTTCCCGCGTTCATGCACCTGCATGTGTCCGTGAAGCGAGTTGGTGGACAAGAACCCCCGGCGGCACACTGGGCATCTATGGGGCTTGTTGGCGGCGTGCGTTTTCATATGGATCTTTAGATGATCGCTGCGTGAGAAAGCAGAGTCACAGTCTCCACAGTGGTACTTTTTGTCACCGGTGTGAAGCTTGATGTGTCGGTCACGGCTGCGCTTGTGCTTGAACAGGCGACTGCAGTATGTGCAGCTGAAGGGAAGTTTATCTTTGTGACTCTGCTCGTGGCACTTAAGGAAGCTCAGGCGACTGAAGGATTTTGCACAAAACTGGCATGGGTAGGGCAGGCCAGCACCTCCTTCATCCTCACCATATTCATAGTCATCAACATAGCCTGGAGACGTGTGGTCTTTACTAGATGGCGACGATGCAGGCCAAGAGCAGGAGGGATCATCTTCTATATCAGTTCCATCTGTCAAAACAACCAGAAGAAAAGACTGGTTACCACTGATGACCCTGGTACTGCGTATTTGTAAGAAATGTCTCGTTTCAAAATTACATAATTTTGGTATGTATTTGCTTGTGTAAAAGTAATTACTGTATGTTCATCTTTCAAACTATCATCCACCATGGTTCCAACAGATTTTTTTTTTG
Organism: Enteromius fasciolatus; assembly: GCA_032361145.1. NCBI lineage: Eukaryota > Metazoa > Chordata > Actinopteri > Cypriniformes > Cyprinidae > Enteromius > Enteromius fasciolatus. The sequence goes on from JAUMHR010000043.1 coordinate 1,045,235, forward strand.
CACCTATGCCTCAAATTCTTTCAGCAAAAAAAGAGACATTATGCATTAGTAAAAGACTGGTTTTAGGAAAATTAGTGGAGTATGTTGTAGAAAAAGCTTTGAGCTTAACTGTTCGTGTTTGTATGCAATCTTTTCCCTAAATCTGCTCTGAAATATGCATATCCATAAGTGTCCTATAGGTCAGTCATGTTTTTAATCATGTGCTCTGTGCATGACTGGTTCTAATGAATTGTGGATATTTACCTGAAGTACATATTCAACAACGCATGCTACGGATTCAGTATTCAAAATATTAAAATTCTCCACCTTGAACAATAAATTCCAAGATGATGTAAAAATGCCTGTGAGTAAGTAAGTACACCCCATGAAACATGTAGCTCTTTATTTATATAACTACTCAATATTTTCTGGAGTCTGGTACTGATTTGTTAAAGTGTGACGTCCACTTCCAGGTCAGAACAGATAAATGACCACTTTGAAATAGATGCAGCATAAAAAGCCTCAAATGGTTAAATGATGTTCACCCACAGTATTTAAGTTGTGAACATTTGCATGCACTTCAAGAAGATCAACCCATAAGCATTCAAAACTGCACTTAAAAGGTCATAGTACTGACATCTATTTAGTTTATAATCTGTTGAAGGTACACCCATCTGATCAGGGATGGATGGATTATACAGACCTTATTCAAAACTAGTTTTTCAAACCCATCAACCAATATTTTGGCCATATCCCTTTAAATAACAGAGTGAAGTGCCAACCAATAAACTGCCAAGAGGCAGTGCTGAGAAAGAAAATAACAAGGGGAAATGGCTAGGATTTATGAGACATCTTCAAGCAACCTACTCACATATTCATGTCTCTTCCATTGTTTTTACCTCAGGATCTGCCACGGTAACATGCATTTATGAGCACTTAACCCATGGCAGCATATCTTCAGGAAACAGATAACAATGCAGGCTGACCTGCTGTTCCTCCAAACACACAGCTAAACGCAGCTCAGCCCAAGATACACATTCTGAATAATTCCGCCTGTCCTATTGACCGCAACAGTTTGGAACATTCTGCACTAAAAGTATATACAATTTTCAGACAAATGTGATGCAATGAAATGCTTAAGAAGTGTATTTCTGATCAGCAAACCTCCGGTGATTTATCGCGTTTCAAGATCGGTGTCAGGATTGACTAGCGCTCGCAGACAAGAGTGTGAACACTGACTGATGGGATCAGAGTCAGGGCAAAAAGACAGCATGTTTTTGTCTCTCTTACTAGTCTTGTTTTTTCCTTCCTTCACTCAGACGAGAAATGTGCAGGACGCTAGCTGCCTGAGTAAATAAAAGCCAGAGTCTCATGGGTCCTCATCCCCGGCTCATGGCAGCGGCCTCTGTGTGCCTGCCAAAGGGGATGCTGGTCCTGAAAACCTACACCCTACAGATGAGGGTCTGTCTTTGTTGGCCTGCCAAAGCCTTCCTGAGCATCACTGTCCAACATCCTGCCACTTCTACAGAGGAAGACCTCCATCTTATGGGCTGACGTTGGTGCAGGCTTTTTTTTTTACAGTGTACAGTATGTTGCGCTCAGAGCAAGAGCTCTGCACAGCTGGAAACACTTTTGACATCAGCTTTATAAGTGGTTGGAAATGGAATAATGTACTTTACTAGTTCTGAATAGCTGCAGTTCCTTCATCCAACAGTTAAATAAAGATACTCCACCATAAAAATAAGTTCATATTCAGAGGTAATTCACACAAACACACAAAATAAATATGATTTTAAACATGACTGTCTATAGAGATATTTAGAGGCCCTAACTTTAATGCACTAAAAATCATACGGTTTTGTTTTTCATTAGTTACATGAAAGAAAAAATATGTAAACCCCACCACATTAAAAAATAAGGCTTTTAAAAAACAATATTCATTTCTTTATGTAAACTAAAACATTAACTAACAAAATGTTAATAGTATAATCTTTTAATATCTTTTCAGGTCATCAAAAATTCTGCTTTCATTTAATAAATAATTTAGCTTTTCTTTATGGTGAAATTAAGTTCTCAAAATAGCACAGCAAAATATAATGTAAATATAAATATATTATGTTGACCTAAACTAAGTAGCATTTGGTTTGTGTTTAAATATAGTGTTTTTGTAATAACATTTTTTTTACTTTGTATGACTAAGTATCATTGATTAATATTAAATCTAAATTGACAGTAGAACCAACAATTTTGGGTTAACCAATATAATTCATAAAATAATTTGAAACAAACTTACATTTTACTGTAACAAACGCAGAGTTTCTTTCTTTTTTTCTTTCTTTCTTTTTATCTCTCTCGCTCCTTTTCTGTGTATGTAAGGAATTATGATGAATGCAAGGAATTATAATGGTTTCTATACAGATGGACCTTTATAACATAATTTTGGGAATAATTTTTTGCTGGTAATCTAAAAAGGTGTTGAATAATTATCAGATTATCAAACTTTTGTTTCTCTTTCTGTTAACATTTGGAGGTTGAGATCAAATGTAAGCAGTGAACAGTTTCTCAAAGCACTGTACACTGACGGTTAACATACCCACTGGTGCAGTCATTCTGAAGGAGGAAGCAGACAGGAAGAAATTACATGAAAACATGTTAAAAAGGAAATGTCATTGTACAGAGGAAGATGTTATGAGCTGCGAGGGTGATGAACCGTTTGTAAAAAAGAAAATAAAAATAAAAAAGTGGGAAAATGTGTGTGTTGTTTGCCAAAATATAAGTACAAAATAAGAAGAGAATAAGAAAGTTTTGCCTGGTTTTGCTAAATGCATTACAGTCACATTCCTTCTTTTTATCCTCACTGGTATCACGCATAAGTTATTTGTGCTCGAATCAGATATTACTTATCTGAAGAAAGTGGAATCCATAAGTGTCCTCGACATACTTTCCTATGAGGAAGTGTCCAGACGGACAGCTATCCACCTCAGATACCATCAAAAAAGTTCTAAACTTAGTATAACTCTGAGCCGAAAGCTGTGTCAACACTGACAATGAATGAAGTGAGCTCATATAAAACATGGTGTAAGTGAGTGAGCTCCACAACGATCACCTCAGAGTTTAAAACTGTATTTATTCTGGAATATTCTTTAAACAAGTCTCCTATAGTTGCATATATAAGAATACATTGATATATTTCACTTGAAAGCTCAGCTAAAGGCCTCCTCTTCATATCTCCATCCATCATCATTTCTAACAGGCTACGGCTAAGATGGTTTAATCTTGTTTAGGAGGCCAGTTACCGATTCTTCAGCTGTGATTGCATCATGCTGACCTAAATTCCCGGACCGCTGAGAAAAACATCATCTAGCCAAACATCACTCGAAAAGAGTTTGTTCCCATACCAGTAAACCAGTAAAATAGTTTCAAATTTTATGAGACCTGAATATGAAAGCAGTGATGGATAATTATGTATACAGTGGGTACGGAAAGTATTCAGACCTCCTTAAATTTTTCACCCTTTTTATAATATAAAATAAAATCATTTAAGTTCATTTTCTTTCCTCATTAATGTACACACGGCACCCCATATTGACAGAAAAACACAGAATTTATTAAAAAAGAAAAACTGAAATATCACATGGTCCTAAGTATTCAGACCC
>JAUMHR010000043.1:1073754-1090842 GCA_032361145.1 Enteromius fasciolatus
AATTACATTATGACTACATCACCAATACATTTTACCTTGTTAACCGTTATAGAATAGCATGCTATCCTTTTTTTTTTAGGAATAGGTGAATAGAAATACAACAGCATCCAAACTGGTATAAGATATATTGGAAAAGATTTTCTCTGCTGCACTGGGACTGAACGGCTGAATTTAGTTGCGATTGCTCATTACTGTCATGTTGTGACCTCCATAGCTGTATTATTTGTATAACATCCTCGCTATATTTATAAAGCCTTAACATGTTCAAAAACCTGCTCTAAATATTTGGAATCACCCCCGAGTAAATTCCCCACTTACCATCTGACAAAAGCACAAACAAAGTGTGATCAAAAGACGCAAGATTGATATGATTTGCCTTTTGTTGCAATCAGAGTGTTTGCAGGATGTAAACATTTTTTGTATGTGGTTTCGTTCTGTCAAGAGGTCTCTGTTGTCTTCAGATGAATATGAGTTGTGCGCAGGGTCCCAACACGCTGTCAGTCTCTCTCCCCAAATCTGAAGCTCTTTTATACCTGCAGCCCCCAGCCGTTCCTCACAAACACAAACAAACAGCGCTCCAAACCCGCACAGACTGCTCCAACTTTCATTAGGAACAACACCCGTATTCTTCCACAGTTTGGTGTAGTTAGCAGCGCACAAACTTTTCATTGTCATTTTTATTGTGTGAATTAGAAAAACTTACTTACTAAGGGCTTGAAACTGGTTTTGTCCCGTGAAAGCTGTCGGGTTGTGCTTATAAAGTCACATATGGTTATATTTTATATTAACAAGTGCGATCAGAGGATTTGATCTTTCTGTTTTTGGTGGGTGCCTATGCCTGAGCAGTGTGGCAGACAGGCAATATAATATAATATACAGACAGGAAATATACATTAACTAAAAATATAATAATACAGAGTAATTGCTCAATTGGGTACTAAGTAGTAGCCATTGTACTTACATTAAGTAACATCTACTTAACTCTAAAACAGCCTGTAATTAGAGTTTATGTAGATGTAACAGGCCGCTACTGTTACACATGTTACACACCGAGTCTGCTACACAGATACTTACACTCAAGCACAATCTTGATACACTTTATTTTAAGCAGCTTATCTCTGTGTAATAATCTGTCATTTTAATATAATTAGAAAGGTATGTATTTAAGCACATATGTGACAATATTTTGGTTACACAGGCAGTATCTGTAATAGACTTGGCGTGTAACATACTGTATGTGTAACAGTAGCTGCCTGTTACATCTACATAATAACAAAATGTAATTACAGACTCAGTTACATGGTACAATGACTGCTACTAAGTACTTACTATGTATTATGACTCCTTAAAATAAAGAGTCACCAAAAACTATAATAAAATAAAGAAGCTAGGAAAACAACAACAATGGTCTGAAATATTACACATCAGAGATATTTAGTTTCAAGCAAGTTTAGCAGGATTTGGTTAATTTTGAACATTTATTTGATGTACCTGCTACATTTTACAAGTCTTACCTCAAAATTTTACTTGCTAAGTAACAGAAAACGTTGCTTCCAGATCTGTGGAAGTCTAAAAATGATTTTACCCAACTCACTGGTGTTTAGCCATCACTTTTTGGCTCAAGATCTGCATTTAAAGACACAGCAGAGGCGTTCAGATGGGATTGAGACTTTGTTTTCTGCATAGCAGTCAAGTTCTTCCGCACTGACTCAATCATTTCTTTTTTTAAAGAGGCTTTGTCATGTTAGAAAAAGGTCCCGTCCATACTGTAGCTATACAAATGTAGCACACAATTCCCTAGAATATCATTATATGCTTAAACATTAAGTGGAAATTTTCTAAAGTGGTCATTGGAAGTAGTCTGTTCATTAAAAGGGGGGTTTCCAGTACTTTTGTCCATTTAGTGTGTACATGTTATATACACATAGACAGTTGTCAGTAGAGATATACGCCATTGAAAAGTTTGACATCAGTAAGTCTGTTATGCACATCAAGGCGGCATTTATTTGATAAAAAAAAATATTATAATGTAATATAGCAGTTTTCTATTTTAATATACTTTAACATATAATTTATTCATGTGATGCAAAGTTGAATTGTCAGCATCACTACTTCTGTAAGTTCTATATTAGATATTTCTCCTCGCACTAATAACTGTATGTCTGTGCTCTGAGGAGGCTCTGATGTTTTCTGGAGTGACAGGGTGTTTTTCAGCTCTGATGCCTCCATCCACAGCAGCTAGCTCCTCATCACCGTGTCTGAACCATTGAGTCGTGCCAAACTCATCGTGCTACAGAGAAGAGACAAGCTACACTGTTTTCCAGCGCTCGTTATAGTTTAGCCTGCTTTGGTGGTCTTTGTCACAATAACAGACCACTGATTTACTCGCTGGCATGCATTCTTCTGAGATCCACATCGTTTGTCACCTTCACCATGTTGCCAGTGTGTGGTTAAGACTGACCGCTAATATTTGTAACCTTCCAATTTGGACGAGCGCAGGCGGAGGCGCCCCGCGGCGAGAGGCCGACACCGGCTCATCAGCACAGATCAGACCGGGCCTGTGGATGGAGGGTGGCGGGACATCGTGCCCTTGGTTGGGGTTCTTGGCAGAGCATGACAGCAGTGTCTGGCAGCAGCTCATTCGTGTCTTGTTTCATCACAGCACACGTTCAGTCGCAGAGGTTTTCTTTTGCACATTTCCAGTGAATACAAGAGCATAGCTGTGTTTTTTCGTTTCCACTTTATATTAGGTGGTCTTAACTAATATGTACTTACATTAAAATTAATAATTTACAATGCACTTATTGTGTTTTTTTTTTTTTAATTGTACTTAAATATTTACAAACACCTATTTGTAATTGACCCTTTGCTAAGCCACGCCCAAAAACGACACAGGCCAATCGTGGCTTAGCAACCGTAGCTAGGATCGGGAGGTCTGTCAAGCTTTCGAGTGAGGGGAAACATGCTGAAGCGGTGTGCGTATGGATTGTGCAAATCTGATGTATCCTACAAGTTTGGATGGGGTGGTGGAACTTTTCCCTTCACGAAACCTAAAACCCAAGAGGAGAAATGCCAGGCGTGGATCAAGCAGTGTGGGAGGCCCATTCATAACTAAATTCACAACTGACACGCTAAAAATATCAGCCAGAGAATGTTATCGCAAAGTGGTCAGGCTAATGCCTTGCTTGTAAGAAACCTTGCTAGTAAAGTGAGTGTGTGTCACGTGGCCAATCAGGATCTGTTGCTGCTAGTTACTCCGTAGCTTGCTAAGCGCGCTTTTTTGAGTAAACAAATTAGGAATAAAATCTAAATAAATTTTTGATCATCCTCCATAACGCCGTAGTTATTTACACCTCATATTATATGTAAACATTTGTGTTACCACGGCAACAACAGACGTATTGGAATTGCATCCTTTATCAGCCCTGCAGTGGAAAATGAAACCAGAACCGTACCAGTCAGCTCGGATCCACACGAAATGGAACGGTTCTGCAAAAAGCTTCGTCGCCAGATACCAAGCATCCAGCCTCAAGCGCTCAGGAGTCTGTGAACGAGTCACCTCCAACCCGACGCTCTTGGTGGCCCAGCTCTGCTTCAGATTCTTTCTTCCTAACCCTAACCCTTCTTTCTCCTGGAAGGGATAGCGAACGAAGCTAGCCTTCTAATAAAAGAAAGCTGTAATCTAAGCATATGAGTGGCTTCACATGCAAAATCCACCAGCCAAGTCGATTGGTCTCCATGACATCAGTCAATGACGTAACATCATAGTGACTGACTGAAAGTGAACCTTGATGAAATGGTTAATACACTTTATGCTGATAATAACAATAAATGGAACATATCAATAAGCTACAAGATTATCCTTTTGAGATCAGTGTGTTAAATGACTGAACTCAAAAGTAATTTAAAAGGTAATAAAATAGAAGTCTGATAATATTTCCTAAAACTGTGTAATGTAATGGATTATGTTACAAACTACATTCTTTTGTCATGGAACAATTAACGAATTACAACTTCTACCCAGCTGTCAGTACTGTGTTAAATGTGTTGCAACTGTGAGGAAAAGATGGTAACACTTTCTATGAAGCCTGTATTAATAGTACGTTATAAATGATATTTGTGAGTAAAGCAACCTACTGTAAGTAAAATAGCAAGATATAGACTTGCAGAATGCATTATAACTATGAAAAATATGATCCATTGTAACTTAAGTGTATGAATCATGTTCATTGTTATAAAAGCTATAACCAAAAATAAACATTATAACACATTAAAACCATTCTGAATATGAATATAATATGTTGTATCATCTCATTAATTAAGTTGTTTATAATGCATTATGAAGGCATTATAATGCCTTAAGAATTCCCTTATAATGTATAATAAACACAGGCATAGATGTAATACTAGGTTACTGGTTAAGTGTGAGAGTGCTGGTTATCTCCAGGATTCCTGTTTAAAGCAGCTGAGATGGAGACGGCCCCAGATCCCTTGACCTGATTTGAGAAACTAGCTCAGCAGGGCTGTCAAACGCTCACAGCGGAGGATTCTTCACTGGTGAGGGACTGGTCCCAGCTCTGCTGTCAGGAGGTCTGATACGAGAGACCCGGGGACCAGCGGACAGCACACTCACATCCCTACAGTTCACTTTTACAAACTGGAGCTCCTCTCACTGGATGACACACATACAGCCCTTACTCTTTCTTTGACTCTCAGGTTCTCAGAGATACAGCCACTCACAGACAAAGAGTAGGCAAAAAAAAAAACTACAACAAAAACCATATTTATAGCACTGCACTCCAAAAAAACGTCTTATCTTACTTAGTATTGTTGTCTTGTGAAGATGCAGATGCATTTACTAGATAAAAAAATGATGTAAGATATGTAGTTTTGTTTCCATGAAAAAAGAAAAAAAAGCAGCAACAACAATTGAGTGACTTTTTCTCATGAAAATGCATATAAATAGTATGGCAAATAAAAACAAAAACTCATGGTGTTGATATGCAAAACACAGATAAAATTCTGTGGATGCAGCCGTTCATGTCTGTGAGTGGAGAACCTGAAAAACAGAGGAATAACGGCTGTATGTATAGTATGTCATCCAGTTAGAGTAGCTACAGTTCGGGAATGTAAACCTCTAAGAAAGTTTGTTTTAGTGACTCTTTCTTTTATTCAGACCTCTTAGCATCTCCAGTTGACATCCAACTTTTCACAGATGCCGCCCCCTTCACCGGTTTCGGGGGTTTCTACCGTAACTGCTGGCTTGCCTCCACATGGCCACCCAAAATCTTAAACCTACCTCCGAATTTATCTTCGAATTATACCCCATAGTCGTCGCAGCTTTCCTCTGCATTATCATCCACTGCGATAACGAAACAACCGTCCACTGCATAAACAAACACAGCTCTCATTCCCCCGCCATCATGTCCCTCCTTAGACGCCTTATTCAGATTTCCTGTATTTTTCCTGTATTTGCCTGTAATCAATTCATCATGACTGCTAAACATCTATTACTATACTCCATTTCCAAGTTCTAATTTCTTTGTCCTTCCTCCGGAAGCCAACCACCCCAGCCTTTTTATTCACCACCCCCTGGCCCCCACCAATAAACTACCCTAACTGTATCTCTTACCCGGATCCAGTACGGCCCACCTCATTCCCTTTAGTATAACGTCCCCTCACATTCGCCCGTCCCACAGAGCAAGGTCCTCCCTAAGCATCAATCCCATCCCCGAGCATTGGTCTCTAGCCCCTCAGAACACTAGTCCCACTCCACGAGTCGTCCTTTCCAACCATACCGCCATCCAAATTTCCTTTCAGGTTCAACAGCCTCTCTTTTCCTTGCACCTTCTGGGGCGCTCACCTGTCTGGCGGCTGTTTCATTTGCCCATTTTGGGGGGCACTCAGGGTTGGAAACCAGCTGACAGCCTCTTCCCCCTCCCGAGCCCTTAGGGCTATTTACCCTAGGGCTCTGCAGCCCTTCCAACCCTGAGCATTCTCCCTGAGCAGCACGCCAAACAAGCTTCGCTTTACTTAAACGCAGACAAGCTCGAACTCGTGAAACAGAGACAGGACTCATTCACTATTTGCCTAGTTTCTCTACAGACTATTCAGTACTCATGGTCTGGGCTGATTGCCAATGAGACTTCACAGAAAATTAATAATGATGACCAATTACCAACGACTGTACAGTAAAAGTATGGGGAGAGGGAGAGAATAAGATTGATCCTCATAAAAAAATAAAAATAAAAAAAAAATCTACACAAAATGTTTTAAATATATGTTATAAACAATCATATTAAAATAAAATAGATTTGAAAATAATACCATTAATACAAATATATACTTACTTTAATATACAATATTTATTTTAAATGTTAATATAACAAAATGTATTTAGAAAAAGGTTTTAGGGGCAAAATAAATAAATTCCAATCTCAGTAGCCTACATTTATTCTAAATGCAAATATGGCCTACCAGAGATTTATGATGATTTAATTAATTGTAATATATTTGTACCACACTTAGCATGATATAATTACATACATTTTAATATATTTATTTTTCTTATTTATTAAATTTCTTGTAATACAATCATTAAAAATACATTGGATCTAAAGACATTACAGTAAATAGTTTTATTTTAAATAATTAGTCATTTAGGTTTTTCATAAACAGTTCCGCTGTTTCCATACATCAAAACGCTTTACATGGAAAGCATTTTCATTGGTTCAATATAATGAATCACATTTATATTGTTTATTGTGTTCCAACCTTAAATATTAAGTTCATTCAGAGCTTTGGAGAAAAAAAATAAAAAAAGGTTCTCCCATCAACAATAGACGTGGTGCATTAAATGACAAGACGTTCTGGACAAAGAAAACAAAAGCAATTTTTGGAGATTACTGTAAATGCAGGCAGATAACTCTTAATTAATAATTTATTTATACTAGATATATCTGTAACATACAAACAACTTCTGAATGAACTGAAATTAAGCAATGGTTTTATCCTAGGGACCGTCTTAGGAAAGTTGCTACCTTTGGGATAGCAGTGCAAACGAATTCAACGAATGCATAACTGTCTGTCCTTCAACTCATCACAGAATTCGTCTCAAACCCTGATCTTTATTCCTGTTTGACCTTGAGTGAGACGTAGCCGAGCTCTTTCTAGAACAAACACACCTCCTGTCCGCTGGGAGCCGTGAGGACTGACACACACACAGCAGGACAACACACCATCAGAAGCCAAAAGACTCTCACGAACACACACAGACAGCAACTATAAATACAAGCAGTAGGTAAGTGATAGCTAGCACGGCTCTTGGCATGTTAATCAGGCTTTCTTTTGCCGTGGGCTATTTAGAGGATTCACCAACACACCACGCTGAGCTCCCTCACTGCTCCATTCAAGGACAAAAGCATCTCAAACGGATATTTATTATCTTTGCTCTTGGCCAATATCCATACTTATTATAGCAAACATACACTCACAGCAGCCACTGAATAAAATATAAATGTGAAATGAGACCAGAGATATTTAAAATGTTTTCTCTGTTTAAAGTGTGCCCTATAAATGTTTATATATATATATATTTATTGTTTATTTGTTATTCACAAAATGTGTAAAGCAAATAAACAGCATTGGTAAAATGTCACTGTCAGTAATATACTAAACACCTCAAAAAAATGACCATAGTGAAGCTCAAAAAAGCCTTGCATGAATGGAAAGTGTTGAACGAACCCTAAAGACTATTGATTATTCATATGAATGAAAATAATACATTTTCTTTTTAAATAAAAAGTACAAATACACTGACATACTAACAGTGTAAACACTAAATCATGTATATATAATAACACCATTACATCATTATTAACCCTTGCAGTAGTGCATTTTATTTAATCAATAACCCTAAATATGTAATACCCAGTAAAAGTTCAGACATGGTCTGCTTTGCTGTCGTCGAACCAAAGGAAGATTTCTTTTGCCCAGGGATTTAGGGGAAAACTATATAAAGTGAACATAATTCTGTCAATAGTGAACAGTCAACTATTAATTTTGCAATCAATTATGAAACATCTTTTGCTGTTTTTCTTTCCCACACCATGCGAGCTCTGCATTTTTAAGACGGTGTATGAAGCTGAGGTCAAAGTCCTTGTAACTTATCAATAATGAGATATCATAATGGTCACTATATTTTTGTTTGTGAAACTCTTGTAATATTGCGTCCAAATAAGGATCATTTGAAGTTCTCTCACTCCCCCTACAGGACACAATGATAAACTCAATCAAGAGAGCTGTAGGTGAAGATTCTGTTTTTGAGCAACAATTATAGTGATCACATATTTATGCAATATAATAACACTTTTAGAATACATTCTGAACCGCACATGAAAGTTAGGGTAGAAACAGCATTTTTTTTGCTTTAATGTGAACTTGTTGATCAGAAACCAAGACTAGAAATCCAAACATGAGATATGATGCCAGTTTGTAGTTTTGGCTCTACTAGAGTCAGTAAAACTTCCACCAACTCACCCATCACATACAGCTCGGGTTCGGTGAAATCATGTCCCAACAGGTAAAAGTAGGCTACTTTCAATAAAAGCTCCAACATATTAGTAATACTTTAGCTTTAGCTTACCTGTCGCTTTCCTAAGTTCATAGCATCGATCAGAAACCCAAACATTGCATCAGCTTCCTCAATCTTGTAAAAACTTTAACAGTGTTTACACTTGTTTATCTCCAAGTATATTTTGGCAAGTTTTCGTGTGTTTTGTCTTGCACTTCTGTAAAAAGCCTGAAGTTGTTTTTACACATCAGATAAACATGGCTCAGGTGCTGCAGTAGCCACGCCCCCTGACTCTCACTATTGGCTGTGCCAAGGTATGCAAATACATAGGTTGACAGGCAGGTAGGACAAAAAAAAATCATTTTTTATTTTATATGACTTTTTGGAGACTAAAACAGTCAGAGTTTCCAAAAAAAAAATCTTGTCTGTTCCTATTGCTGGTGGATAGTGCCCATTATTATACATTAAAGCGCCGTAAATATCTGCAAATACTGATGTAAAACTAGCCTATACGCCTTCGAGGGAGTATCCCATGTCCATATATGATTATAACATTTAATAGTGTAATCATTTATAACACACAATGAACACCGAATTAAATCTACTTCTATGTATAATGGACTACATCATATCTTGTGAGTGGTTAGTTGCTGAATGTTATTTAAGTGTTTCCCGTGAGGCTAATATTGAGACTAATGTGAGCTAGATCATACTTTCACCTGTATTTAAACACATACAAATCAAAGACAAAAGTGAGGGCAGGTGTACAAAACAGGTGAAACAATCAAACTGAATTGGGAGAAACCAAAAAGACACAGACAGCGGGGGAGACAAGACAGGACAGGAACACAGTGTGACACTAGTTGACATGTAGTTGAAGAGTTTCTTATGAACAGCTGTCTAAAGCAGTTCCAGTCCGGCTCTGCACATTCTTCATGCTTCCCTTATTTAACTTCCCTTAAATAATGATCTGATCATTTCGTTCAGGTGTGTTAAATTAGGCAGACATGCAAAATGTGCAGAGCAAGGACTGGAATTGGGAACCACTGGTTTAAAGGGTACCATCAAAATAATGAAACTGATGTTATATGTATATATATGATTTCATATTACACATTCATCTGGTCTGATATCTAATCTTATGGCTGTTTGAGACCAAAAAAAAGTATTGTTGTTATTGTTACTCATAAGCGGTATTTGTCTGCTTTAAGTAAAGTAGAATAAGTAAAACTGCACTTATAATGCATTATAATCATCATGTTCATTGTGTCTTATAAATGATAATACCCTTTAAAGCTATAACCACAAATAAGTAAATATTATTACACATTAAAACTGTGCTTATGAATATTCATGATATGATGCAACACATTATTGTTATTTATAATGCATTATGCATTCATTATAATGTATAATAAATACAGGCTTCATAGAAAGTGTTACAGTTTATCTATACAAAAGTAAAATGAACATGCCTGAAGTTCTGGTTATAGTAACTATCACTGTGTAAGGCACTGGTTAGTGTAGCCGCACATCTATGGCCCTGTGGCACGATGACTGCTGCCCAATAAAGCTGCTGGCTTCCCCTGGGCTGCTAGTTCATGTCTCCGGTTGCTGGTTGCGTTCACACTATTTATTTAGTGTGACACTTCTCCAATTAAAGTGTGCAGAGAGCTGCATCCCCCCTCTCTCCTCCCCGCAAACCCTCTATCCTAAAGAGAGAAAGACAAAGAAGAGAGAATATTCTGCCTTCCAGCGATGATTGCAGTCATTTCCCACTGTGGCAGCTCACAGTCTTGCCCTGAGAGGTGCTCTGAATTATAATTGTTGAGACGAACGGAAGCAGTGCTTTACTGTGTGACAGCACAGTTAGTGAACATGGATACCGTGACCTTATAAAATGGACACTAAAGTTTATTTTGGACGCCATCTTATTTCTCCCTAATCACAATGCAGACTTCATTAAACATATATAGTAGTATAGCTATTTGCATGTCTCCCTTATTTGCACACCTGATTTAACAATGAGCCCTTTTGCACAGAACCTTTTGAACTGAACTTGGTGTGTCATATAAGGGAGACGTACAAAATACAAAGTGTTTTTTTTCCTGGACCAGAGCCAAGAACCACTGCTTTCATTTCGATACTGTTTCTGTTCAGATCACTCTGATGGCCCAGGAACCAACAGCCATAGGCATGCAAGAAAACAGATAAGACTTTAATTGCCTGATTAAGGGCCAAATGATGGTATCCAGTGGAATGGCTGAAGGGTTTTCTGTGTCAGTGGTTCCCAATAGCAAAGATTTTCCCTTAAAACTTGTTTAGAACAAAGAAGACATGAGGTAACCTCCAACAGAATTGTGCCCTACTGTCTTTGAATGGCAGAGCCCTTGAAGTTAGTTTCTGAAGAGTGCAGTGTGTTTCCCGTGAGCGGTTGGAGTGATTGACCAAATGTTACTTTGACATCTCTGCTTGCTTGCGTGCATCATCCTGGACATTAACCTGACTTCTATTTAAAGGACACCTTAAAAACATTGTGGTTGGAAAAAGACCATCAAATGGCCTGTGGCTGTTCATTAATCTATTTATCGTTACACCCCTACTAATAAAACATCTTTCAGTCATCATCTGAAGGCCCATTCAGAAGTTAAAGTTGAGGAGATTGGTAGACGGTTTTAGGAGGCCAGTCCGAGCGATCAATGGCTGCCACGTTGGAATACGAGATCCATCTTTAGTTGAGGGCTACAACAACAGGACCACAATGCAAAGTTTTTGGACATTTTTGTTGGTTTCCCATTGTCCATGAATGACAGTCTCAGTCTTAAAAACACTCAAGTTAGTCTCAAGGTTTAAGTCATATTCAACTGCCAGGTCTTCAACACCTGTCTAAATATGCTAACCATGGTCCATTTATGTACAAAATAGAGGGTATAGTTTAACTACACAATCACATCTTGGTAAGATATCAGTCAATATTAAAAAAGGTACTTGGTTTTCAGGTGAATGAAGCTTCAGACGTCATAGATTGTGTGCTTTTGGCAAAACTAATCAAGCAGATACAGTGCTTTAATCCGAAATGTGCCGGAGTTTTTATCTTGAACATTATCTCGCCAGCCTCTGATCACACCAGTGTGACGTGATAGCCCTTCGAATGCTGTCTTCGTAGGATTCAGTCTCTCAGTTTGGAAGCAGCTTTTGAGTCAAACAAGGGAGTCTGACCAAAGCCTCTCTAACTAGAAATCTGTGAGTTTAAGGCTAAAGTGACATACCAAGATCTTATTATTGGAGTGTATTAGTATCAAATTACCTTATGACTGAACCATTATTTCTCAGCAGGCATGTGATGGAGTCAAGATCTGGGATACAGGATGGGGTGCCCAATCTTGTTCCTAGAGATCTACCTATCAGGTTAGTTGGTTCAGCTGTGTTTGATCAGGATTGGAGTTAAACTTGGCAGGAAGGCAGAGCTCCAGGAGCAGTATTGGGCAGCCCTTGGATACATCCCCTACAAGTTACTTGGGTAGCTGTCGTATCACCGTGTCCTATGGTGTGACAGGAAAATGTAGAAGAAAACAAACTAATCAAAACCTCATGCAATTAATAACTCGAATAAAGATTTTTTTTTCTCGTTATTTGTGTGTTAAGTTTATTTTATTCTTCACACCAAAGGACATAGTCCAACTTATCATTTGTCTATTTATTATTATTTGTCTTTCAAGAGTTCTCGTTTCCTAGTAATATTGTAGAGTATGTATATAGCACAAATTTGGCGAGCGAGCCAGGAAAACGGCGAACTCCGAACCCTAGCGAGGGTGAGCGTGAGGGTTCGGCTCGTTCTCCAGCTGCCCCCCTGACGAGGGAGAAGGGAATGAAGGTGGAGAAGGGGAGGAGGAGGAGGGTGCGATCAAAGCGAGATGTGGGAACATTGAAGCTGGGATATTTTATAGGGAAGGAAGGTGGATATGATTGGGTGTACTTGATTAGGAAATCGGGTACCAGCCGTGGGTGATTACTGCGTACACGATCCTCTCGAAACCAAGTTTTTTGCTAAACATAAACCTTGAAACCAAGTTTGCAGACCACGATTCAACCATGATTGAAATAAAACCCACTACAGTACCAGATCGGTTTAATCAAATTTCAGCAAGACATACATGTCATTTTAAAATGGAACGTCCCACCTTCAAAAACGAAAGATAACAAATTCAATACAGTCAATAAGCACACGGGACGACACTTTGAGCTACTGTTCAACACCTGGACTCAATCTGAGCTCTATTTGATAAAGCATAAAATACATTTATACATCATAGCATAGTTTTAAACCTGAAAACCATTTTCCACCTCTCCACTAGCCTTCATTCGCACCTCAGCATTATTGCTTCTCTGACATTTGCAGGAGAGGAGAAAATGTAAAAAAAACAAAAAAAAAACAACAACAACGCACAATGAATTTTATTAGAAAAACAAAACACGTTCCACTGCTGTGTGTGTTTCTGTATTTTCACTGATTTCGTAAGTTGCTGTAGATAAGGCAGCTGTTTCACGTAAGGCATTGCTGCTGTGAAATTGCTTCTCTGTTAAACTCAAAAATGCACATACGAGTTGACAGGAAATTCTTAATGTGTACGCTTTCTCTTTTTTGTCAAATGAGTTTTATAGGCGTTTCACAATTAGATCACCTGTGCTGAGAATCGAGCCAATCATTGATCGGATAGTTCAAATGCTTGTGGCCGAATGAAGAGTTCAGTCTACGTTAGCAGGGAAAATTCATCTCTTCGTAGGTGATGTATAGAGATTTCGAGAGCGCAGTAGCCCTTCATCAGATCACACACAGCTCCAAACTGGAAATGCTAGGGTGGGAAGTCAAATACTCGTCATCTACTGCTGGTAGTTGCCATACTGCCCCTGTGAAGAAAGTGTTTGAAAAGGAGCTGATGAGTCCAGTCATTTATAACCAGGGATTCTGCAGGTTTATGAAGCTAAGTTTAAAGACTTTTTAAGGAATTTTAAGGAAAGGTAAGAAATTTAAGGAATACATTTAAGGCCATTTTGACATTCCCTTCACTGTACTCCTTCAATTTTCTTTACTTGGTTTTAAAAAAAAAATACTAAGGATGCAGGGCATGCAAAATTTAATGCTATGACTTTTTATTCAAGACTTTCTTTTAATTTGTGCTGTGTAGTGACGGGAGGGTTTCTCACCTGGTCAAAAGCATAGGGGCGCTGTGGCTGTCCTTGTGGAGGTCCAGGCTGTGGCGGTCTGTACGCTGAATACTGCTGCCCTTGACTCTGGGGGTAGTTCGGATACTGACTTGGAGCCCCCTGAGACGGACCTGTTGGTATAAAAGGAAGAGTGTTTATTAATAGGAATAAGTTTCTCTGTATTCATATTAGGGACTGCGTACCGTGATGATCAATGATTTGTGAACGCACTTTTTTTGCTCCATTCAAACAGAAGCAGAACTTGATTGTAAATGCAGCGGTCAATGATTGATTTCCGATGTCTCAGTCAGTATAATTCCTACCATAGGCCTGTTGCTGTCCGGGGTATCCCTGCTGGCCCGTGTACTGCTGCTGCGGAGGGTAACCCTGCTGCTGCGGTGGACCCTGCTGATACGCCTCTTGCTGCTGACCATACTGTGCATTTCCTACAGGAAGAAGAACAAGAAGTTCACGAGGCGTCAACAAAGCTACCTGCTAGGTAATATGAACTGTGTGTTTGCAGGTATTCCAGCATTCACGCACAACTAGATCTGGGTGACAAATGATATCACATTGAGCTAAATTTATTACATTTTATGTTAAGAGAGTGCATCTTACCCTCTGGCGCCCCCTGTCCTCCATGGCTGTATTGCTCCGTGTAGTATTCCTCTTGACCAGGATATTGCTGAGGAGGTCCTGAAAACACACAAATAGACATTAAATCAAACGAAATATTGAGTGAATCAATATTTTATCAAAAGATTCCTGCATACCTTGATGTGGTGGCCTGTAGGGAGGCATGGGCCTCTGTCCCATCACGTGATTGCCTTGACCCATCATGCCCATGGGGTTCTGCTGCCCCTGGAAATGCTGCCCGCTGCCACCAGAAGGGGGCATGTTGTACTGCTGGGAAGGAGCCTGCTGGTGCATCATAGGCCCTAGAAGACACAAGCTCTCATAGCAAAGCGGGTTTTGGATTATGTGGTTGATATTGTTAAAACCTAGTTTTGAGATGAGTACCCTGACTGGGCTGCATGTTCATGTTGGGCCGAGGGCCGTAGTTACCCATGGGCTGTCCCTGGCTCAAGTTCAACTGCCCCTGTGATTGTATTGCCTGCGAGGAGGGCACCGTGTGGTTATACGCCCCCATGCCACCATGGCTGCTGGCTGGCATGTTCATGGAGCCACTGGGTATGCTGGGTGTCTGATTGGGCCCGGGGCCCTGCAGGGACATGTGGGTTGGACCTGAAGAAGCAGAGGGAGATTAACGGTAACTACTACTTCTTGTGTGAAATATGGTACCAAAATGCATTGTGTTAACTAGGGTTGGGCGATGTCGACCAATTTGGCATCGCACAATGTTTAATATGAAATATCACGATGGCATCGTCGTCGTGGGCATCGGTTGTTGGGGGGGGAGTGTTTAGTTGTAAGTTGTAACTAAACCACTAAGCCCCGCCCCACGACTGACAAAACCGCACTCGCTTATTAATGGCATAGATTTGCCGTCATAGATTAAGTGTGTTTTTCATGAGCTGGTTGCTGCTGCGGCGGGGCGGAGGATCGCGATGCCGGCTCAGCATCATGATGTCTACCGACCAAACCCTAGTGTTAACTATTATTACCATTTTATGCAATGATTATATAAGAATAATCCAGCAGTTTTGCATTGTTCTGACTGTACCTGGCATCTGTCCGTTCATCTGGCTCTGCATGTGTGGAGCGGCCGGCCCGTCTGACGGCATACTGTGACCGTGGGGCAGCTGTGGAGTCGCTCCGCTCTGATTCATGGGCATGTTCTGAGTGGGCGGCTATAGGGAGGCACAGAGACACTTACTCAATTATTTATCCATTAATTTATCAGTTATTTAAAAGTACCAATTTAATAACAACTCCTATATCCAAAATAACAATATGCTAATTAATTTGCATGAACTCTGTGGTAAAGCCTATTATAGGCTGCTTTTGTTGCTGTCGCCTCTGGCTTATTCAGCTGGGGACACTTAATTTCTAGAGATTATTGTCGATTCGATTGAATGGATATTATTTAAACCAAACTGAGCTAGACAATGATGTCTCTGAATTCAATAATGAGCGTTTAATCTTGTCGTTACACTCTATTCTCCTATTTGATCCTGTTTGACACAATCTGCACTGTTAAAAGAGCTACATAAAAGGGACTATAGGCTATTTAATGGCAATTTCCTTTGTGTCAGCCTAAACCAACATACTGTATCTGCTACCTTTTCAAGGACAATCTAATCTTAAATTCAATTCAAACCCATGCTGTGTGACATCACACTGATTCTATGAATCACGCACATTAAATATAAATATACTCCCATTTTACTACGCCATAGCTTAAGTCAGTAAACGCCCATGCATTAGATGTGAGACTGGGAATAAATACTCACGGCGGGAAGCAGAGACTGCATGTTCTGATTGGAGTCTGCTATTGTTGCCAGATACACTAGATTTCTGTGTAGCATCTGTTGGTAGCTGCCAGAGAGCAACGAGAAAAGAGCTTTGATCACTGAGTGAATTAGGAATGGAATACCACAGCATCCTACATCATTTGTGCAATGTGTGAAACGTGCAACATCATTTACTCACCCTCACGTTGTTGCAAACCTGCATGAGTTTCTTTCTTTCGTCTACTGAACACAGAAGATATCTTGAAGTGCCAAACAGTTGCCAGTAGCCACAAACTTCTGTGGGATTTTTGGTTTCAATTATATGAAAGTAAATGGACACCAACAACTGTTTGCTTACTCGCATTCCTCAAAGCATCTTTGCGTTTAGCATTATAAAGAACCTCATACAGGTTTAGGACAACTTGAGGGTAACTACATTAAGACATAATTTCCCTTTTTGGGTGAACAAATCATTTTTGGCAGCTAATGCAAACTGCATAAATGTGTTTTTTGTTTTTGCACTGAAATTTCAATATCTTCCCCCTCATTTCCTATTTTTGCACTAGGTACAAAATAAGCCTTACACTTAGCACATTAAGGACAAAAAAGGCTCCACCGAAACCCATTAAAACCACAATATTTAATCACAGAGCAATTTAAGCATAAACTATGCATTCTTTGTTAACAGGTTTTCATTGACAAAATGTGTCAACATAAATGTCTTCATTTCTTTTTTGAGATGACAAAAAAACTATTTTTGTGTTCAATGATCTAAATAAACTGGCATTTAAAGGGTTTAAATCCTAAAAATAATGATGATCAGGGGCCTCATGTACAAAGACTTGCGTAGAATTATTACTAAAACATTGCGTACGGACAAACCTGGAAATGTGCGTA
>JAUMHR010000043.1:1096357-1113565 GCA_032361145.1 Enteromius fasciolatus
GTAAATCCCAACGTGAGCGTGAAATCTGGCGTACGCAGTTTTTGTGCGTACGCAGCGTTGATACATGAGGCCCCAGGACTGATGTTGGTTAAATCTGTTAGTGAATGTGAAATATTGATATATAGTATCATTTAACACATTTTTGTCCTCCAAGTACTGTGTATTTTTTTAAGTGTTAATGAAGGGTACAAATAAATAAATACATGTAAAAACATCAAAGACTGTCCATATGCATGACAGAGAACTTACTGTGAACACTCAGCTGTTTTCCCTTTACTCTGGAAATCCATGATGCACTGAATCAACTGATTGTTTTCATCCAGCAACTGCAAACGGAACATCAAACATTGATTAAACATAAAAAGAAGAACGAGGGCATCAAAAGCGCAACCAAGGAGGTCCACATAGCACCAAGCCATTAGCAGTACTGCTCCATAAAAAAAATACTGATCTTCCTAATAAATGATTTAAAAAATCCTGATACAAAACCCCAAGATCAAGCTTTTATTCCATGCCATCCGTTTTTAATGGCTACAAGGGAATGATTTTTTTTTTGGTAATGTTGGATGCATGTTACCTTGTAATGTACCTATTATGAATATCTTTATTTCAATGTTTCCTGATTCTCAGTGCTGCTGTATCTCTGCAGCTGAATCTTCAGCACCTAGTTAGTACTGAACGTAATGACGTAACATAAAAAACTGTGTATCATCCAATAACACCATAATGGCAAGACACGTCTTTAGTTGTTTCTGCTTGTATAAACTCAGCACAGCTAATTCTTTACATGAACCGTTCAAAAAGATGAGCGAGTCAGTCTGAACTTGAATCAAACTGATGATCTGGAAGAAAAAAAATCAAAGTGCTAGACAGTGTCATTACATCAATTTTGGGATTTATTCATGAAACAAGAATACACACGAAACGTGCAAATTCATGAAAACAACAAATCAAGCAACAGTTTCTGTCCATCGAGCGCCAGCAAATCAGTGGATGACACAGAAATTAACCTGTTACCTTAAATACTTCAATTGCTTGGCATAATAAGCAGATAATTATTAAAGTAACACATAAACTGTTTTCGTTCAAGCAGCAACAGACAAGAGTAATAGAAAACCGAATAATCTTCACTGACCGAATCAGACCCGAATAACAAAACAGCTCGACTGATCAAATCACACGTGGAATTAAAAACAGATAACCATATTTACTGACTAACGTTAATCAAATCTGACAGGAATTATGAAAAGCCAAAGAATAAAAGTGGGCTGATCAAATCAGACCCGCGTAATCGATTTAAGGAGAAATCGGCGATTAGCAAACGCACTTGTAACAAAACACACGATTGATAATAAAATCAAGTGTACAGTAACGATTCTAGTAATAAGAAATCGCTGGCACAAATCTTTCTGTTTGACCATGTACACTGCAACGCTTTTCTACAATCCTCTATTGTGATTCATCAGTGCCGAGCATGTAGCGGCTAACAAAGACACTGCAAAGCAATGGCGATTTTAACAGCTTTAAACGCGAAACAACGACTCGAGATCAAAAGCGCGACCTGCTCGTGTTTTATTCTGTAGGAACTGTTGGACGCTACGACAAACATCTCTCTAAAATGTTTTGTTAATGATGTTATTGGGAGTGTTGGCGGGAGAGACGTTACCGCTAACTAGCCGAGCCCACCAATGCGAACGCAATTACCATCGGTTTCATTCTGCTTGAAAAATGATTCAATTAAATTACCTTTTGTATCCCGGCAGGCGTTATATCGCCTTTAGCGCGCTGCCGGTGCGGTGCGAACGCCACAGACATGTTCGTTTATCGTTAATTGAGATCACCGCTACAGTCAACACACAAACACACACTGAGCGAGAACAAACGCGCTGAGCTGCGAAATCAGGACGATCCATTGCTGACGGAACGGAGGGGGGCGTCGCGTCTTTGCGTCGCAGTCAAAACAGAAAACCCAACAAGATTCAATAAAGAATCAAGATTCTTAAAACATAAAACAACGGGCACGTTACCCAACACTAGGTATTGCAAACATAATGTTCCGATTAGCATTACATATACGCACTAGAATAGCAACGACACCCCTCCGTGCATTAATAATGGTTTGTTCCGAGGGTCACAGAGGGGAATTCCGAATGCCATTTGCTCAGCCTTCTTTGATTAGCGTTGGTTGAATTCAAGTTAAAATGTAATGCGCGAAACGGCACTGTGTCAATGCTTGAATTTACATTTCCCATATTCGTGTGCAACATGGTGCAAAATGGAGCAAAATGGAAATTCTGATTCCTTTCTCCTATGTGACTTCCATTTTGCCGCACCAGTATTTACTAGCATTTAATTTCGATTGAATCTGACCATAGCAAAACCATAGCAACATTAAAAGCATTTCCATGCACAACCTGAAATTGTTATTTAAATGCAATTCTTTAACGTTTTAAAGGGTATTTTTGCTAAAAGTTATTTTATTTTATTTTTCGATCATTAATTTTTGTGACAGCTAAATTGGCAAAAATGGGGGGAAATGTTATTCATCTCATTACCATTCGCCATGATCACCAGCAGAGGGAGCAAAGAGGAGGGATAAACAGTTAAATTATGTAGCATCAAGATGTGGCCAATTCAGAAATGTCAACGATACATTGTAGGGGGGGAAATGATAAGTTGTTAGATGCCCTGGGATGCACAGTCGTTGATGTAACTTGGTGTCCTCTGGTGTTTAGGTCATCTTTCATCAATCCTCCCAGAGTTGATCAGGCTCCAGTCCGCATCCCAGCAGCAATCAGTAAACCAGCTCTTGATCCAAGATGACCTGGAGGCTTTCTCCTCGGGTTTGATCATAATGGTTTTGCTAAAACAGCTCTATTTGCTAAACACTGCTCATAGAGCTTGGAGGTTTGCCATATTTGCCACCCAATATCTTCAGGTTTTACAAACTGTACCGCTTTTGTGCATGCATTTCACAACACCGACAATAGTGCTTTCATTATTATTTAAAGATAGTAAAGCTGAACGTGAAGTGACTGAACTGATGCCTGACCGATTCAGAGAAAATACAGTGTTTGTGCACCAACCAAGCAGCAGGTGGCGCTAATGGAATCCTCAGTTTCCTCAGTTAACAGAAACAAAAAGAAGACCTTATACGTAGGTCTGTAAAGGATTGTTTA
Organism: Enteromius fasciolatus; assembly: GCA_032361145.1. Classification (NCBI taxonomy): domain Eukaryota; kingdom Metazoa; phylum Chordata; class Actinopteri; order Cypriniformes; family Cyprinidae; genus Enteromius; species Enteromius fasciolatus. The sequence goes on from JAUMHR010000043.1 coordinate 1,099,537, forward strand.
CCATAGGGTTTTCATACAGGGTTTTCCTTTGCTACGGTTTCATGAGTTTCAGAGTTCCGTGACAGTGCACCAAGGATTCAGCAGAAGTGTGCAACCATTGGGAAAAAACCTGCAAAACTGCACAAGATACACAGAGAACAGCTCACAGAAGTTGTTTCTGTCTATTGTTTCAGACTCAAGTTCCACAAGCCGTATGTTTTATGCCCTTCTTGCAGATATAGCTGCACTTATCAGAAAATAGACTAGGCTATATATATATATATATATATATATATATTTTTTTTTATTATTATTATTAATGATTATTATTAGCTATTATTATAATTTAATTTTTTTTTTACTTTAAGAGCAGCTTCCATAGTAGGACATTTTGAAAAAAATGTTAAAAAAAAGTTCCTCATTTATTCTTTCTCTCAAATGCTGAAAATCGTGTAGGCTTAGAGAGTTAGAAGGTAACTTTGATGCAACACTCACAGTTGCTCAAAACACATGACAAATAAAATCCATAGAAATGGCGTCGCTCTTCTACTTAAACCAATACAAACGCACATGAGCAGCTGTAATAAAGTTTTATGTCTTTAGGATAGGATATACATCAGTATGGGTGAACTGGGTGTAGCACTTCATTCACTGACTCATATATCATGGTCATAGTCATGCAACTAAGAAACAAGAAATCAAAATACGTATAGGCTAGTTCCCACCTTTCCACAGAACACAGGTATGACTAACCCACCCACTCTTATCATCATCATACGCTGTGCAATCTGCCTGTTGTCATCCGCCCGGCTGGATTCCCAGCACTTCAACCTCTCGATTCAGGAATCCCACACTGATAGACATTGTTTGTCTGTTAGCTGGCTCAGTGAGCGTTTAGCATTGAATCTGATCGAATATAAAGTCGGTTTCAGTGTCCAGATGAGTAGAAGCAGAGCTGCTATTGTCTGTGGAGCTCTTATCTTCACTAGCTGGGTGGAGTGAATTATTAACCTGTTGTTTAAAGAGTAGAAACACACAGTGAATTTTTATGAGGGTACACGAACACAGTCTGGTATCTTCTTCATTTTTCTTTTAAAGTCAGTATGAAATCAGAAAGTACCTTTCTTGTTTTCACAATTTCCATTTCACGCCAAGGTTAGTTGAAAGCGAAGAATTATTGGGTTATGCTTTTAGACTTTTTTTTTTTTACAGCACACTTTTAAAAAACAAAGGTCTCAGAAGCAGAAACGATGCAGAAGAACCAGTTCTGGTTCCACAAAGAACCATCTCTTTCATTTTATAATCTGAAGAAACTTCTTTCACCACAAATAAGCTTTTGTGAAACAGAAAGGTTCTTCAGCTTCTTTATGCAATGATTTAGACAAAACAGGGTTCCTCTGTTGCGTTGTGTTGTGATTAATTCTTAGATCACTCAAAAACGAAAATCCAGTCATCATTAATGTTGAGTTTATGTCTTTTTTTTTAAACACAAAAGATACTTTGTAAAGTTGTTGGTTTCCAAACGATAGCCATTGACCTCCATTGTTTTTTTTTCTATTCAGGATTTGATCAAACTGCTAGATATCCTCCTCTTCATGAAAGAAAACATTGTTTGTGATGCAGAGGGTCTCTCAACTTTCAACTTTCATGGATTATTATTTAGTGAACCCTAATAAAAACGTAATACATTTTAAATATATTAATTTCAAATGAAGTATAGTTCAAATCTATGAACATATGTACTGATAGATAACTCCAGACCTACTGATATAACATTCTTTATTAAACTTTATTTGGAGCATTACTTGTGCAGGATGCATATTTCTTATTAATAAGCTTAAATGCGTGTTTATGTCACTTTTAATGAGGATTGTGTAATATTTCTCTTTAAATGAAAAATATTTAAAGTGTACCTAAAGTATTCTTGCAATAGTTCCACTTCAGCACAATCAAATATACTAAGTATGTCTTCAGTTGGACTTCAGCACTGCTTCTGAACAATTAAAGTGCATTAAGTAGAAAATTAGTTGTTCCAGTTTACTTTAAATATAACAATTTAGTATACTAAAAGTACAATTGCATGGCATTTTATTAAGTACATACCGTAAATATGAAAGGTATTTGTAGTAGGCTATACTAAGCATGAAATAAATGTAATTCAAATACAATTCTATTTATTTTTCACTATAGTGAATACAAAACAGGAACGCTCTTCATGCACTTAAAAATGTGACCAGTTTTGAACTCGGTCCCTCACAGACTCTGTCACCTAATATCATCCATGACTCCTTTCCTCCCTCATACTTGCAAAATCCTTGGCTCCATTTCCAGTCATTCTGGCCAAAAAATCTTTTAAAGAACATGCAATGACTGCCTTATCTTGACTTCCTTTTGTTTAGCAATAATGAAAGAGTTTCTGGTTTGCGGTGAGAATGGGATCAGTGAGTGGAAGATATCAACTGTTATGAAATATCTTAGTAAACACTATTTGAGTGTAAGTGTAAAATTGAACATACTATCCTTTATATTTTAAACTTGATTCAGTGTTAATTTTGTAGTTCTCATCTGAACAATTTAGTGTCCTTATAGTCACTAATACAGGAGTTATTCATTTAACACTTTCACTTTAATGTTTATAAAGATAATACCTGAGAATCTGTTCTGACTTGATTCAACACGTTAATAGTGATTCTCATATATATGCTCATTTTCAATTTGCAGTGCACTTAAAGAAAATGCACTGCACTTTCAATTTTCAGTCAACTTAGAAAGATAGAAATCAGGGCAGACCTCTTCCTTGAGTCTGTATATTACAAAACAAATGATATTTATTGTGAATAATCTATGTAAATAAATAGAAGTTAAAACGAAAATATGTCTCTAATATTCTTATATAGCTGTTAAAGAAAATATTTGAAAGATAAATATTATTTTGACTTATAAAATGACAATGACATAAAAGTTCAAATTTCTTTATAGTATTTAATTGCTATTTTTATACAGTATCCTGCTTTATGTTTTAGGCAGGAGGTCCTTGGAAATAAGTTTAAAGTTTTATTAAAACTGTCAGAAAGTGTGATCTCGCAGTTAGAGCACAGTAATTACACAGAACTATCAAATGATTTAGACATTAATTAAGGTTATCCAGGCAGAAATATGGGGAGAAAAAGACTAATTCTCCTTTAACCCTGCATTTCACACCAGCCCTGAGCTAACCACGGTAACTCACATATCCATTCTTTTAATCCTAAAAGAAATTAGAACGTTATGTGAACATTCTATTTGTAGAATGTTACTTTGGAATGTTTTCTGAAACAAATGTAACATTTTTAAAGAAGTTAACATAAAAAAATATGCGTTTACAATAGGATAAACGTTTAATAAATTATGTAGTCTATAAGTTTTTTTGTGTGTTACCATTTTTGAGTTATACCTAAAATCAGATAACTCTGAAGGGTCTTTATACGTTTGTTCATAACTTTATGAAATTGTTAGCTGGATAAGGCAGCAAACTAATTTAATACATTTAAAACAAATTTAATATTGTTTGTGGTGTCGTTATCAGCGATGAGGGTGTGACGGGTGGACTGTCTCCCGCCCCTCCGCGCTCTCTTACGCCGCATTCCTCCGAAGCTCCGCCCGCCGCTGACCGCCCTTCAGTCCGTGTCAAAGTTCCGCGAGTAACGGCGGCGGCGGCGGCGGAGAATGGCGAAGGTCTGCGGTATTCTGCTGTTCGGGGCGCTGATTCTGGCGGTAAGCAGACGCAGTGAAAAGCTCACAGTGTTCATATTCATATTGACTTGTATATAATCTTAAATCTTACATTTTTTTCTTCATCCTCAAAGTTTTGTTTCTTTAATAAGATTTTATTCCCTAAACCCTCTCTGAACATATCAACGCGTGTAAATAAGTTGATAATTCTGTATGCTTTAGGTAAGAAAGTGCTATTTTGTGTTCATCTTCACAGCTGTGGTCGAGTGTGTGTGTGTGTGTGTGTGTGTTTGCTCTCTCTGGAGCTCGTTCTCTCACTGATGTGTGATAGTCAGCGAGGGGTTTATGACTTTAATGAACTCTGGGATTCTTTATTAATCAGAGAACTGTATATACAGGCTAGATATTACTGTATATGCTGAATAGATATTAGCTATTGGTTATATTATTGCATTAGCAGATTGCCAGAGGAAGAGAGCAAAGTCTTACAAGGGTGGGAATGGCAGAGGAAGTCAAAACAAAAGGTTGGCTGCTTTAGAAGTAATTCTTTTCATATGCTGGTGATTCTTCAACTTCAGGCATTTATCAGGGATTTTTTTTTAATTGAAACTAACACAAAATTTATTACCACTATTATTATTTTTGTTATGCTTTACATTGGTAGTATTTTGAAATAGCAGCTTTTACACAGGTATAGCTTTTTTCACCGTTGCAAACAATGTAGCCACAACATTTTATTTGATTTATTTTTTGTTTATTTTTAATAAGTATACTTGCTTACAAGAAGACAACAGAATCATTCAAGAGCATGCTTGACATGAAACATGAAAGTCGTGGTAATAATTGTCTTTGAGCAGAATATTTTTATTTTGCATCATGCAATCAAGCTGTAAATTTGTCATATTGTGTGAATGTTATATTACCTGTTTTACCGCTCTCCAGTTTATCACATTATTGAGCCGAAATGGACACATGTGCTTTTGTGTTTGTGTAGATACTGAACACTTCGGCGTCTGAAGGACAAGAGAAGAAAATCAGACAGAAGAGGGAGTGGATTATCCCACCACAAAAACTGAGGGAAAATTTTGATTATACATTTAAGGAATACATAGCCAAAGTAAGATCTTTATTTTTTTTTTATTATTATTATTTTTAAAGTACTGTTGTTGTTGTTGTTATTTTTACACACTACTGTACCTTTCCAAACGTTAGTAAGTGAACAGTTGAACTTCAATTGAATAAAAATATAGCAACTATTCCCAGTGTTCTGCAATGAATTGTTATTTGCTAGTATGAATAAAAACAAGTAATGTAACACTGCATGGTAAAAAAAAAAGATTGTTTAACAGATGTTCTCAATATGTATTAAAGTGTGAATTTTTTTGCAGATCCGTTCAGATGAGGAGACCAGTTCAAGTATACGATACTCACTGACCGGATCTGGTGCTGACCAGCCACCCATCAACTTGTTCACTGTTAATCGTGAGACTGGCTTGGTCAAGATCCACGGAGTGCTAGACCGAGAGAAAACTCCCGTTTATTATGTGAGCGGCTCTTTTATCTTTTACACACTATTATAAACGTTTACTGCATGGGTGTCTGTCCTGCTCTGACTAATCTCCGGAAGTATACCGATGAGTCAGTAAGAACTCCAGATAGCATCTAGCAGCAACTTTTCACAGGAGAGCTAGATTTGGGATTGTCATGAAGTGATGAATATCATACGTTCTGCCTGAATGACTCAATTACTAAATCAGGTGCAGCTCAAACTAAAAAACGTGTGTTTTCTTAGCCATAGCACATGCTTAAATAGAGGCAATGCAATGTGTGTATGTGTGTTGGTTATCACAGGGAAATCATTATACTTTAGTAACTCTGAACTTAATTTTGAATTAAATTTCAAACCAGCTCCACGCACATTCAGAAACCTCTGTGGATTTAGAAACATGCCATGTGTTAAAGGAACAGTTCACCCAAAAATTTAAATTTGGGCCATCCTGGATGTAGATGAGTTTGTTTCTTCATCAGATTTGGGGAAATGTAGCATTGGATCACTTGCTCATCAATGGGAGTGAATGGGTGCCGTCAGAATGAGAGTCCAAACAGCTGATAAAAACATCACAATTATGCACCCTCATATTTGTATAGGGCTGTTTTACACAGTTTATGCTTGTAAATCTGTGCAAATGTCTCTCTGAACTCCGATTCTGACCTTTTCAATGGCGGAACGTTATTATGGGTTATGGATTCTGACTTTGACCAGAAGCAGCGATTAAAAAAACATCTTAATGATGAATTTGTTTCCTATAAAGACACAGCTTTTCACTTCACAAGACCTTAAAGGATGGACTGGTGTGGACTTCTAGGATGTTTTTATGTTTGGACTCTCATTCTGACGGCACCCATTCACTGCAGAGCATCAATTGCTGAGCAAGCGATGTAATTATAAACAGTTGTTTGAGCCAGAACGTTTCGTAAGCCTGTGATAAATGTCTGTTGATTTGCATATCACCTGCACAGATCAGGCTTGCATGAACATGACCTTCACTGGATCAATAAATAAGTGTGTAGCGAGCTTATATAAATGTATAGAGAGAGTTTGTTAAGTTCACATGCTTAAACTGAGCAGAGAAACAGCCTCTCCTGAGTCGTGCTTCTGACATGGTTCCATGATATTTGAAACTGAATAATACACTTTTATAAATCTGTGCTGTGACTAAGACTTTATACTGAAAGTATTGAAAGACTGTTATGACTTTTATGTCATTTGTAAAATGTTTGGTGATTTTGCTGTATTCCAGCTCCAAGGGGTTGCCAAGTTTCTGAATGGCAGTAATGCTGAGAAAGATATTGAACTGAGAATCGTGGTGGAGGATGAGAACGACTGTCCTCCTGTGTTTAACATGACAACCACCGGAGCTGTTTATGAGCGGAGCGCAGTAGGTACTGCCACCATTCATCATACTTCAATCATGAAATCAGCTACCCAGGCTTTATGCAAACACTACCCACTGTATATATCTGCAAAACCTTGGTTTAGGAGATATTACCAACACAATGAAGCACTGGCATTTAGCAATACTCCCCTGATATTCGAATTCTGAACCGCCGCAGAACTATACGTACCAGAAGCAATGTAATAATAAAACAGCAATAAAAACAGTTATAAATTGAATGAAAAAAGGCACGGTCAAATACTGAATGTGCTTTTAAGGGCCACTCACTGGATATCTCACTTTAAAACTGCATGCAGTAAAGTGTGGCAGACATGTCAGCACGGGCACCTGTTTCCAATGAGCTTTCTTTTTTAATATTACAAACCGGTTCTTTAGTTTTAGCTTAAAGCTTTATCAATTAATTAATTCAGTTAATTAATTAATTAATGAAAACTTTCGTTGTGCTTTACATTTACAACACTTAAGACACATATACAGATACTCAGAGTACACCAAGTACATGCATAAAATAAAAATTAAATAAAAAATAAATAAATATATATACATAAATTTAATAAAAAAAAAAAAATGTATTCTACAAATGAATTATAAAAAGCCCTGAGAATAACTTGCTGTACATTAAAAGAATTTAGCTTCCTCAGCACATACAGTCTTTGATGTGACTTTTTAAGAATTGCATCTGTGTTTTGATCAAACAGACAGTTATCAAAAATCGTTCCTGTGTGTCATTAATGGCCAACCTTTGAGGCGCAAGTATTTTCTCACTTCAGTGCATGTCAGGTGGTGAAAGTGGACATTTATTTTTAACATTTTGAGCAATTTTGCTTGGGCAGTTTCCTGGTGAAAATGGGTAACAAATTTCTATCTGTATAATTTAGATCAGTCGTGGGCTCTGTGTCTCACCTGGTTGCCCATTAAAAGGAATAGTTCACTCAAAAATTAACTTATCATTTATTCACCTCCCAAATCTGTATGAATTTCTTTGCACTGCCGAATACAAAGAAAGATATTTTAAAGAAAGTTTGTAACCAGGTTATTTTGGCTCACCATTGCCTTTCAAGGGGTATTTTTTGGAAGTCAATAATGACCCAAAACATTTAATAACATACAGTCTTTCAAGGTAGCCTGGCAAGAGCGGTGTCCATGACAAAGTGAGTCCGTTTACATTCTTAGAATTGAGATACAGCTCTTATCTTGAAGTGAAACTAGGTGTGTGTGAGAAAAATGCTAATATATATCACCACTGTCTCCTGTAACTGATTGTGTAAGTCTTGCACAATATTGAGTTTGAATTTTGGACCATTCCTTAACTAACGAAAATATGTTGACAAATTTTTAATTATTAGCACTCATATGAGTGTTGTAGTTTACCACATAGACAGAGGTGGGTAGTGTACCCAAAACCGTACTCAAGTAAAAATACTTATTGAAATAATAACTCAAGTAAAAGTAAAAGTATTAGCTAAATAAAACTACTTAAGTAGTTAAAATGTATGTATTATATACACACACACACAGAAACAAACACACTAGGGCTGCACCATTATGACAAAAATCATAATAGTCAATTATTCCCTTAAAAATTTTATTGTAATTACAATTTAAAAATTTTACACTGAATGATGTTTATAAAATAGTTTGAAGCAACTGCATGTCATATTTTTAGATAAACATAAACAAACTGAAGACACTAAACGTTTCTATAGTATTAAGTCTTAAATGAAAATTATACATGGGAAAAAAATGGTATTATGTTACATTAAAACTACAATCAAAACATTGGAATAACCCTTAAGATATGCCCTAAAAATGTAGTAATGTACTGTAGGAAATATGCTTCAAAGACCGGGAAAAATAGAGATAAACTTATAAAAGTTTGTCAGATGTATTATAGAGTATTAATTATACAGTAATTATATATGTAATTTTATATATATATAATTATAATTCTTTTAATATATTGCATTGTGTTAAGTGCATTCATGGAAAATGCACATGAAACAGTAACGAATGTTCATGACTTCAGGCTATGATCAATCGTTATCAGGAAACCTGGCCCAATTAAAAGCTAAATTCCTCTTAGCTGTCTTAAAGACTCTTTATTCCACCAATGCTCTGGGCCTCAGTCCAAGGTAATCATGAGTAGTTCTACATGTGTGTTGTATGAGGTTAAATGGGTCAAAAATCTTTAGTTCAGAGTTAGATGGACAAGAAACACACACTTTGAAATCCCCCACAATCAAACGTCTATCACATTTCAGACAAATTTCACACGCAAAGTCTTACATAAGCAAAATCCGTACTCCTTATGAAAGGTAAATAATGCGTTCATCGTCTGTGACTCAAGTATTACCCAATCCTTCAGAAGAAATTGCATGGAGCTCTATTACAGACGATACATGATTCCTGCAAGCTTTCTACGTCAGATTTTGTATAGCAATTTCTTTAGAATTTTACAAAATGTTTCGTAAAAATAACGTAAACCAAATCATGAATCCTTTAGTTTATTTGCTTGTTTGTGTTCTCCTGACATGTTTCACTGTAATGTTTTAATACTTGAATTTGATTTAATGGATGACAGACCAGTCAAACCTGCACGTCCACTCTCATTTTCTTTAGTCGATCACTTTTTTCTAGTTAAATTTTAGAGAAATTGTTTACACTGTGATTCACTTCACTTACCTTCTTCAGCTTGCGCTGTAAATGATTTCTTAACGTCTTCCAGAAAAAATAAATAAATAAAATTAATAATAATAATTGCAAAATACAAGTTGGGTTCTTAATTAATTCTACATTAGCATATTAGTGAGATGCAGATGAGGCCACATTTCTACACGAGTTATTGTTTTATATGACTAATTAAAGGGGTCGCAACCATTTGTTTGACAAATGTCAAAGGAAGGAATTTATTCACTAATTTTCCCACACACTTGTATCTCACAAACACACTAACACATATCAGACATACTGTACATACATACACCTCCCTCTCTAAAACTATCCACAGTAATTTCATAATATTTAAGCCAGGTGATTTTTGTCTCGGTGCTCCAGCTGTCATGATCATGGCACAATCTTTTTGATTACAGTATGAGTAGTTAAAACTCTTTCATGTATGTTGTTGGCTTTGTGCAAACAGGTTCTTCCAGGGGAAGTGTTTTCGCTTACCGTTCTTTATACTGAAGAAATCTTGCAATGCTTAAAACACTTAACAAGTGGACTGTGAAGGTTACAGATGTTTGTGATAAACATGCTTTTATGATTTGTTCTTTTTGGACGTCTGGCAAGTCACTCATTTCACCCACAACTTGTACAAACTATAGACAGCTAAATAATAAATCTAATCTAATTACATGGTGTGCCAATTCATCTGATTAATCTCAAATCAGTTTTGGCTGACCAAAAGATGATTTAAAGTCATTATTGTGTTAGAAAAGCATTGAATAGACGTAACAAAAAATTAGCTTTAGAAATATTTAGAAAGATTCAACATTGTGTAATTAATCATATTGTAAATGAATATTGAATATGGAAAAATGAAATTGAAACTAAAACCATGTCAGTGGCAAGTCTTAATGAGAGTCATTCAATCACTCATTCAACCTATTTGTTCAAACGCTTGATTCATTCAGAAACAAAATAAGTGATTAAAGATTTGTTTGTGTGTTCATGAGTTTGAGTTTATGTTCGGCTATTTTCAAAAGTGAAACAATAGTAAAATAGTACTAAAAAGTAGTTTATTGTACTGTTGCATATAATCAGTATCACATTTGATATCATGTGATATCAATTTAAGGCATATCTCCTACATATTAATTTTTTGCCCTCATATCTTTAAAACTAGGGGCATATAACTGCATTCTCATAGGCTTTATCACACCTGCAACTGCATGCAATGCTACATTTAAAAAGGCGGTGGTGGGTTATTATTCACAAACTTGGTCAGTCTAATCTAAAGCCTGCGTGATGTTAAATTGCGAAGCTCTTGAGTTTTCGTTGAAGGCCGTGTCGGTGACAGCCTGGCAAAATTCGATGTTCTGCCATGAAATAGGAAGTTGTTGTACCACACACATACATACACTTTCAGATCTCTCCCAAACTTCACATGTCAGATAAGAGTCCTGTTCTGAACACATTCCCATGCCCATATTTAGTTATAGTCATAACGCCACATGCCGGCAACAGGAAATGACTTGTTTGACTAAATTAAATGTGCAATGTCCAGTCTACGCTAGACTTCACATATTTGGTATGAGTCCTGTCCTGAAGACATCTTAAAACATCAACTGTTTGATAAAAGTCCTGGAGACATCTACATTGCAATATCCAATTAAAACCACACCGCCAGCAGCTGGCAGCAGGACGATTGGCTCAAATGACATATTACTCTTATGTTTACCACTTTACAGTAAATGCATATTGCTGACTGTTTTCCTAAAACCACCAGGTGGTGCAGAGCCTGGGTGCAAGAGCCCTTTCAACACTGCTAAAAGCTTACCAAATTAACATGTTAGACTAAAAAAATATGGTAACAACATTTTAGGTTTTACGGTTTGAAGTTAAATTTACAGTAAAATACCGTAATACCGTAAAAAAACTGATATAATGTTAATATTCCAACCTATTAAAGCACTGAAATCTGTTTAGTATCTTTGAAACACACTGATAAACACCAAACGCAGTGATGATGAGAAAGTCACATGATGAACCGAAGCCCATCACAAGCAGCTTTTAAATATGAAGATATATAGAAGGAGCTCAGTGTCATTCACACTTACCAAGCTTACCAAATTAACATGTTAAATCAGCAGACCTATTTTTTATGCATTTATATTTAACTATTTTAATAGTTGATGTCACTAGTCTGTCTGTCTGCCGCTTCCCTGTGAGAGTCGCGTGCATTTCATATCACTGTCCTTCATCTTCTCCACAAACACTCGAAAACGTCTGATTACAGCACGACTCTGAGAGCTGGAGAGAACATGTCATTTGTCACTGCTGTCACTTCTCATGACTGATAACAGATACAAAACCCACTCAGCTGTAAAAATCGCAAAACCAGTGCAATACTGCAATCGAACATTCATGAACTTTGGCTTTTGTATTCTTTGATTCAAAACTAAAATCTGAGGGGGAAAAGAGTTAAGTCTTTTGGTTTTAATGGAGAATTCCAGATAAGTGAATTTGCATTGAGTGAAAGCCTGCCTAATTTTACTCAGAACTGGATATTCCAGACAGTGCCTTGATCTTACTGATGCATGGACATTTGGTCTGTTGAGATGCCAAAACCAAGCAATTAAACAGAAGAGATGTGAAACTTACTTCAGGTACACAAATCAATTGCTAGGGAACATTGTTGTGCTCCTTTCACATGCAGAATGTGTTTAGAAAAAAAAGAGATATCACTGAGGCATGCACATACTGCACTCTACAAAACAGTAAAGCATGTCAAGAGTGGCATTTACCAGGACTTGAAAAACTGCCAGGCTGTTAGTGAGGCTGGAGACTTTGACCCCATAGTCAAACTCAGCAGGAGGAACTTAAAGTAGTTTATTTTACCCACGATTACCAATGCACGGTCTTAGTCCACTGTCTTTAATTGCACACAGGGGCAAAGCCAGCTACAGATGAAGAAGTTGAAATAATTGTCATGAATTCTGACAAGCAAGAAATATATATGTGCATGAGATAACTATTGGGGAATGAACAAACAGCACAAAAAAAAAAAAAAAAAAATTAAATTAAATTAAATCGTATATTAATATGGTACATTTCAGAAAAAAAACATTATTTATAAAAGATGCATAAGTACACATCAAGGAGGTCAGTTATCAGTTAATTAAAAAAATACATTTATGATTTTTTTTTTGCAGGCAATTTGTGAGGAACACAAGCATAATAAGGTGGAAATAAGTTAAAAAAAATATTAGTGTTTTTTGTGATGTTACTATACCCTCTAAATCAGTGAGTTTTAGTTCAGTGCAACAACTAGCATTTTCAAACAAAAAAAATCATCAAAGGGACTGCGAAATGCAAATAAATAAATAATTATATTTGTTACATCTAAACACATCTAAAACACAGCAAATAACCATTTTTTTTTCAGGTGGTAAAGCAGGAACAGTCATGTTTTGGGCATGTAATGACAGTCACACAGATAAGGCCCTCATTTTCATGCTCTAATGGCTCTTTCATTCAAAGGCTTATTTCACAACAGACGCCTAATCACATTCGTTGGTTTAGCTAAATATAAAGGCAAATAGCAAAAATAACTAAGGTTGTGCACAGTCCAAAGTTGTTTATTAGCAATTGCTATGTGCTTACAACATTTTAGGCTTTACGGTTTTAAGTTAAATTTACAGTTAAATACCGTAATTTCATGAACTAATTTAATGTTAATATACCAACCTATTAAAGTACTGAAATCTGTTTTGTAGCTTTGAAATACACTGATAACCACCAAACTCAGGTGATGATGAAGTCACATAATTAACCAAAGCCCATCACAAGCAGCTTTTAAATATGAAGATATATAGAAGGAGCTCAGAGTCGTTCACACAAACACTAAACACCATCATGATGAGACTCGATACACTGAGATATGCAATAAACATTCATTTAACAACATTACACGTAACACACAATAATAAACATCTCTAATAAGAGAAAACTAAGTAAACAGAGTTATTTCAAAGAAAAAACATCAAATTCAAACAAACTTTGAAATGCAATGTAGGAAATTCTGGGAATGTCAGTTTACGGTTTTACAGGTTTTTACCGTAGCATTTAAAATCACAGCCGTTTTTTAAAGTGTATGTACAAATATATACTGTACATAGAGAGTGGATCTTGTAAACACACACACATACACGTCACTTTTACTCTCTGCACAACTCCGTGTACATTGGATCGATGTTAATAACTTGTGCATCAAACACTAGAAATACACAGTTAAGGAATAGGAAGATTGTTGAGAGATTGGTTGTTGTTTGAACTGTGACAGTTTCTATAATAAAAGATTGTGTGTGAGTGGTGCCCTATCACGTCTAAAAATAACACACTAAACCTCTAGTTTTACTGCCTGCAGTGCTGTTCCAGGTGAAGAAGAAGAGTGAGATCAGTGCAGATGTCAAAATATATTACTTTACAAATCTGCCCCGTAATCGTAATTTGTGTGAATACTAATAAATGTTGCTGGTGTTTTACTGCCACTAATGTTCATTTCAGCTGGAAACTGCAGTGAAGCATGCAAACCAACAGTCTGTTAAGCCAAAACTCTTATGCTCCCTGATCTAAAGTGTTACCAGGAAAACACAAAGGTTACTTCCGTAACCCCTGTTCCCTGAGACATGGAACGAGTACTGCGTCTGCTAAGACGCATG
>JAUMHR010000043.1:1127729-1139061 GCA_032361145.1 Enteromius fasciolatus
ATTTGGAGAGGACCACTTTCCAAAGGTTGACATAACAGGTTAGTAACACTAATTATTTTGCCTATAATGAAACATAATTAAGAGAAAGTTTTTCAAAACTATCACAACAATGCATCAATGCAGAACTTCCAATGCTAACAGCTACTGTACTAATTACTGTATAAATATTGTATTAACTAGTGTATATTCACTACAGTTGCATTAGAGTGAGAGCATACTTTTTTTTTTTTATAAAATATTAATTTAACCCAGGGTTTACAATGACAAAGCTGAACAATTTTTAGAGCAGGATTCACTAACATATTGTCCCAACGTTTACGTTAAAAAAAAAAATTTAAACAATTTAAAAAATACGCGCTGCATTCTATTGCGACAGCGTGTATGTGGCAAATGACATCAGAAGCGTCAGTACATTATAATCGGTTATGGTATATTACTGAACCGATACCGAATCGTCCTCATCTGCACCGCGATGCATCGTAGAAACAATTAATTTTGACACCCCTAATATTTAATGCCCTCCAAAAAAGCATGTTTTAACCCATTTTGCTCCTGCTCTTGGTGGATTGCATTAGTCATTATGGATTTTGATCAGGTTGTATTTTTTAAATTGCACATCGTCAGTAGATCACGAGTGCTTTTATAGGATTGCTTTCTCACATTCATTTGCCCTGTTTAGTAAATCTGTCCCTAAATGTGAAAAGCCCAACTCTGCATGGAAATATCTGCATGAGAGCATGTTTGATTATAACCTAATTTAGTCACGCTTGTCAGCTGCTTATTGAAAAATATGGCTTGTTACTGAAAGCTTTGGGAAAAAAAAAAACCTTAGTTGCTGATAAAATATGTATGATTTTGTAGCACAGAAATGAGGCACAGAGGAAAAGAGCAAATCAATCCTTAAGACGCTGACTAATATGGTGCTGTTTTCTCTCAGAGCAATTACCCAGGGACCCGTTTAAAGGCACAGACCCTTTCGCCTCTGACTCTCTCATGGTTAACATGTCAGAAGAGAAGCATTGTCAGGATGACTACATCCCTGCAGAAAACAGTCTTCCAGAATCTGTACACTACCCTCTTCAATCCGTCGTTAAAGACTACGGTACTTTTAACGCTCCCATCAGCTTGCCGGCAGACAGTGATTGCACACAATCTACTGGAAAGCGGGATAGCGGTGTGTCCATGTCCACTGGAAGCAGGAGTCTCAAATCCTGTAGCGATAATGGGTCTGAGTTTGGAACGAACGCCACACAAGACCGAAATCATGATGCTGGGCAATCAGCTGAAGCGGTTAGCCCTCAGTTCGATGAAGAGTTTGTCTGTGAATCAGACTCTAGTCACAGTTCTACAGTGTTTAACTCCATTGATGGCGATTCCAATGTATTCGCTGAAGAGGAGGAGGACAGGGTTGACGTACAAGCTGGACCCGGTGTAATTAAAAGAGCTAACTCTCTGTGTGGTCTGCAGAGCATTATTTCAGGGTCCTATACTGGGTTTCCTCTAAGTCCATGTGACCCTGATCCACTCCCAGGCAATTTCCAGAAGACCTTTGAATGCCATATTATTGCTTCTGAACAAAATGCTGCGAATGACAAAGAAACCATAAATACTGAGAGTTTATCTGCAGATAACAATGTGTGTGAACAGTTGCATGATATAAACAGTAATGCCTCTAGCTCTCCTTCCATTTCTCCTTCTCAACCTTCTGCTTCAGATGTATACGACTACAAATATGGAGATATGTTCTTCTTCACTGTAAGATTAGATCCCGGTAGCCCTGAACTACATAACCAAAGTCCAGTTTGTCCTGAACACAATGATGCAAATAAAGATGAGTCCAATGGCCAAATGGATTGGAAGGACACCTCTTTGAGCCCTGAATTCAACGATGTAGATGAATTCGAATGCTCCAGTCCAAATCCTGAAGACACAGAGCAAAGCAACCAGATCACTAAAGACGACAACGAAGTAGACGTGGAAATCGCGAACAACAATGACCCTCCTAAACATGATGAAATAGTAGTGCCCGATTCTGAAAAGGTGGTTTTAGATATTCCATGTCTTACATTTAATGATTCAAATGCTTGCCAAAGTGTGCTTGATTCAGAGTGGAATGACCAATGGACTCCAATTGAAGAAGCCAAACCTATTCCTGATTCATCCATCCTGAACACGGAAAGCAATCCGCCAAATTCTACATCTCAAGACGTCTTTTGTCTGTTAAGTAATTCAGAAACATCAGCTACTGCTCCGTTTTATGCCCATGAGCAACTCAGTCCTGATTCTAGCAGCTCACCACACAATCCTTCTTCCTTTGAGGGCTTGGCCATGAGTAAACTTGAACTCCAGTATTTTGACCCATTTAGTCCCATACCTGCTGAGCCAGTGGAAGGCGTATCTGAAGAAATAAACACTGTTAACTCATTCTGTCACGAAGCTCCAAGACTAGATTCTGGATATCATGAAGTTGGTACTCCTACTCCTTTTAGTCCAGAAGCTGCTGACAAAACCAAATGTAGCATTGATCTTCAAGGCCCAGGTTTGGAAATCAGGAAGCAGAGCAACTCTGAAATCCACGTCCCTGATCCGTTTAGTCCTGAATCCGTCGATACAGGGATATTTGACTCAGAAACGGAAAACTGTGAGTCTGGTTATATGATAACTGCATGTCAACTCTTAAGTCCTCAACCAGTTTACACAGATTTAAATAACCTGGAGGAGAAGCAGATATCCTATGACTTGCTAAGTGATCATCTCAGCGTATCCGAACATGATGATTGTTACCCCTTCGGTTCTTGCCCATCTAATGAAGAAAGTTACCACTATAGTAGCAAAGAACCAATCCGAGATGGATTTAATGCTTTAGGAGAATCCAAAGCTTGCTCAATAGCGTCAAATGCTAGTGATTCCTCTCAAATATTTCACTGTGGTTCGGTGTGGGGAACCTCTGAAATGAGCTTTCCTGACTCTGAAGTGCTTGACCCAATGAAAAACAACATTTTTGATTTTAATACAATGGACGTTGGCTCCTTTGTGTCCAGCGAAAGCCAAGAAGCTGAAGAGGCTGAACATGGTACTGGAAAAGTGAAGAAAAACACAGACCTGGCTGAAATTGACTATTTCTGTTCTGAGCTCAGTAAAATGGTATCCTCAAGTTCATCTGATTCTGTTCAGCAAAGTGTTGCTGAGATGTTATTCGGCTCTGATCCCAACACCTCAAGCTTTTACCCCTGGGATTTCGAAAAGCCGCAACACAGTTGTTAAGTTTTCACGCCCACCGTGTTTAATCCATCACATTAACTCACAGTCACACTTTCCATTGTTAAACGAGGGGGAAAAAATTAACTGTCTAAGAGTAAACATTTGTAAATGTCAAAGAGTATCTAAACTTCAAGCGATTCACTTTTGTAGCTGCATTTCTAATCATTGTAGTCTTGTAGTCCATTATTTGATTTATTTATTTTCAAATGCCAGATATAACCAAATACTAACTGCTGATATAATGTAGCATAAAAAATTATGTAACATTTTTAACTTCCTCTGCTGGACTTTGGAGTTATGTCCATTTAAAATAAATGCTGGGATTATTTTCATTAAATGCATTTCGAAGAAATATTCAAATGCATTGCATGTGTGTATGTGTGTGTGTGTACAGATAGCAAGTAACATTCATGAAGAAATTAATTTTTAGCAAATGGACAGACGTATAAACAAGACGTCCAAGTTATTTATTTTTTTATGTTTGATTTGTCTTAGATCTAATATTGTACTTTATGTGAAAATGTTACTGAGATATTTGTATATTGTGCTCAAGCAACATGTGATTTCACCAAAAACACATGAAGGAACACTGCTGCATGATTAACATTAAAAATCACTTGACAAAATGCTTACAGTATTACTAAACTTCAAACAGATCAACAAAAATATTATGCATAAGGCAAAGGCCATATTTTTGCCATTTACAGTGTGAGAGCGTACCATGACTAAATGATCTTTCTCTAATCTGAAAAGATCACTCTTACAGTGACAGCATTTCATCAAAACAACTACAGTTGCATAATATGCATTACAGTAGTATAAAGGACATTAAAGCTAGGGTAGCGTCATCTAGCAAAGCCACAAGAATAAAGCATGTTTTCAAACTAACTTTGCAAAAGCACAGTGTTTACCATTGATTTACCCTGTTTTCTGTGACTGCATCTGAATGTGTCTCATCTGAGATAACCTATTGCTACTGAATGAAATGATAGTTAAAACACTAAACTGAAAGAATGAAATAAATGTAATGCTATGTCTGTTTACACGTCACAATGATAATAATGTGACTGTAATCTGTTACAAATGTGATCGTGTATTTGGAGTGTGGAAAATGTGTATGTTACTTACAAAATAGTACAAAAGAAAGCTAATAAAATTGTACCTATAAAATTGATATTTGCAGTTATATACACAGGCTGCACAGGGAATTGGAAATTAATGAATGTGGGTGAAAACTAGGTTGAGTATACAAACCAGAATAAATAAAACATTTCAAAACTGTTGTGAAAGCTTGTGTGCTTCTAATAATAAAAGGTAACAGGTGAATGAAGACAACAGCACAGGTGAGAATATATGCCTTCAAAGTCAAAAGATGACCGCAGCATATTTCTGGGCGAGCATGAAACTCAGAAATCATTGCATGCTAAGAATAAAGAACAATAAAGTACTCCGTGTGACTACTTTAACTGACATGTTATTGCTGTCCAAAATAGAGATCAAAATGTATGAAAATAACTGCTGAATAAAACATGAAAGTGTGCCTTTTAAAGGTGCTGTATGTTTTTTCTTACTGTGCCAAAGTATATATAAAATAGAAGGAATTAAAAAGAATGTTAGCAAGTTAAAAGATAACAAATTTCAGGAAATTATGGCTTAACGGGCGAATTTTATAAGATATTCCAAGAATACGTTTATGAATTATTATTATTGGTTTTTAAGGAAGCTATAGAAGCTCCCTCCATCTATATGTCAGGGCCTAAATTACATCGTTACCTAAACCCTATAAGGACAATTTGAGGCCTATAACTTTAATTAATAATGATGTAAAATGATTGGCTCAAGTCTTTGCACAAAGAATAAAGTTATGCTGAGATACAATTGTAGATGATAGGATTACATAAATGATAGAAGTTCTATTTTAGTTATATATATATATATATATATATATAAAGCCTTTGATACTGTAAAACGGGTCATCAAACTCAGTCCTGGAGGGCCGGTGTCCCCTAATCAAACACCACCTGAAGCAGGTAATCAAGCTCTTATTAGGTATACTTCTCGTCCAGGCAGATGTGTTGAGGAAAGTTGGAGCAAAACTCTGCAGGACACCAGCGCTCCAGGATTGAGTTTGATGACCCCTGCTGTAAAACATGATTTTCTATTTGATTTATTGGATTTTTTTTTTGGTTTTGGTCAATACAATAGAGCAATACAAACTTTCTATAACTATTGTAATAGTTCAGTTAAACTTGCATGGGGAACAACTCATAGATTTAATATTTCCAGCGGTATTAAACAAGGTGATCTGGACCCGCTTTTTTATTTCTTCTAGTTATGCAGAGACTATAAAAAGACTCTTTTCAAGGAATCAGAATTAAATGTTGTCAGCTTGCTCATGGCACAGCTATCGTTTTGAAAGATATATCACAGGTTAAGAAAATTATAGAACGCCTAAACATTTTTTTATGAAGGGTCAGGGTTAAATTTAAAAAAATTGTTTACCCTTTTTCCATTTAAAGATGATATTTCTTTTACTGAATTTGAAGTTATTCCTACGACGGCGTTTTAGTGCCACCTTCTGAAACTGCAAGATTAAAGTAAAACTTTTAGAGAATAAAGTCGTAATATTTCGAAATTAAAGAAGAAATATTTAGAAAATAAAGTCGAAATACTATGAAAATAAAGGCATAGATTGGGAGCACCTGGAGATATTCCAGTCTCAGCTTTCAAAATCTGCCCGTTTTATATCGAAAAACAAACAATATGTATATTACAACATGACATTTACATTATTACAAAGGCGTTTTAGCGCCACCAAAAAAATATATAAAATCTAACTACGAGAATAAAAATACAGTCAAAATATTACAAGAATAAAGTTGAAATATGAGATTAAAGTCGAAATATTACGAGAATAAAGTCGGCCTAAATTGGGAGAACCTGAAGATATTCCAAAGTATCTGCTTTTAAAATCTGCCAGTTTTATCTCGAAAATACAAACAATATTCATATTATAACATGACATATATCTGAATGACATAGTATTTCTCCTTTATTCTCGTAGTATTTCAACTTTAATCTCAAAATATTATGACTTTAATCTTGTAGTTTTAGGTTTTTTTTGGTGGCACTAAAACATGGTGGTATATTCTAATTAGAAAGTAAGTAAGTTATTTTGGTATCAATAACTGTAAAGATCAATCAAATAGAATACAATCTAATTTTCAACCACTACTACTTTAGTCTACCCTGCCAAAGTATTAGAATTTAGGAATAGAGTTTCTTTTAAAATGTGGTTTGGAGGTCAACAAACTTCCCATTCAGTTATCGAAAAAGACAGGCTCTTTTATATTGGATTCTGGACACAATTTTTCTCCCCATAGACAGATAATATGGAATAATAAAAATGTTAAATATAAAATCAAATCAACTTGTAATATTAACATAAGTATAAAGGATGTTGTTTTCTTTTTTGTTTAAAAAAAACATGAATAAGAGTAATTTCTTTGAATATTTCATATGAATGTCTTGATGGCAATGATTCGTAATTCTGTGAAACAGAGCAGTACCAATGTTACACCGTCTATACGGGATGCGAGTGGCTCGATGAAGTAATATAGAAGTCATTATAATCAGTGAAGCTAACTTACATGAGACGCGAGGGCGAGACAAATCTCCGACAGAAAACTGCTGGCACGTGTGTTCACGTTTCCGGAATTCTTCGCAGCGGAAGTCGTCATAGTTGGGTTAACTTAAAAAGCAGCGAATGGAATGGTACCACAAATACATTTATTGCATTCCAGTTTGCTCAAACTCCACGATAGTGTTTTTAAGACTTCCAATATAAAGAGGAAAAAAACAGAGACTCATAACGGCTGTCAGAAGAGAAAAGTCAGTCTCGGATGGTACTTGCGGATTAATTAAAACTTAATAAAAAATTAGATTTGAGCCATTTTCACATGGTGAAAGCTGAGCGTCCCGCGTTCGTAGTCCGTGCGCGCCATCCACTGACACGCAGGGCTGCCGTTTCTTTCCGCGCTACAGAAGCGCGAGCACACAAGCGCTTTGAAATTGGTGGAAGAAGCGACGCGCCTCGCGTTTTCCACGCGTTTTTAGACGCTTCATGCGAACATACCCTTAAGAGAGTAAGTTACATTTAATGCATCGGTAATACTAATACAAACATTATTTTAGTGTGTTAGGGCAGAAAGATGCAGCTCTTGTTAAACAGCTGGACGCTGGGTTGAAATGCAGCTGGAATTGGTCGGGGTGTCCTTTTATTTAAGGGATGTACATATGTCTTTAGACAAATGTCAATACAGTATTTTTTCAGAACCTGTGCTTGGCTTATTATTCCATTCAACTTATTTGGCTACTGTAAAATTGGCAAAGGAAAACTTTTTTTTTCTGGCATGCTCCGTCTGCAATAGCAAATAGCATTTGTAGTTGATGGTATGTTGTTCAATAATGGTAGAAAACTTATTAGGTTGATTTCTTTGCCAAAAATAAAACAAAACTTGGATGTCAATCACAATGGAAGAATAAACAAGTCCCCTAATGAGGCCGTAATATTTATTGTGTGGGAGTCCCTCCACCTCCCGGCCCCATCTGCGAATTATTTTTACACACAAAATCAGGCATATGCAATACCATAGTTTTATTATTATTAGTTTACAGTGTCATGACGTATACAGTAACTTCATCAGCATCGGAGGACTCAATACAATATATGTTCAATGGTTCCAGCTTTCCTATGGTTTATACATTCCATGGAAGGTGACTGGAGACAAGATGTCAACTTCTGCTCTGGCAATCTCAGACAGATCCTTAGCATTCAAGATCAGGCAACATGTAGGTCTCTGGGCTCCAGGCGACACCACAATCGTCAACAGGACACCTGTTGAGCAGTGAAGCATTAAATACCTTTACACTTTATTTGTCCACTTTAAACAGTTACACTCACTATTGCACATCAGCCAACTCTGATTAGAGCATTAGTAGATTGGTAGGGTTATGTGACATGTTCTTGCAAAGTTTCTTGCAGTCAGTAGAACGTGTGTTATAAGGAACATCAAAATAAACTATCACTTAAAATACAAGCTAGACACAAAATAACTTTGAATATGGCTAACGTCACCCACCATCATCCTCATCCACTCCGTCAGGGTTCTGGACAAACAGCGGCTCTGAAGGGTACGAGTCCGGCTCCTGCCAAACCCAGGTCTCCTTAGTCCTCACATTGAGCTTGCAAATCTACGAATGATCAAAGACAGTCTTAAAAATGCATTGTTCAACAGGAAATACTGACCAGCTGATGTGATTGTTCATACTCTGTCAGGGATAAAGTGGTTGAGGCCCAGCGCATAGGCGTATGTGTAGTTCTTTCCGTTGTTCATTTTGTAGTTGATCTGAGGAAACTCGAAAGCTTTGAGATTGAAAACATACATCACGTAAGTTTTAATGTCCAGATTAATTTGAGCTGCTTTTTAAAGAATATATATCAAGTAGCCGTACCTTGTCGTGGACCAGAGAAAAGCACCTCAGGCTCCAGCCAAATGGTCCCATCAGTCCTCATTGTGGCCGTGGCAGTGGTGTACGGCAGACACACCAGATTCTTGCCCTGCTCCTCCTGCAAGAAATCAGTGGAAATGACTGGTCTTGAAGCATCAGGATTTTCCTCATGTCCATGTGGCATAACATATAAAAAAAATTAATAAATAAATAGGGATGCACAACCAATATCGGAATAGGCCGATAATGGCTTTAAATGTAAATATCGGCAAAAAAAAACAAAAAAACATGCCAGTTAAATTAAATACTATTATATATAATAAATTTATGTGTAATATGTTATATTTTCAAACAAATTATGAGCTTTAAAAGAGTTTCAGAAGTTTTACAACTCTTTTGCTTTAGACCATTTACAAATGTTAAATCATAAAATAAAACCACTGCATAAAAGTCCAGTGATTAATATATAGACGGTTTCAACGACAACAGCGTAAAAAACGTTACTGCGCGTACGTGCTTGTGGCCCTAACTTAACTTCCTGTAGACATCCACATAGAATAACAGCTAAGTCTTTCTAGAGTAGATTATTTTTTTGATCACAAGCGAAATATGTTCGCTGCGTAATTTATTAAAAACACATTCAGACTCATTCTCTGCAAAAAAGGAGGTGCTTTAACCAGAGAAACGAGAGGTTTCCCCGGTAACAGCTGTCTATAGTTTATTTATAATCACTGTCATAAAATAACTTTATTATTGTTTACTTAATTCTAACAAATAAGTTAATGTTAAAAACTAACCAAAATAATTGTAAAAATTATATAATTATATATATATAAATATCAGTATCAGCCAACGCGAGTTGAAATTATTGGATATCTGTAAAAATCCAACATTGTACATCCCTATAAATAAATGTAAATTAAGTGTTAAAAAAAAGTCCCAAAATATATTTTCATAAACTGATTATCTACCATATCATTTTGGTTATTTATTTGTATAATATAAAGCATTTTAAATGTTTCAACACATTTTTAATAAAGACATTTGTTAAAAATCAGCGGAAACATACTTTACAAAGTTCCAAAAGATAATAATTCCAACACATATATAAATGAAACATTATGAAATCATTATCAATTTTAGTTTTGATCTCTAGTAGGCTCGTTAACATTAAACAGGTGGTGGATTTCCCAAAAAAACATTCTGAAATATATTTTTACATTTAAAAGTATATTTTATTGACTATTGATTTAAAATCTAAATCTTAAGCATGTGTTGTTTACCCTGTAGGGATCCAGAGGAAGCACGTATCTCCTGACTTCAGGCTGAGGGGCAATCATGGCATTTCTTTTCACCTCTTCCCAGTTTGCACGCAGGTTTGCCAGCCACAGGTAGTTGTATACAAATTCAAAGCTAAAAGAAATTATCTTATTTTATTTTTTTTTTTAAATCACCTGAAACCATTTCAGAAATCTACTAAATGTATTGGTAGTAAATCATTGTGTTGTACAGCACTTACCCTTTCCAGGCACACAGGTCAACAACAATGAAGCCTGAATCCTCGTAACAGTTGATGTGATGAAAAAGACCCATCGCAGCGGTCCTGAATTTATAATCGATGTATTCTCCTGGATGCTTCCTCGCAATGTGTAACCAAGTCTGTGGAAATGAACACAACATGCATCTAAGGTTCAAAGCTGCATACAGCCTTCACTGTTCTACATCATCGGTGTAGAGTAACTCATGTGTGATCAAGAGATGGATGCAGAAACATACGCCTTTCTCCTCATCAGATTCAAAGCAGTCCATATAGTTGGATCCTCGGATACTCCAGGCGCTCAGGAACTTCAACAAGTTGATTTTAACAGGCGTCTCAACAAAGACAAAATAGTTTTCTGTCATCCCAAAACTAGGAAGGGAAAGATACGAAGAAAAGATTCAAACACGGACCTTCTAGCAACAAGATAATATTGAGAAACTTGTTTATATACCGTTAGAAATGTAAAAAAATATATTAGTTGAATACAGTATGTTCTCATACTTATTGTTTTTTACTCAGAATTTTATAATAGTGCTTTGATCTGTTTGCAAAAGTGACTATTTATCAAAGTGTGATTGTTGGTGAATTGTACGAAAACTAGGTTCAGTTTTGCCATATGCATCTTTATAAAGATTAATTACAATATGGTATTTCGAAATCGTAAATAAGACAAAGGTACAAGAGTGTGTTTTACAAGAAAATACTTTTTAGTTTGTTCTACTTCATGTGTAATTCATTAATTAGTTATAACTTGCTGTTTCGTTTTGATTAACTGAAATGTATCAGCAGTTTCTAAATGAAATCAGTTTTCTTCAGTGTAGTATATTGAAGCCAGAACCATTTAAAACATTAAAGTGGTCATGTGACGCGAAACACGCCTCCACTTTTCTCCGTCACAGAGTGGGTTTATTTTCAAACACCGCCCAAATGTTTCCGGAAAGAGAGAAGGCGGAGCTATTATTGTGTCTGTAGTGTTGCTGCGGGCGCCATGTTCTGGAGACGCTGTGTGTCGTTGTGAAA
>JAUMHR010000043.1:1196914-1215048 GCA_032361145.1 Enteromius fasciolatus
AATTAAAGATTGAAGAGACTAACAGTCACTGATTTTTGTTGTTGTACTGAATTTCCAAAAATGTCCCAACTTTCCTAAAATTTAAGGTTGTGTAATTAAAGGGTTAATTTGCTGAAAAAATGAAAATTAGCCTCAAGGCATTCTAGGTACATATACAGTACTTTCAGGCGAATCCAATCGAAGTTATATTAAAAATGGGTGGGTAGTAAAGAAGTAGTCAAATAAAGTGCATCCATCCATAAGAAATAAATAAAGGCCTCCTGTAGTGAACTGATGTAGTTGTGTAAGGAAAATATCTATATGTAAAACATTATAAACACTTTTCTCTCACTTTTGCTAACTGTTGTAGGCGAAGCTGTGATGAATGCAGAACTGCAGAGAGACAACAAAATAAAATGTTGGTGGCAAGTTAGAAGCACAAAATGAGAAAAATGTTGGAGAAATTCGATGTAAGTCAAGAGGACATGGGTTTTGTTAAAGTAAGGAAACTCTTGAGATTAGCATATCTCACCGGCGCTTACGCTACACATACATCCTACAAGTGTTTATTACGTTTTAAATATGGATAAAAAACACATCCATTCACTACAGGAGGCATTTATTTACCACATGGAGCGATTTCTTATGGATGGATGCACTTTATTTGACTGCTTTTGGACTATTGAACAAAAGAAAACAACACACACATCCGTCCAGTGCAATTAAAAAGACAGTTTTTAAAATAACTACTTTTAGTTTTGGGTGAACTAACCCTTAAAGTCAATATATTTGCTGCTGAAAAGCTACATTGCATATTTCTTTTCAAGTATTTAAATGAAGAGGCTGTTGTGTAAATGTACCCTATTTTGCTGCTGAACATTCTTAATGATATTTATGGAAGATTCTTATAACATTTTTCCTATTTTAAAATACACTCTCATAATGCTGAGAAAAAAACAACTACATTCTTTGAATGTCATCAGAATTTTATTTTTACTTGATGAATGTTCTTATAACTTTGAGATAAATCGCTAGCATATAAAACATGCATTTTACAAGCTGGGTGAAAATAAGATTAGTAGAACGCTGTGAGAAACATTTCTGCAACCTTTAAATAACATTCTGATTACAATAAGAGAAATGGATATTTTAATGCTTTTAAATTTTTTTTTTTTTTTTTTAATAAATCAGTGTTCAAATAATATTTATTACATTATATATATTATATTCAAATAATATTATATTTTAGGTGAAAATAAAGAAAATAGATGTTTTTTTTAACTTAACTATCATAATCACAACAAATTCGAGTATTTGAACATTTTGGCGACATTTAACCAATCAGAGCAGTGTTTAACTGGATCAGATGTAGGGTTTACGCTAACAAAACTAGGATACACTTACCCCTGATCTCTCATCATAAATCTTGATTCCACCAAAAGACACAGTCAAGAAAATCCTCTGTTTGTGGTTCCCTTTTGACCGCGCTGAAGCAGCAATTCCCTGCGGCATTAACAGAGAAGAAACGAGGGAGTGAAGAATTAAAAGCAAGCATGAATGGAAATGTCTGCAGTAAAGGTAAATTCTCACTTTATTAGCATGCACAGAGGATGTTTGCTCAACTCTTCTCGTTTTTAAGGTCACTTTGAGACTCTTTAGCACTTCTAAATGCTTAAAAAATGTGTCTAGATTGCTAATTTTCTCAGACTTCTGAATTCAGACTAAAAAGAAAGCTATGGTGCTGAGTCAAGTCTTTGAAGCAGACGTTCTCATTTTATTAGCCTTGTTCTAATAATGCATTCAGAAAGTGTTCA
Source organism: Enteromius fasciolatus (assembly GCA_032361145.1). NCBI lineage: Eukaryota > Metazoa > Chordata > Actinopteri > Cypriniformes > Cyprinidae > Enteromius > Enteromius fasciolatus. Next base: position 1,198,708 of record JAUMHR010000043.1, read on the forward strand.
GACCACTTAATAAATGTATTTATTTTTTTGCTATGTGAAAGGAGTCTGAAACTCTTAAGGGGTCCTATATTCATATTGTTATTAAAGGAGTCCTTGTTTGATATGTCACAAAGTGGTCAATTAGAATATCACTAAAAAACCCACTTTATATTAGGTGGCCTTAAATACTATGTACTCACAACAAAAACTAAGACTTTGTAAAAGCGCATAATATACAGTAGGATCCCTATAAGGGAAACACAATGAATATGTGATCCATGCAATGTTTTTCCTTTGTTTGCACTTGCATTTTTCTATCCAGAGTGACTCACAAATGCAGAATATCACAAGCTTTGTAATTTGTATAAAATAATACGTCCCGCTGTCTTATATCCTAGCTCAGCTTTACTGAACTGCTCTTCGAGGACTCTTTACCTTCAGCTTCATCATGGAGTCCTGGCATAGCTTGTCTCCGCGCGTGGCCGTCACATCATCAATCCCGATCAGCTTGGCCTTGTAGCTGACGCCCTCGCCCCTGAAGCGCTGAATCAGGGCCTGCTCGCTGCGATCCCGACCTGCACAAACACCACCGACACACGAGTCTCATGGAATTGCTGTTGCATTTAACTATGGTTAAATACAAAATGATCAAAACTGTTAAGACAGTACATATATGAACCTGGAACACAAAACTAGCCAACTGTTTGAAACTCATACATCATCGGAAAGCTGAATAAATAAGAGTGCTTGTTGTTTCTCTGATCACAAACGCAGACATGGTGTTATGTTTGCGAGGTAAAAACACAGAACTCATGATAATCAGTCTCCACTGGATCAACAAATGCCTGGTTTGTAATGTGTTTGATTGTTTTGGTGACACAGCATCACATTACGGTAAAGAGCGAAACATTTCCACCAGATGCATGCAGTATTCGTCCAATCGCAATGCACTGGATAGCTGGCCAATCAGAGCACACCTCGCTTTTTAAGAACGATTAGCTTTGTACCAATCAACCCGTTTCAGGAGGCGGGGCTTAGAGGAGAAACAAAATCTACAGTATGCGGAAAATAATGTGTTTATTGCACCTTAAACCGCATAAACACATTGCATTACAACAAATACATAAAATAATGTTCTTTTAAGCAACATCTTATGTAGCATTTGTAGGAGTTTCAATTTCGGATGCAATATTTACGGAGAGTATTCAAATGAATCACGAGATTTACTGACGCTCATTATATCACTGGTATTTGCGCCATTGTTTAATGGACCAAAGCTTTAACTGTGTTCTGGTTTTAAAGTGTCCTGCTGAAAGCCACATTTGCTCAATGTTTTGGTCTATTCTCGGATGACGACGTAAATCTTTTGGATGCGTTGAAATGAAAGTAGATCAGTGAATCTCCTGGAGGAGCGTGTGTGAGCCAGCGAATGTTCATCAGCTCTGTGAGAGCAGGACAGATGGCAGCATATGGGGAGGAGGACCGGAGTCTCCAGACGCACCAATCTGTCAAGAGGCTGTTTAGATTTTGGAGTCCTGACACAGAAACTCGTTGACCTTTCAACCCCCGAGAGACAAATTACCAGATATGCCTCATATTTAATGCAGAACATACAGTATGGTTTATTATGAATCAGAGAAGTTAACTAAAGAGAAGTTAAGAGAGTTAAGATGTATAAATATGAACTATGTTTTAACAAAATCAATGTTTTAGTCTTTGAGAAATTCTCTTTTAATTACTTTTTAAAAGCTGACACTAAAACCGAACTAGTTAAAAAAAAAAGACATAATACATAGGAGTTATTACAACTTCTAATGTCTGATGTATTTTCAATATTAGTTTTGCTGAGGATGAAGAGGTCACCAACTGACCATGGACTGGGTGGTTGCACAAATAAATATTAATTGGTTCTATAAAGAAATATTCACTCATGATAACTGATTCACAATCTAGGTAGAATCCACTACCTGGTGCTCTTTGTAAAGCTTTATGGAAAACACACAAATGTCTTGCAATGATAGAAACAAATATAATAATTGTACGGATTTTCTTTGCATATGTAGCAGAGTGAATATTCTGCCCCATATCTTGTTTTGTGGTTGTGATTTAATGGATAAAATTTGTTAAAATAATAACTACATTTTATTTGTTTATTTATAAATTGGATATTTTTCAAAGAACATATCTGTGAAAATCTGCTTTTTTGCTCGGTGCTTCAGTTTATGATTTATTTTTTCACTTATTTTTGAGTCAGCAGTATTTTCTGATCTGGTATCATGTGTCATCACAAGTCTAGATGTGATGAAAGTGTCTCAGTGTGCTCAACACAAAGAAGCTTTTGTGAAACATAAAGGTTCTTCAGATGTTAAACGTTCTTTATGGAACCATTTAGACAAAAATGTTCTTCTGTGGCATCATGAGGCACCTTTATTTGTAAGAGTTTAGCCAGAACTGCCTTAAATTACTCTATGTGTTTGTGTGTGTGTGTTGCTCCCATGACGGCTGTGTGTTTGAATCACTTTTCACATGGATTTCTGTCGGTAAGCTGCGGTTGCTATGGAGATGGAAAAAATTCAAGGTTGAGGCAATTTCATTTATCATTTATGGGCAGAGAGAGCAGAACACAGGTATACTGCATCTCTCATCAGACACAACATCAATGATTTCCAATTTGAGCAGAAAAGAATATAACATCATGCCAATGTACAAAATATAGTCCCTCTGTCAGTACATACAGTAAACTCGTTATGTGATAAAGAACTTCAGCAGCAGGCTTGAAGCATGTTTTTGTAGGGCACAGTTATATATTCTCTCTCAATGACACACAATGTCCTAAAGTCACCCTCGTCACCCAATCTCACCTAAATATTTAACTAGATTTGAACATTTCTTAAACAAAGGTGGCTGTGAAAATAAATCTGCATTATTTATCCTTTTGATCTTTCATTCAAAAAAATTCACAAAATTCTAATCTATCATAGAAGTAAAACAATTGAAATGGGTGAAAAAAACCTTTTAAATAAATTTAAAATAAAATTCATATTCACAATTTTGAGCATTCCAGGGTGATTATGAACATGAAATTAACCAGCCATGGTTTCTTGTTTCACAGAAATATATATAGGAGAGAAAACAAAGCCCAAATTCCCTTAATCATCAACACTATGAGAAAAAACAAATACTATATTTATGATGTGCATACACGGCGAGGAGAAGAGTTTGAGTGGCTAAAGACTCTTCAAGGACCACAGCTATTGTAGAAAATAGTTGAGTCTCAGCATCAAAACAACATCAGCACATGTTGTTCAGGAGGGTTTAAGAAGTATTCTCCTCGCTCATCCAAAAACAATCTCCAGCATGTTCAGTTGTCAGACAGGACTGGAACTACAAATGGGACTGGCTTCTATGATCAGATGAAACTAAAAAATGAGTTTTTTAGCAGCAAACTCTCGAGATGTGTTTGGTGAACACAGGGATAAAAAGTACTCCATGTGTCAGTGAAATATACTGCTGTGTGTTTGATGTTGTGAGTCTATATTTCTGCTGGAGGTCCTGGACGTCTTGTTTAGACACGTGGCATCATGGATTCTATCAAATACCAACAGATAACAAATCAATAATTCACTGACTCTGTTCGAAATCTAATAATGGATCATGGTTGGGTCTTCCATTGGGACAATTATCCAAACACAAACATCAAAATAAACACAAGAATTAGTCACTGAGCACAAAATCAAGCTCTTGCCATGTCTGTCCCAGTCCTCTGACCCGAACCCTGAGTGAGGAGAACTAAAGAGGAGAACCAGCATGGAGCTGGTGATCTAAAGGATCTGGAGAGATTCTGGATGAAGGAATGCTCTCTTTTCTCGTATCAGGTGTTCTCCAAACTCTTCAGGCATTACAGAAGAAAACTCTTGGGAAAAGGACGTAGCAATAATTGGGTGCCAGTAATTGTGGCCAACATGTATTGGAGAAACACATTTATTTCATCTTGAGTTTTTTTCACCCATTTCAATTGTTTTACTTCAATGATAGGTTAGAATTTTGTGAATTTTTTGAATGAAAGATCAAAAGGATAAATAATGCAGATTTATTTTCACAGCCACCTTTACTCAGATTTACCAAGGGTGCCAATATCAGTGGAGGGCACTGTAAATCACTACAGTTAGTCTATAATAATGAATTCTAAGGGAATTAGTTTCCTTGTTGAGATTGTGATCTAATTTCTATAATTACACATCATGTCAGAACCCAATCAGGGACACAATATCAACATTGGGGTGCAAAGATGATAATCAATGCATAATAAGTTCAGTGTCAGTTTGCACATAGCCCAAAGCTATAATATGAAATCAGAAGATTTGTAATATAAGGCATAGTCTACCTGGTTTAATGGCATAAACGTACCTAGGTGCACTTTTTAGCGAGACACAATGAATGCTTTTGAATGTTATCATCACACAGCAATACATACCTATATCAATGCAATAAAAATGTGCCAGGGTTCACGTGCCAGTACCTCATATTGCATCTAGAGGGTAATTAATAACTGCGATTACACTAGTCATATTCAGGCTGGTTTGATAACATCAGCACTTTCAGCAAAACAAAGACAGAAAGAAATGATCTGGACCGACCTCGTCTTCTGGACTCCTTCTTGACACAGAGTTTGACATCTGCTTGAAGTTCTGCCTCTGTTGACATCCTCCCGTGTCTCTGTTCCTCTCAGTAGCATGTGGATGCTTATCCTGTATGTTCCTCTAGTCTTCACAACGCTGGCATATTGAGCTTTACGTCCAGTATTGAGACAGAACCAACTGCTCCAGTTAGTGAGATGGTCTGTGTTTGCTCTGTGTGTTCCTGTATTGAAGTTGAACAGTGTTCCTCGGATAGTTTCGCAGCTGATCCAGTAGCATTATTTTTTATCAGCGCTGGGCTCAGACACTATGGAGAGAGACAGAAATAAAAGAGTTGTTCATCACAGACTGTACAGATGCTGCTGTTACACATGTAAGCTAAAGATCTTATTTCTGATTTGCGAGAACTACCATCAAGTCAACTGAATTTCTTTATTCCCCCAATAAAGTCAACTGTGTCATATCTGATACACAATTATCAGCAGTGAATTGACGTCTGATAGTTTAGGTTTAAAAGAATTCAGCGTATGTCTTTCCAGCTTGAGTTTATGTTGTAGTTAATAGTATTCCTCTAAAAACCTACCAATTCATGAAGAACATTGGGGTTTTTTGCTCTTCAAAGACTTCTGCTGGAGAAGTCATGCATCATTAATAAATAACCTTTCATTTAAAGAATGATGAAGGTTAGGAAAGACTGTGATCATCAGACGCAGCAGATCAGAAGATGTGTGTGTCCATCTTCACATCAAATAAAAGCACAAAGCCTGCGCTGTCACTCAGGAACAATGTGGTTTTATTAAGACCGTGACAAAAGACTGATTTAATGTGATGAATGACTGGCGTTTAACTAGGTCACCCGCACACGCTCCAGCACCGCGTCTCATCTGGGTCAGAGCTGACGAGCATTGCTATTGCCCTCTAAACCAGAGAAACACTTCACATACGCTTGCTTACGTTCGGCATCGGGACACGTTTACAGGATTGTAATCTCCTTTCCGACTGTCACGTGGGTCAGGTTTTGTTATTGTTTCATTTGACGCATGCCTGTATTTTGTCATGTGCTTTTATTTGGGCGTTATTTCGTAATCTTCACTGGTGTGCTGTTTTGGCTCACATTTATCATGTATATGATTCCATTTTGCATGAATACCTGTTCGTTACCTTTCAAAATAACGCTAGTAACACATCAGTGTGGACCCGGGAAAAGGCAGTTTCAACATCATCACAGCCCTGGATTTTCTACCAAACCTCCACTGCTTGTTCAGTTTGACAGTAATCTGTCCCATCATCACTCTTCCATACACTCCACAAATAAAAGTGCTTTATGTTGCCACAGAATAAGAATGTTTTTGAACGAGCCTTTAAAATCTAAAGAAGCTTTCGGTTTCACAAAAGCTACTTTGTTGCAAAAAAGGTTCTTCAGATTATAAAGAGACTGACTGAATGCTTCTCTGTGGAAGCGAAACTGCCATTGCTGTGAATATCCTTTTAAGCCCCTTTATTTTTAAGAGCGATGCTGACTGAAATGATCAGAGATATGTTGATATCTCTTAACAAAACTAATAGATTATTAATTCTTTCAACAAAATCAAACACACCTTATCAATACTGAAACCCACAGCATCTTCAGATGTTGTTGCAATGTAACAGTTGTGAACAATATGAACAAATAATTAGCAGAGTGTGTTTTTTTTTTTTGGCAACTAATAAGAATGTTAAGGTATTCCAAACTGCAATTCTGTTTTTAGATTTAAAATAGTTCAAAAGGGTAATATGAAAATAATATGAATGGACCTTGAATGATTGTGAACTGTCAGATCTCATGATGTGACAAAAATAGATTTCATCTGATTACCTTAAATATTAACATTACTTACCTGTGTTATAAACTGAGCCCCCAGCATCACTAGTCATACAGTAATTCAACTCACTATATCTCAATTTCAGAATTATAATTATATGAAAGAATTATATTACACTTGCTATTCCACTTTTGAAAGGCCAAATTTACATGTAATCAAAATTGAAATAAGAAAACCAAAAGAAATACTATTATTTACTACCAGATCAAACAGGTTCATTCATTCCTACAAAATCACAGGCAAAGGTCAAGGTGCTATCAGTAATGTTGTGTTTACTGCGTTATTTTCATCATTTTGGTATTTTGTCTTTGTGTTTTATTTTTGTTTTCTGGACAGGCCAATAAACTCTGATTCATCCTGTGTGTATGTATAATCTGATTCATCACGGTGGGTTTGATTCCCGGGGAGTCAGCTTGCTGTAGTATACAGTGCTTCCCAATTCCAGTCCTGTGGACCTCCTGCTCTTCACATTTTGCATGTCGCCCTTATTCAGCACACCTGAATGAGGTTATCAGATTATTAGTTCATGGATCTCTCTCCTAACGAGCTAATGATTTCATTCAGGTGTGTTAAGTAAGAAAGACACACAAAATGTGCAGAGCAGAGGGTACCTGCTGTAGTATACGGCCCAGAGCCGGCCCTAGGCATCAGCGAACTAAGTGGCCACCAGAGGGCCCCCAATTTCTTAAAACCTTTAAACTATGCTCACTCTCCATTGAACTCTATTGGTAGCGACAGAACTTGCGACCATAGTAGCTTTTGGGAAACGCCCCCTGGTCAGATCAGATCTCAGTTCATTAGCATAGTTCCTGTTTGAACATCAAAACATCAGCAAATAGACATTTTAATATAATATAACATTTTACTTGATTAATGTTTTTGTCTTCTGCGTACTTTCCTGAGTATATAATTTTGTAATACAAATAAGCTTCTGTTTCATAAATCGATAACAGCTTAACATTATTTACCTTAGCTTACCTTTTGGGTGCTATTATACTCCCATATCATTCTGCCTCAGTTAGCTAGATCAGGAGTTTTACAGACGCTCTCAGCTGGTGCAGTCTAATAAATCATGTCAAATATCAAAATGATGATTATATCTGATGTCTGTCTTGGCTTCCTGAAGGATCCCTCTTTTTGCACGTATATTAGACACATATTACACAAAGGAAAGAAGGATCACGTTCTACAAAACATTGCACAACTAGTCATCGTGCAAACTGCATCATGCACTGATCTCACCACTCAATGCGTATAAATAATACACCAACTAAAAAACAAAAAATATTATATACATCTACCCCACAACCCTGATCCTACCCATTTGGTGTACTGTTTATGTGCACATTCATAGACAACTGGATATAAAGCATTTGAAATATACTAATGAACTCAGGGATGGTCTCACTCGGATGAACTTTTCTAAATAAAAGAGGGTAATATGTAATAATAAAGAGCTGAGCTTGATATGTAAGCGCTTTACTCTATGTGAAATGCCAGTATCAGACAGGAGGAGCGTTTGTGAGCTAAGGTCATGCGGTGCGCTTCAGTAGTAATGAGATCAAGCCTCGGTGTTTCGTTCCCCGCAGGAATCTGCATCATGTCTGTTTGTGCTTCTGCTTTACTTCCCCTTTTGTGGAAAAACTGTGTGAACGAGTAACTCCGTTTCCAGAGCACAGATGAACCTACAACAGCTCATGATACAGCTTCTTTGTCTTCCTAGTAGGCCTACTTAAAGAAATCATGGGCTACAACTTGGTGCTGACTCATCTAAAAGGTCATAGTATTTTTTATCATCCATCAGAATCACTCGTCCCCTTTTTAGTGAAATGAATCTCCAAAAATAAATGTAAATGTAACCTACAGTAACATGAAGCAGCTGCCAATTGGAAAACTATTGGACTACACTATCGGAGACTTGGTTGCATATTTTCCTCATAATTTGGACAATTTTATGATGATTCCCGATTGAGAACACGTGCCTTGAAGGCAGCTGCTGCTGCTGGAATCCCCAAATGTCAAACGCTGGACTGGGATTGGGTTCAGAAGTCCACTGGGACTCGATCAGCTTCTCAGACTAATGAGACTAAAGCAGTGCTTCCCGGTTCCTGGAGGCATCAACAGAACACATTCCCCCATGCCTCTTTGATTATGCAGGAAACACTTTATTAAAGGGGTCATGACATTTTATTTTATCCTGGGGACTTGTGAAATATATATGGAAGCCGGTATATTAAAAAATAAAAAGATAATTTTGACTTTTTATCTTATTATGATTGTGTTTCTTGTAACTAAGTTTACATCTCAATAATATTTAATATTTAACTTTTTTTTCACAGAAATGCATGATATAAAGTTACAATTATGGTTTGTAAAACCAGAAGTCTGATCTAGAATTCGAGCTGGAATAGTGAGAAAATAAAGTGAATTCGGACATTTATTTTATTAATTTTTTTGCAACAGTTGCCTCGTTATAAAAGTCACAATGACCTTTTTTAATTTTTATTCAGTAGCAGAAACTGCCTCCAATACATATTACACTGTATAAAATGACTGTGATTTTAACTGTAAAAAACTGTAGAAAATGCTATGGTAAAAACTGTTCCTGTAAAAAGAACTGAAAGTACTATGTTTCTATTCTTCTTCGTTATGTTTATTAGGGTTGTATGTAACATGTAATGTTGTTAAACTAATGTTTACTGCATATTGTTCTCATCATGATGGTGTTTAGTGTTTGTGTGAATACACTGCTCAAAAATTAAGAGAACACTTAAACAGCACAACGTAACTCGTAATCAATCACACTTCTGTGAATAGTAATCAGAAATGTTTCTAGAGCAGTAATTCAGTATATTAGAATGATTTCTGGAGGATCATGTGACACTGAAGACTGGAGTAATGAACATCCCAGCAATCACTTCATTTGTAATATTGCATTGCACAACTGTAGTAGTTTTCCTATGTTTAATTAAAATGAATACAATTAGTGATGTTCATGATCAGCTGACAAACGTTAGGAAGTGAATGGGTGATGACAATGCATGTAGGACAACATAACATGATATTGTCTTGTTTGAGCATTTTCATTTTCAACGAATCATAGCTTTTACACACCGCACGAGTAAAGTTCAGATCTGTGCTGCTCTCAGCTGTATGTGACGAATGTGACGTCTCTACAAATGCACACACACACATTGCACTCCACTACAGAGTATAATCATGCAGTGTTTCAGTAGTCCGCTTGTAAATCACCAGGCCTTATTGAAAATGAACAACGTCCGTTCACTTTGTTGCAGCAAAACACTGTCAAGCCCCTTTATTCTATTGAAAACAATTGAAATCATTTGTCAAAGTGATATTTAATTATAATGTAGTCAAAGACCTGCAACAACGCAAGCATAATCAACATGGCATAATAACAATCAGTGTTAATAACTCGTACTGATATTCACAACAACAGCACTCCGGCTCATGCAGAACTGCTTCGTTTAAATTAACCAGCATCACTTATTCATATCTGCTACACTACCACTAAGTCTCAATCTTCTATTATTTAAGCATCAGTTGGAAAAATGCATTTTAAATGTTCATCTATTTTCCTGCGAGTCTGATAAGATCCCAACCCCCAGCCCCAAAAACCACAGCATGCAAGCCAGAATTACAATCTAGTCTCCTAATATAAGAGTCTTCACATGATACAGCAGTTGAATTATTCACATGAATAAATAGGTGACTGACTGTGTTATAAGATCACATCCTCTGAAGTTTTCAGCAGCTAATGCAGTCACAAAAAAGCGTATTCCCATTTGGTTATATTTGCAGCTAATTCATAGATTAAGGAAACCTATATGGTCCTGAGGATTCAAATAAGTTACACATAACGCAGGTTTTATTTACTACAGGGGAAAATATTGATCAACAACCAATAGCATTTACTAAAACCGAAAAGTCATGCATGTATCGCTTCCTCATCGCCAATTCATCTTCGAAATAAGAGTTCATTCACAACATACCTGTCTCAGAGAAATCCACTCCAACTCAAGCATGCAAAAACGACTCGCTTTAAAAATGAAGCAAAATAAGCACACTCAAATCAAGAGTAACATGTAACGCCGCGCACCTGTGACAGCAAGCATCGCGTGCAAGCTACTCACCTAACATCAAACGTCGCGATTACTTCCAACGCATCGCTTTTATTGCAGTGTCCAGTGGACAAATGATGAGTCAAATCCAGTCTTCTCCGTTCAGCGCATCATCTGCATGTGAAATGAACAAGTGCCAGCGCGAGAAGTTGCTCAGATTCAGCCCCTGCCTTCAAAATCCCCCCAAAAATACTCGATCGCGAGGACGCTTGACGGACACGAAACGTCTCTTTTCCACCAGAATAATCAGCTCTGAAGAGAAATGAGGCGATGGGGCGGGAGAGAGACCCCCGTCACAAAATAATTCAAATGCACAGAGGATAATGCGGAGATGAGTGAAGGGGGATGGGAGAGGATTAAGTGGAAATGGGGGAATCAGAAGCCCACCCTTACATACATAACACACATGCCCAAGTCATTTTATTTATATATTTTGCGTGCTATGTAGGTTAGTGTAATCGTGTAGCCTAATGAAGTATAGAAGAGTGTATAAACTGCAAGGATCGTTTTCAGTTTGCTGTCCATCCCAAAATTGGCAGGAGTGATGCAGACAGTGGTCAGTGAAGCGTCCTCCTCTCTCCAGCTGGCTGGCTGTAGTTGGCAATAGTTCATAGAATTTTAAGGATCTGGATCAGATGCCTAATCTGATCTATGCATATAGTACATTAGTCAGGTATTCTCACGTATAATTACGTATGCTTCTGTATTCAGTGTTCAAATATAAAAGACATGGGTGTCATCGAGTTTACAATGGTTGGTCACTTCTGTAGTAATATTCCCAATGAGTGTCGCAATGTAGCCTACGTCTGGCCCATTTTTTCCAGAGCAGTCACACATGACTGACATGTGGCTTCTAACATGTAAACACTAATCCAAACATTAACAGATGCTTATCCAGTGAGAAACAGTGACGTCAGTGTGTCAAGCACATGCTTCTTGTTTTTTACTGAATCCTGCTGGACATATCGTTTTAATTTGTGATTTATTTATTTTTAAAAATAAATTTCAGATATGTTGTCCTCATCTGTAAGTCACTTTATGTAAACGTGAAATATTCTTAATTAATGCATGAACCAACACTATTTTTAATTGGTGTATTATTCCTAATTTTATTCTATTTTCCGTTGCTTTTACAAAATATTTCATAATTCAGATAGTCAGTTCAGGCAAACAAACCATGCCATGAAGGCTTTGACTGTGAAATAAAACTTAGAGCGCAATTGCTTACTAATAAATAAACAAATCTTGAAAAAGTCATACGGCTTGAAAAAACCTGCATTGTTCTGGAAAGTTTATTAAGGCCCATTGTGGACTGTTTCAGGCAATAATCGGATCTTACTAGAAATAAATGAGCAATTTCCTCTCTTTGGCAGTTGTGTCACCCATGTGAATAATCAGAGTCTATTCACAATCATCTGCACTGTGAAATTGTCATTGATGGAAAGGAACTGACCCTTGACTCTGCCTCCTTGCAAATTTTGCTGCTCTTTTGTTCCAGTTCATAGTGGCTGGTGTAAACTGGTGCATGGCACACTTTAGCTTGCCATACCACACTAACATTAGATATACCATATAACAACACACAATTTAGAGATAACAGCAATACAACATCCAGCAAGCAAATGTTTAGTCAACACTGCCTCTCTCTCTCGCCATTTAGTAACATGGCTCATTGCTCTAGTGAGTTTGGAGGCAACAACCTAACACAACATTAATCTGCTTGTAGCTGGAATTCTACATCGGGACAAATAGAAGGCAGCTGATTGATGTACGAACTAAATAAGAGCGGTCCAAGTACGGGTGGAACACCTCATAGTAGTATTAAAAACAGAGGAGCGATGACTACAAACTTTCTAATTTTGTGTTCTACTTCGTAAAATATGATTCCATCTACTGATGGAAAACGTTAAGTATAATTTTTTTAATAAATACTTGATAGTTTACTTAATGCTGTTGTAGATCATTAGAGCAGGAGATACCTTTAGACCCAAACACAACAAATCAGCTGCCTAGTTATTCAAACGAAGCCTTCATACTGTATGTCTTTAACACAACTGAGTGAAGTCATCAACTCAGCAGAGGCTTTGAGGGTTACATTTTGTTCAAAATAGAAAATAGACATCTTTCGTTCATACAGGCAAATAGATATATGCCTATAGATCTTATAGATTTAGGCTGCAAATGACAAAGTAAAGAGAAGGCTCTTCTCATTATTCACCTTCACCTGAGCATGATCCGGCACGCAGATATTTTCATAATAAAGAAAGTGTTCATCATGTTTCGTATTCAAAATGGCAAACAACTACTTCTGCTTTATTTCCTCTATATGTGTCTGCAGTTCTAGTTCCAGTTTCCCTTTTTTAATGACTACTGCAACCTGCTGGCATGGAAACTTACTTCCTCTCATGCAGGCACAGATTGTTGGCTGTGGTCTTTGTGGTGTGTTCAAGTGCATGTTTTGACCCAGACACAGGTGACATCAGGCAGCAATGCAGTCAGCTTTAGTCAACGCTAATTCTTTGATGTAGGCTTGCCTTTAGTTCAGTGTGTCATACTGAAGCCCTCACATTGTTCTGTCAGATCCTTTTTTGAGGAACTTTAGAAGATTTGCAAGACACATGTCGGATCTGGCTCAAGATGACACCACACCACTGTACACTTTTCAGGATGATCTAATGAGGTGTGCAGAACACTGAGCAGCATCGGCCAGGTCCACAGGATCTGTGCTGGTTAAGATGTGAGTCGAAGAAAACACAGAAAAGCAGAATAAAGGTGAAATGATGTTTCTGAAAGACCTCTTCACACCTCCCCATCCCTAAAGCCCTCCCAACTCCTGGCAGGAGTGTTTATCCTGTGATTCATGTTATGGCTTTTAGGAGTGGATTTGTAAGAGAAACACTGCTAAGCCTCTTTCCCGACAGTTTTAATGGCATATTAAAGTACCAGTTAATGCTGAAATGTCATAGTGAAAGGTTAGGGCAAAATTTACATTTCAGAAGTGACATAATATGCAAGCAGCACGTGACAGATACTGATATTGCTGGAAAATAACATGCAATGGAAGTTGACTATACACAGTTTATATAGGCAATTATGCATATTTATTACACGGCTCTCTGAAATGCTTGATTCTGATTGGTCAGTTGAGACATTTGCAGGTTCGTTCTTTTCGAATAATAACTGCTCCGAAGTAATAACGCATAACAGGCGTTCTGCCATTTTTTGTCATTTTTTTTATTGTCAAAACCGCAAACATAACTCATAATTACTATATTTGCATTACTGTAAAGGTAGGTTTAGGGTTGAGGTATGTGTAGACATTAATAAAACATAAATTGACAGGTAGCATTTTTCGTTGTTAATTTGTACTATCTACTTTTTAATGTGAGGTAGGAAAATCTGGCAGGGTAGCACAAATCGGCAGAACACCGGGACTACTTGTGTGTTTAAATCCCTCCGCGCCAACAAAGATTACCGTTTGGCGCCATCTTGTGACAAACACTGGACAACATAAGGTGCAATAAATAACTAAAATACATCCGTTGTTATATATTCATATGCAGATGTTATAAATTGTCTTACGTTGAATGTTAGTCACGTGGTACTATATCGTTTCGCGAAAGGATGAAAATGTTAATTTGAAACAAATACTCCAATAAAATGTTTCAAATTCATATTCATGTTCAGTTTTTTTCCTTATGTGGCAAGTAGCCCTGTAATAAGCGGGATAATGCACAGGCAGCCGGTAGTTATCGCGAAATAAGCCCCTTCAGCGTGATACAAGATCATGATCACACTGTCGGGGCTTATTCCTGCGATAATACCGGCTGCCTGTACATTATCCCTTACATAATCGATTTTGCATCAAATTACCTACATTTTATTACAGAGGGAGTAAATAAAGCTTAGCTATAACCTTTCATTTTTAAAAGTGCCAGATGTACTGTGTTTTTATTTTCATTTTTGTTATGTGACTTCTATCTCTTATACTGACTTAAGGAGCGAGAGAAAGAGAAAGCTTTGGGTACTAAATGATGTTTGGTGCACATTTTAGTGAATGAACACTGCATATAACAATCCATACTGTCATTTTAATTTTCACTTTTAGAGGCATATTTATCCAACATCACCATCAGCTGATCTTAAACTTTCCTCTCAAATGAAATTGTATATTGACAACATCTAGGGCAGGTCCTAAAAAATATGTTGTAAAGTCAGTGCTGTAGTCTGACCAGACAGACCGCTACATAACATTTGTTAGAGTTAATAGAATGGACTTGGGTGAACAAGAAACAAAAATAATGAGGAAATATTGCATGTGTTTGGTTGTGTGAAGACTACAACAGAAAGACAAAGAAACCTAGCCTCAGAAGTTTATAATGTGACTGAACTCACTGACCTACATTCCACAGCAGTGATGATACTCAGAGCATCAGATCCCACACGCACCTAACTGGGTTCTGCATGGATTCATTGCAACCAGTTAAACCACATGTACAGCACAAGTGGAAGA
The DNA here is from genome assembly GCA_032361145.1 of Enteromius fasciolatus. NCBI lineage: Eukaryota > Metazoa > Chordata > Actinopteri > Cypriniformes > Cyprinidae > Enteromius > Enteromius fasciolatus. Next base: position 1,213,841 of record JAUMHR010000043.1, read on the forward strand.
CCTCCAACACATAAACTCTTTAGAAGTCAAACATAACAGCAGTAAACATTAACAGTTTTTTAACTGCACTAAATAACACTTTGTTTCAATGTTTCTTCTCCTAAAGCAATGCGTGCCATAAAAGAACTGTGCTCATAAATACGTAGCTTTTATAATAATATGTATATTATGTAATAACACATCATAAAAAATGAGTCTGTCACAGTCTTTACTATGGGACAGACAGCTTATTAGCCATCTTCACAACTCAAAACTGTTCTATGTTCAGGTTTTTGTTTTTTTCTGAAGATGTCAGTATGTTGTACTACAACGATCCATTGAACGCACTGTACTTCTGTCCTGTCAGAAATTAATCATGACACTACCTTGACTATTAAGTTGTGATTGTGTGCATCAGCAATGTAGAACACAATAAGTAATTTCACAGTTCATTTAGCTATGACTAAAATCTTTTGTGTGCATGTTATGCCGATTACAGCAATTTGGGAAGAACAGACGCTGCTATATGAGTCCTCTATGAGCTCGGCAAGTCTGCACATAATGACAGAATATCTTGGGTGAACTTAAATTGTTTTTCAATGTTCAATGCAAGTACATAATAGCTTAGGTCACCTAATATAAAGTGGGACCTAATTATCAAAACATTGCATCACAGGCATTTTAAATATTGCAGTCTGTAGGGCGACATTTTATAATAATGTTAAATAATTAAAAGCGTTTTAATAAATATTTACTAAAAAGGTCACACCTACTTCAAGTCCAATTCTCACTATTAACTACAACTTTTGCCTCAAACTCCTAATTTGCTGCTTAATAATATTTAACAAAGTACTTATGTTTATGTTATGTTTAGGTATTTAGTGGACTAAGGAATCTAAAATATGATGATGCAGAATAAGGCATCAATATGTGCTTTAAGCACTAATATTCAGCCAATATGATTCATGATATCATTAATATGCAACTAGTTTGTAGTGAGAAAATCATAAGCCACACATTCTGAAGTATCAATCATGTCGCACAAATGGTGTGGGATGAATTGTATGAGTCTGTACAGCCTAGTAATTTAACCTCAAAGGAATACAGAGGGTACAGAAAGTATTAATTTCTCACTCTTTGTTACTGTATGTAGCAGCCATTTGCTAAAATCATTTAAGTTCATTTGCTTAATCATTTTTTTTCTCATTAATGTACACACAGCACCCCAC
>JAUMHR010000043.1:1231816-1260973 GCA_032361145.1 Enteromius fasciolatus
CTCCGATCTTGCATAATTTAAAACTTTTTTGTATATTAGATATATGAGCATATTTGCAGTCTATCCACTAGATGTCAGCAGAGAAATGTGAATTTTCTTCAATGTTATTAGAAATATCATATGCACATAATTTTTCATTTTCCTTGCTTTCTGCTCACCTTTCCTTCCTTTATTCATATACATATCTCCTTATGTTTTAATCGGCATATAAACTTTTGAAAATGTACTGAACAAGATATTGTGTTAATATACATTACCATATTGAATAAAGCATAAGGAATTGCTACATTTATTTATTTTAATGTATGTAATTGTGTACATTATACTGTGTGTTTAAGTATATTTGAACATGCAATATACGAGTATATATGTGCAAGAAAATATAGGCTAGTGTGATATAGGCTAATATAGCAGTCAGTATATTAAGGTTTAAATGTCAAATCTTATTTTCCGTCCAATCAGCTTATTATTTAAGAGAAGCCTATTCATTAAGTTATGTGTAATAAAATGCAATGAAAAAGGGAAAAGTATTGAACTACAAAAATGTATTTAATACTTTGTACAAAATTCTTGGTAATGAGATCTTCAAGACATCTCCTGTAGGAGAAATCACTCAGTCTTTAAATCTCGAAGGTTCTGTGGGCCTCTTCTATGATTTCTGATGTTTGGTTTTTATTTTGTATTGAATTCAAGTGGTTGGCTGGCCATTCTGGCAGCTTTAGCAATTGAGAATTTTCTTGGCTGTGTTTGGGATCGTTGTCTTGCTGAACTGTCCACACTTGTTTCATCTTCATCCTCCTGGTACTGTTGGGACTAAACCGCTAAAATTAATTTAGAGCGTCTATTTACACTGAGTGCCCTTGTTGGCAGAGGCTATTTACGCTAACTCCACCCACCAACATTTGCGAGAGTCAACATTACAGAAGACGGTTATCATTCATTAGCTCCACTGGTGTAGATGGTTAAGCATGTCTTTTGGGGAACTTTTTTCTTCCTTTTCAAATCGCATCAGAAAAGCATTTACAAAAATGAAGGAAATGATCAAAAAGTTAAAAATGAAAGTATCAGGAAGGGTTAGGGTTGGTGTAGAGCGTTTGTCTGCTTTTGTCCCAATAAGGCGACATCCATTTAATCATCTAGGCCGTTGCTATTTGTGCTTAGTGTAATAGCCTCTATCGCTATCTACACTTAGTGCAAGCTGCTGCCAAACCTTTTTTCTACATGTTCTGTTCACTGATAGATTTGGGCTTCTGTCTTGGCTTTCCATTACCTTTTGGTTTGTTTGAATTGAACTGATTGAAAGTTTAATGTTAACACAAGTTCAATAGGCTACTTATTTTACCCTCTGACTGTATGTATGTATTTAAGTGTGTGTGTGTGTGTGTATAGGATATACATAATTTATATATGTACAGGGTTGGGAAACAATGACGTACATGTAACATTGTTACTAAAAAAAAAAGGATTAAATGTACATCCATTATTTTTATTAATGTAAAATAAGGCAAATAGTGATTCTAACCTCAGACTAGTAACGACTCACTAAAATGCAAGAGAAAATCAAAAAGCCAAGCGTGCATTTGTCAGTGGAAATACATTTACTTATAAATGTGAAAAACGAGGAAACATCAGAGTTCAATGCCATTTTTGTTTAAGCTTTCTGCAGCAAAACTTCTCTCGGCTTCGAAGGAGCATCTGACCTTAGTCTCAGGTTTGTACGAGTTCTTGTTTTTCTATATTTACAATATGGTCATGTAATATCAATCGAGTGCTGTTTAGCCGAATATTAGCGCGATTGCAGATTTGATACTGATTTTATGCAGTTCATAATAATAGTGATTTAGCCTATAACAGAACAGGCTATTGTCTGATTTGATGTATAACGACAACAAAAATGGTTTGGTACAACCTTTGGGGAAAAAATATATGTTTTTCTTAAATGGTGTAAATACAATTTATGTCTATTAGCACTTAGTGTAAATAGCGTCTGTTGCTATTTACATTTAATGCAAACAATCACTGCCTTCAACATCTACATCAGAAGAGTTGTGTGTCTGTGAGTTTCTGTGCTTTGAAACTAATCAGCGGAGAGAATGATTCAACTACATTCATAAAATCACAAGAGACCTTTTAAATGAGTCTTTGCCACATATGCCATATTTAAAAACATGCACATATAGCTGTACATGTTTTCTATATAGCCTTGCATGAGTAGGCTACTGTAAAATACACCATGATGTTAGCTTCCCATATAGATATGTATATGTAATTATGTCTTCTAGTATATTCTGCATCTGAACATTACATCGCAAACCATCTTGTGTTCGGTGCCGATTCTGCCTAACGCAGGCTCGTCTGGAGTTCATCCTGGGACCTGGTGGCCTGCTGAGTTTGTAATTCCCACTAGGCTTAAGGTTTATGGCTTATGTCTGGTCACCATATCCTATAGTCCAGACATATGAAGAATGCAGGATATCATTGTGACATGCAGCAAACTCATTTAAAGTTACTGTGACTCTCTTGGCAGCTTCCTTGACAAGTTCTCATCTTGTTTTTACATCAGCTTTTGACAGGTGCCCTGTTCTCTCAAACGTTATTGTGCAGTCCCTTTGTTTCCACTTGTTGATAATAGCTTTACTCAAAAAGACATCTACAGCTTTCAAACCATCCTTTGTCCAAAAATCCTTCCCAGTTTTTCTGTAATGTTTTTATTGTAACCTCCAAAAATTCAAGGGGAAAATGGGTTTTCTGCACTAAAATAACATCCATATTTTGTTGCATTACTAATGAAAAAGAGCAATGACCTTTTCTGGATATCCCTTGCCATATTAAGACCCATACTCACACAAGCAAGTCCTAGATAGACAAAAACCATTTCAGATTGGATAAGTTTTCACCACTAGAGGTCGCATTTTCAAAACAATAACAGAGGTGAAGTTCGATGACGCAATGACGGAGCGTTGAACACTGGGAGATGTATATCTTCTTGCCTCAGTTTGCGTACATCTACGTTTTTTGGGATTGTGGAGAGTGTAATCATTAACCATGATGTTGAAACTAGGCTACCACTTCGGCATTTGTTGCCGTAGACGGAAACCGTGGATATTCTCTCAATATCAAGATATGTTGTCCCTATAAATCAAAAAGCAGACCAGTAGATGGTGATGTCACTTGATACAGAAACACTCTTCACCTGCGCCATACTGTACCCGTGTCTTTTGCCTTGATATCATTACATGAGTAATGTTTGAAGCTCCTTTCCTCCAAACTCTGCAACAGTCTCAGCAGTACATATATCTATAATAAATTCAGACATTGCTCCGTTTAACCTCACCTGTAGGACTCTTTAGGCCTTCCTCACCAAGTTAAGTCCAACGTTGTCGGTTTGGAAGCATCAAGTCAGTGTCTCAAGAGTCCGATGGCTGTGAGATGAATGGCTCAGAGGACGGACCGTAGATGCCTCTGAAAGCTGACAGTCCATCTATATTGAATGATAGTGTTATTCTTTCTGTTCTCTCCCTCAGGCAGCACTGCTGCTGCTCTCCAGAGTTAAAATGAACACACTCCATCCTTGACTTCACAACTGTTTTGATATGTCTTGGAGTTTGCGGTAAAGTCTGCCTGGAAGAGATCAGGCAGTGGTGTTGAATGGATGGTATTTAACCTCTCACAAATCATTTATTGACAGATGCACACCTTAGAGGAATAGCTCGCCATCTTTTACTGTTGTTCCAAAGGTTTACTTAGTTTTGTTTCAGTGTCCATTTGCATTTTATCAGGACTGTGTTGTAGTAGTTTGTTATAAATGTGGAAACTTTGATTTAAAAGTACTTGTTTTAACCGTTAGTGTGTAAATAATCCACTACTGATTACTGCTTGCAAAAATTAAATACCATTCTTTTCTTTTAGGCCAAATAACATGAAATAACATGCTCAACATGAAAGACAAAGGACAGCAATGTATGTGTTTACATTATTCAATGATTCAATGATTCAATAACTAATTCATTTCTGAAAGAAAAAAGGAACAGCAGTGTATCTAATTATATTTGATGCTGTTTTCTTTTGATTAGATTCTTGACTAGCTCTGCATAGTAATAGGCCACTGCTGAGCAAATGACTTTGGTTCACAAACCTTGATGACACTTCTGTATACAGTCTTGGCTTTGGTTGTTTGTTATTTATTTCCATCTTTACATGACACCAGATTAAGTGTGTGGAAAGTTGAGCTCAGAGGAGAGGTAAGAGTAAATTATCCTTCTGACTCAGAGGACAATAATCGGCTAAATGTCACAGCATTAATCCAATGTCCTGTCATCCAATGAAACATATGCTAAAACTCAAACGTCTTTTTAACTTCAGACTCCACATTAGCACGGTGTGGGATTGCACATTTATAAAACTGAAACTTAACAATCCTTTCCACCTCTCTCACCTCAGAATAGGCTGATTAGTTAAGGATTACACTTTCGGTAGTGTGAACAATCTCTCTGTAGAACAGCCATTTCTGTCTCAGGCATAAACTTTGATAATGGAGAGTCATGAATACTTTCCCGTGAGCTTTGTTTCCTCTCCAGCAGCCTTCTACCTTGTAGTCATCACTCAGAATAAAACAAAAGACTATATCTTCAAATACGGTCCCACATCTGGACCATTCTCCTTTATGCTATCCAACAGCTATTCAGTTCCTTGAAATAAGGGAAGAAACAGTCCAGTAGTACTTCTGAATCACAAAGAAGCCGAAAGGCCAAATATTCCTCACGTTGCTCAATAAAAGACGCTAGGTCATGCTCTTTCACAATGCAAAAATGCAGGAACTGTACTTGCACAGGTAGGGCTTTAATAAGGAAGGTTGACTCGGTCTTTGCAAATGTTTTGGATTCATTCACAAAATCTCAGTATGGAAAGCCAGCTTGTCTTATGCTGACTCAGACTTGACATCCACCTCTATCTGAAAGCAACAATGGAGTGTCAACAGAAAGAAATTACTGGTCTCTGAGTATTCAATGTCTTATCTCTGCAAAAATGTTTTATACAAGTAATGAAGAGCTTGTATGAGAAGCGTTTGCAAAGAAAACAGAAGAGGGTCTAAAACAAATCCTTGGGGGTGAGATGGGAGCATTGTGGTAAGATTATCTCATCTCATCAGGGTTTTCAGCCTCTTTGTCCATTTCTGCAAATTAATCATACTTTTCCACTTGGATTTTATTTAGAGCTGACCGAGAACCTGAAACAAACCATGCTTTTCTCACCGTCTCGTCTGAAAACTAATATTCCATAGTAATAACACTGAACACTGCACAGCAAAAAATGCTTTTCTAGCTTACACGTTTGGTCTTGTTTCAGCCAGATATCTATAAATTCTTAAATCAAGACTTCTTACTTGTCTAGAAAGTATTTCTCGATATTTTAGCTAAAACAAGGCAAAAAATATAAACTAGAAATACGTTTTTTGCAGTGTCTACAAAGCCTTGTAACAGGCTTGCATTCTAGACAATAGTGGCCTGATTTATCTGCCAGTTCACTGGTTCACAAACAAATTGATTTGCTAAGACAAACACATTTTAAGAACTAAAACTGGAACTGTGTAAACAAAAAGTTATTTATCTGAACCAATAAGTTTGTGCTGCATAACAACAAGTGCTACTAATGAACCTTCTTTATGCAAGCAACACATTTCAAGATGGAGAATGATTATATCACATACAAAACAAACAGCAACCTTAGAACTTCTTCAGAAATCATTCCATACTTAACAGTCCCTGACAACAACCACCCACTGTCAAAATTGTTGTAATCAGGATGTGCATAAAACACTATCACTGTTATCATGCAAAATGGATAAGACGACAACATTGTCAGCAGTTTGCATCCAGCGGTTAATTTGCCATCTGCTCCACCTGAAGGGTGATAATTACATAGAAATAGGATGAGACGAGCTGCTTTTCCGAGTAAGAATGAGGCAATATATATGCATAAAACCACGCAAAGCTTTTTGAAGGTGTTTAAGACTTTCATTAAGCCTGGTGTTATGTCTTAAAAACATGCTGATAAAAGAGCAGTGATGCTGCTTGCTTGTTTATGGGTCTCTTTTATGCATCTCATTCGGCTGATGTTCATACAGGCAGATTGTTTTGTTGCCGGTAGTACTGTCGCATTGGTGCACACCTGGGACAAACGTTTTATGGATGTCCCATAAATAAGATAGTTAGGAACTCCACAAAACTGTGCTTTTAACTGAACAATTTTTAGGGCTCTGGAAAGCATGAACGTGATTAAGTTACACGACAAGAGGTGACAGAGAAGTCATCCTCTAAGGACCTGTTTCCACCAGGTCTTTGGCTGCTGCTTTAGGCATCTCTTCCTGAAAGCTTCTCTATTATGCAGAAAAACTCAAGCGTTTGGGACATTTTGTATGTAGAATTTGAGCCACTTCCTTTAGGCAGGAGATACAGAGCGCTCAAGTGGAGGACTGTTAAAGCTACTACAGTAGGTCCTTTGTTTCAAATGCTGTCTTGAATGTAAATACCTATTGGAAATGTAAAGATAAAGATGAGGAAAATGGGTACTGTGAGTGTGAATGACTGGGTTACGTCATGTTTTGTCAAAATTGTTTTTTTACAAAACGTGTTTGTGAGGGCTGATGCTACATAAATTACCCTGTAAAGGGACAAATAAAGATATTACAACTGTCTATAGTTGCCTTCGCTGTAAAAACATGACTCTGATTTTAACGGTAAAAAACTGTAAAAAAAAATTGCTACAGTAAAAACCTGTTAATGGGAACTGATATTCCCAGAATTCCCCACATTGCATTTCAAATTTTGTTTAAATTTGACGTTTCTTCTTAGTTTTTAAGTTTTAGTTTTTAAATCAGTTACGTTTATTAGGCTTGTATGTTAAATGTAATGTTGTTAAATGAATGTTTATTGCATATCTCAGTGTAACGAGTCTCATCATGATGGTGTTTAGTGTTTGTGTGAACGACTCTGAGCTCCTTCTATATATCTTCATATATATCAGTGTGTTTCACAGATACAAAACTGATTTCAGTGCTTTGATTGGTTGGTATATTAACATTATATCAGTTCATGAAATTACGGTATTTAACTGTAAATTTAACTTAAAACATTACCGCATTTTTTATAGCCGAATTTTATTTTTTTACTGTAAATTTTACATATTTTTTTTGTTTTGTTTTCACCAAAGTCCTAGTGCAAAGTAGTCATGGTGGATACATTTGACAAGGGCATATATTTAATTGGAATCCTGTGGCATTTAAATGCTCACATAAAACCAAGTACTTTATTTGGCTTTCACATCAACACTATGGTGTTTATCAAATTCATCAACTGGAATGATTTCAGTCAGACTGCCACAAAGTGTGTCCAAGTAAATAGTTCCCAATCGTGTTCCTGGAGTACCCTTGAGTAACTGCACATTTAGCATGCCTCTTTCATACGAGAGCCATTTCTGGTCTTGGAGTCTCAAGTAATGAGCTGATGACCTGTTTGATTAAAGAAAAATGTGCAGTATTGGAGTACTCTAAGAAACCACTGGTCTACAATCATCAGGGAATGTACTCATATCCAACTTTAGATTTAGCACAGCATGTTGCTGCCCATTTGTGCTGTGCACAAACCAGGTCACATGAATTGTGGTACAGATTTGCTCTTGCATCAGGGAGTCATGCCTGAAGAATGTAGGCTGGATCCTCAGGTGGCGTTGAGGATTTGGTAAGCGTGGAAGTAAAAGTGGACTTAAGGCTTAGGAACACTTAATTTTCCACATTCCACTCCATCTTGTGCACAGTCGAGCATGCAAGCCTTTCACAGTACACTCCACCATGAAAGGCAGACCTTTCTTTTTAAGCTCTCATTCAGTGCTGTCTGCGTGAACATCAGCTGATGACAAAAATCCCGAAGCTGGAAAGGAATGTGGACAAATGAAATATACTTTTGGCTTTAGTTGTATCAGTCAAGTAAACATATTACCGGCTTTGGTTCTCCCTGAAATTCCAAGATCCCCAGAGCGGGGTTGAAGCTTTGACCTAAATGGCTTGCGTTGGAGAGTCATATGTTTTCTTGGCATTTCACCCTTAGCTTCCAGGTGTGTGAAGAAAGGTTGATCTAATCCCTCAAAAAACTGACATGATTCCATTTGGAATTCTGGCGTTTTCAGCAGCTACTGACACAGTGTCTCAATCCTTCATTCCTATTTTAAGTTCAGCTGCACTTTCAATGTGTTTGCCAAGATTTCACATATTTGCATTACGTATATGGCCTTAGGGTTAGTAACGCAAATAAAATATAAAATAAAAAAAGCATTTGTGTTTAACCTATGCACAACATGCAGGAAGAAACAAAGTCTTTGTTCCCCCATTTTGTTTCATTTGTGGCCACAGTTTTACTAAATATACTCTCAGTATACTTTACCCTGATGTTACGTACATGACTCTGTTGTTAACACTAATTACAATATGGTGTAAAATACATAGAGCCCAGATTATGCGTTTTAAACACTGCCCCTTAATGTGAAAAAATAAAAAGAAAATAGTATATAAGAGTACATACAAGGTAACAGAATTTACCTTATATTTTTATAATATCCCAAACATTCAGATGTATCATGGTCCCAGTCATCTCCTGAATCAGGTTTGAGGTCACATTTATCATTATTCTGCTCATTTTTGCAGGTGCAATACAATAATTTCAATAGAAACCCACACAAAGAGCAAAGAGCATGAGGTTTTCAGAGAGACTGATTAAAAGCCTTTTTCCTTCATGAATATCCTTCTTCACTCTGAAATCCACTGCATTTGGGGGTAGCACTTTATTTTACGGTGTCCTTGTTTAAGGCAGGGTTGCTGATTTCAGAGAGGCAAGCTCGAGTTAAAAGCATAAGATCCCACCCTCCCTGCAAATCACTTTCCATAGCCACGCCTCCTCCAAAACACATGAATCAGTGACACGATGAGAGACGCTGTCAGATTACCTTATGTCTCATTCACCGGTGAGAAAATGGTGCAGTGGAAAGTGCATCATTTTACAGTAATAACACCTCCATTCTCACGCAATCTACAATAGCGTATGGTTCTACCTATGGTCCTGTACTTCCATAGGTTATATAAAGGCATGTAAATAGATTTAAACCACTTAACTTTAAACCACTGCCTCTACCTACTAAATATACTTATATGCAAAGTATGCATAAATACTTACATAATTACAAACCCTAACCATATAGTAAGTGTATATTGTTCATGAACCAAATAGAAGGGCACCATAAAAACAAGGCATAAATGGGTTACAAATAGTAAAAAAAAAACAATTAATACAAATAACCAGCAACAATTTAATTACACTGCAAATAAGCCACGGAGAGATCTGAAGAAATCTCTAATAAAATAGTCTGGGTAGTTTGATGCTGAACTGAATGAGAATGATATATCCGCAAACAAGAAAAAATCATCACATTTATTCAATATCAAACAAGAGTTGAATGTACATCTGCAACGACAATGGGGTCTTAAAAAAGACTGATGCGAATATCAACAGTGTTACATCACACCCACTTTCGTTCCAACCCTTTTTATTTCATACTGCATATAATAAATTATTTAGTGCCAAATACTGAGATATGTTCTTAAGACATTGTGTTGACACGTATGAATGTTATTGATCCCTGACAAAGTCAAAGCATATGTATTTTTTCTTTTTTTTTTTTTTTAAAGTAAAACAAATTACATATTAGTCCAATTCGCTTCAAATTTGTGCAAGACAGCTTCCGTTATGCTAAAAAAATAAGGAAGCTCCTTTTTGTACATTTACGTTGGCAAAATACAACTTCCATGATAAAATCCATAACACATCATTCACAAGTGTTGATTACGGGTTGAACTGGCTCTCTTTACACCTGGTACTGCAAAATAGATTTTCTTTAGTCGTCATTCGTACAACAGTTATTTGTGCAATAGAGAAAATATAAGGCCTGAGTCTGGGATTTGAATTCATTCTTTTCGTTTTCTGTATCGCAGAAGGGAAGATTCACCTGCGACCTGGCTGGGAGGCTTTTCAAAATCCTATAAAAATCAGACACTGGCTTGTTTACTTTGATTTTTTTTTTTTACACTGTACAAAGCTTTTGGCAGACGTAGATGATGCCAGTCTTGATGCTTTTCAGTTTGATCAGTGCGACAGAAGAGCTTGACGCTCGGTTACGAAAAAAACAATTCATTGTGCAGTTGACTGACTGTCGTCTGCGGATGGGCGAAGCGAAAAGAAGAAAATGAAGGGAAGCGAACATTCTTGGCTCAGAGGCTGGTGATTAGCTGCATCTGTCCGTCGCTAGTGGGGTCGCCTTCGGGGGGCCCGGGGCCGATGCAGCCCTCGCTAGTGCCTCGGCGGCTGATCTGATAGTAGGAAAGTGCTTGAGTCCCGTCTCCCAGGTCGGGCAAGCTTTTATAGCACTGCTTCTCAGTTTCACTTTGGGCGGATGAGCAAGTAGAAGCTTGGTCCTGGCCGCCGGCGAGGTCCGACTCGGAGTCTCTGAGATTGGGCATGCTTGTGTACAACGAGTCCCTGTTATTTGGCGACGACTCTTTCGCTCGTTCCTCATCGTCTTCTGCCTTTCTGCTGTCCTTCTGCGGCCTGGCGGCCTTTTGAGCGCTGTACAGGAGCGAGTGAGTTCGTTGGGGCAGGAGCGGGGCCTCGAGGGCCACCCGGTCGTTTGGGTGGAGCAGCAGCAGCTCCAGAGCCGGGTGGTTGGAGGACGGAGGCAGAGCGGAGGTGTCGGCATCATCAGCACTCCGGTTTCTGTTCCCGACACCTCCGTCGAAGGCCTCCTGAGGGGTCCTGCTGTTGGACGGCGCAGGGCTTTTGGAGCTGGACTGGTTCTGCGGCAGCCGGCGAGGCCTCAGGTTGTTGTGAACCAGCTCGGAGATGATCATCTTCTCGAAGGCGGGATCGTCCAATTGTAGAGCATCTCCGGGCGGGCAGCACAACGCCGGGTCCTCGTAGTCGTCCTCTCGCTGCGAGTAGCTGTTGTTGAAGTTGTCGTTGAGAGGGAGCGTGTCCATAGTGCTGACATCACGGCTGTGAGTGAGCGAGTGCTGGCCTGAAATAAAAAACAAACATTCAGTCCTGGTGGAAATGGTGTGACGGATAATACTTGTTACTGTTAAGGACAAGGGATTTCTCATCACACTCAATACATGCCAAATGCCAACTAAAAATAATGTATTGAAACTAGTGCTGTCAAACGATTAATCGCATCTTAAACGTTTTCGTTTGCATTGTATATATGTGTGTGAATTGTGTATATTTACTATGTTTATATAAATTAGTGCTTTATCACGGTTAATCGCATCCAAAATAAACGTTTTTCTTTACATAACATGTGTTTATGCTGTGTTTATTAAATATGTTTATATTAAAACAGGCACGTACAGTATTTATTTACATGTAAATGCATTTATATATTTATTTTCTTATATTTTATATCATATCTAAATATATTTAATATATAAACATGACATTTTCATTAAATATATACATACGCGTGTTTGTATTTATATATACTTAATAAATATACACAGTACATACAAATATATTATGTAAAGAAAAACGTATTTTGGATGCGATTAACCGTTTGACAGCACTAATATAAATACACACACACAGTATATAATTTGAAAATATTTACGGTAACAATTTATTTTACGGTTACACCTATTAGTTGCTTATGAACATGCATATTACTAGAATATTAGCGCTAATTAAACACATATTAATGCCTTATTCTACATGACCTACATGATCCTAACAATACCTAAACTTACAACTACCTTACGAACTATTAATAAGCGGCAAATTTACTGAGGTAAGAACCGTAGTTAACAGTTACCGTTTACATGTATACTTTTATATAATTTCTATGTAAGTATATGTGATACACACTCACACAACAAAAATGTGTTTTATATATACACCTGCATGTGTGTGTGTTTATATATACATAAATATTCACAGCACACACTTATATATTATGTAAAGAAAAACTTTTATTTTGGATGTGATTAATCGTCTGACAGCGCTAATTAAAACCAGGGCTGTCCATTTAATGTGTTAATTTGGTATGATTAATTATGGGATGAAATACAGCTCAGATCTGTACCGTCATCTTTCAGTTCATGGAGAAAAAGCCCCTGTATAGGTTTTGATATCATATGATATACTTTAGCAATATAACACGAGCAAGAGTGCTTTATTTTTTCCCGATACGCATGATTAATAATGTAATACTGATTATATAAAATAGTTCAATAGAAAAGGGTTTAATTTTAGATACTATATTGTCTTTTTTGCTCAATTCCATACTTCCAAACAAACAGCAGTGCTTCGTTACTTAATGAATCCCAAACAATTAGAGTGAGCGAATGATTCAGTGACTCTGACAATGAATCGTTTCTTAATGAGTGAATGGACTCGCTCATTAAGAGAGTGATTTGCTGCCACCTACTGGTGTTTAAACAACAAAAAAACAAAAACAAACAAACACTTTTTCAATTATTAGATCAATATTTGCAATATTATAATATTAAATAAACCGAATCATCATTATCTATGCAATGCTGAAACTAAATATTTCTTATATGTTAAATATTTGTAATGTTTATTCAAGGCTTTTCTCATCTAACCATGATGGCTTTAAATTATTTTTGGGAGGGTAATTTCTCAGCCCAAATTGATGTGCGAATAACTTGTGATTAATTACACTAATTATTCGGCACGTCGTGCAACTAATTAGATTGAGAAATTGTAATTGCTTGACAGCCCTAATTAAAACCTAAAATATTAAATTAAAAGAGTAGAGATGCATGTTGCTAAACAGATACGGTTTCAGAAATGGATGTTTTATAACAGTAATAGCGACAGCAAGGCAGCCAAAGAACCTCAAAAGTACAAAACAATCAGCATTCTCTTCCACAGAAAAAAGCATGAGCATAAACACAAAACATGCAGTCAATGTCTGCATCAGACGCGAGAGAGATGAAAGCGTGTTTATGGAGCACACAGATCACAGAGCGAAGGCGAGGAGGGCAAACACTCACATCATGTGTGCCTGCTCAGGCTAGCTGACCTGAGAACTGCCCATGTGCCAAAAGAAAAAGAGTCAAACAACCGCTTTTTTTTTTTTTTTTAAATTGCAGCAAAGACAGAAAAGTGAGAAATCACCAAGCAGAAAGCCTACTAACTTCAAAGGTCTGAATTCAGTCCATCGAGATCCACCGCACATATTTCATCTCACACATAACATGAATAAAGAAATGTGCAAGACTTTAATGTTCTACGCTTGAAAGGCAAGCAATTTCCTCCATAAATTAGTGTTAGGAAAATAATAAATGTGAAATTTGTGTCTTTTTCAACTCATAAGCGATTAATTTGATCATCTTTATATAATAGTTTATTATTAAGACAGCCTGCACTTCCATAATTGAAATCTTTAGGCTCACTTAAGTATTGTGCTTATTTAAATTTATTCCAAAGTGTAGAAATATTTAATATAAATAACATAATTTAAGAAATAATTTATATATATATTAGTGCTGGGCAACAATTAATCTTTATTTTATGATTATTTTTTTCACATAATATATGTGTGTGTGTACGGTGTATATTTATTATGCATACAGTATATAAATACACACACATACAGCGCATATTTTAAAAACATTTACATGTATATTAATATAATTTATATGATATATAAATATATATTTAATATAATAACATTTTTCTTAAATATATACATGCATGGGTGTGTATTCAAATGCACATAATAAATATACACAATACACACACACATATTATGTACACAAACCTTTATTTTGTAAGCGGTCAAGTGTTGCCCAGCACTAATATATTTATATGTATATATTTATTAATTTTTTCTTGCACATCCCTACTATTTGCATCTTCCCAATTCGAATTACATTCAAATTTGAATGTGAAGCAATAAAGCTTTATAAATAATATTTCGTGAGGAAATCTGTCAGAAGGCTGAATGCAGGATACGACAGGTTTAGCACTCAATCTTTCAAAGAAACAAATAAATATCGATCACACTTTATTTTGACAGTCCGCTTTAGGCCTTCCAGTAAGTATATTTCAACTCTTTTAAATTTGCAACTACCCTTCACCGCTAACTCTCACGACTCTCAGTATTAGTAGACTGTAGGAGTTAGGGTTAGTAGAACAAGTTGACATGTACTTGCAAAGTTACTTACAGTCATTAAAATAAAGTGTTACAGATATTAAGCAGACAGCTTAGCTGACATGTAGTTGCAAAGATACTTGAGAGTTAAAATATCTAAAGTAGACTATCAGAATAAAATCACCTAATTATTTTCTGCAGGCCTAAAGGCATAAACATCTCGAGTCGTAATTACAAAGCAGTATGAAACGGCAGCATGTCTTGTCTAACGAAAATAAACTGGTGACAGAACTGAACGAGTGGAAAATCATCATACATTTAATGAACTGCTGTTTCATGTGGAGCATAGGATGGATTTAAAGTTCTGTAGTTTGAAATAAACATAAGAGATGTGAAAAACACGTCTGCTGAGAAACAGGCATCAAAGAGCAGGACGGGAGGAGAGAGGGACCGAGGGGACAAATGAAGGACAAAAATAAAGCGAACAGCCGTAAAACATCATCTCAGCCCAGATGATTTGCATTTGTTTGTGCGCTGGCGAGGGGTTTCATCCAGTCAGGTACTGTGCTGCTGGACAAGCTGGAAAGCAGGAATTCTGGGAGAAAAGCCAGGCCAGATCTTTGATCGCTATGCGTCGCAAATGTACGAATGCTTTCCTGCTGCTGTTTGTCTAGAGCCAAGGTCTCTGCAATTAGAAGCATTTCTGTCGTTCACTTCCGCTTCAAGCGTCATGCAGAGCGCTCACTCTGCAGTCAGTCCTCAGATGTTACACTGCCACGATACATCAAATATTTACTTTCTATTACACTCGAAACATCTGTCCATACGCCACTGAAACTGCCAGTGTTTCTATCTGTACTCTTTAAGAGACTGACAGTTATTAATACAGTGGTTATTTCATTTATTTTATTAAATTATGTCCATAAACAAATGCATATTTACAATATTTGTATTAAATTCTGGTCTTATTGTTTTATAGAAACTATATCACCATGCATTGAAGTTACCTAAAATGTTTATTTATTTATTAAATATATAATACAGTTTAAAATGGCAAATGCTGACTGAATCTACTCAAATTAATGAAAAAAGGCAATTAAAAAATTATTCAAGCATAGATTATTGGGATAGATTTTTAAAAGAGCACAATATCTAAGTTTTTGTATTTTAAATTTAACTTTTAATGTGTCGCTTGCTGTTTCTTTTTCAGTGCATGCTCTTTTCCTTATAATGAAAACGCATGTTAATTGCTGGCTGTTGACCTTCAATTTTGGATGGTTCATTAAAATATTCATATATTTAATTGAGATTAGGGTTATGAGCCTTATGTATGTAAATAAATAGATAGATGAAGAGAAGAATAGATAGCAATGGTAATAAAATGCTAAAAATTAAATTAAAATAATAGATATAATAAGGTGATATAATAATAATTACTGTACAACAGGAAATAAACTGTAAATAAAAAAATGATTGAATTAATAAATTAATGGCCTTGTTTGTGCCGCCTTAAAATGTTAATACAAGCTGCATTAAGGGACAACTTCGATAATTGTGTTCTCAACAAATTAAATCTGGGAACCCATCATTCTTAAAAAGAGAAAAATGAATTAAAAGGGTTAATTTAATGGTAATTGTATAAAGAAAGCAAGAGATTCATGCAGCTGAGAGGAAGAAAGACTGCAGTAATTGCATGACAGATTCGTGTGATTTTAACAGCCCACATTCCCAATCGACAGAAGAGAGCGGCCCATAAAGCACCTGGAGAGTGGAAAGCTGGAGGAGAAGGGGTGTTGCAGACGATGGTTTCGGCGAGAAGGTTGTTATAGCGGGTGTTAGTGTCGTGAGGCCTGAGGAGAGGGTTAGTGAGCAGATAGTTGCCCGTCATTCCTGTTGAACAAATAAAGAGAGGAGAATGAGCGTGAACAAGACAGAATCACGTTTGGTGCGACCGCTAAACTCAACTCAAACACATCTCTACGCCTGGGACAGGCTGCTCTGACAAAATATTGACTGATCACATATTTCAGATACGGAACGGGCCATCAAGCAAATGTTTTACTTCAAAAATATACTGTATGATGAAAAGATGTTCGGCCTTTTTAGAAATATGACTTGGTTTTAGTCAAATTCAGCTGAATCTGTTTAGAATATGCAAAAATACTTTTACTTTGCCAAGAAGACTGGGAAAGCCAAACTAGTCCTGCAGTACATCAGGTTATTATGACTCAAACGGCTCGAACTGAACAAACTCACATCAGAAACACAAAGACTAAATAATGCATCATTTTTAAAAAAGGATCCTGGATGCTCTCTGAACTAAAACAAATACTAGCTTATAGCGTTTGTTTGGGTGCAAAATCAATATTTCCTTAGCCTTTGTATTTGTTTGTACTAGATGCATGCATGCAATTTAACATGTACTGTATGCATGAATGCACGCTGATACATTTATGTAATATAAATTTTGCTCTCTTTATAATTTTGTGAAAACTATTTAATTTAGCTGGAGGCTTTATGTAAGTCCTTATGAGGTTTTGTTCCTCTCCCTGCACCGTATATAAACTGCATTCTCTTTTAAAATGTTGTACATTGTACATAAAAAGAAGAAAGAAGACAAGCAAAAAGATAAAAGAAAGCAAAGGACTAATGAAACCGAGACTTTTGCACACAAATCCAACAGAACAAACAGCCTTTCAACAGAAAAAAGAAAATGAAAGAAGAAATAATTAAATATCTGGCTATGCATTTGTGCTTCTATGCAAGCGTTTAAACCTGTATGCAGTGTGTGATGGAGAAAACTTAAAAACAAATGCAAGGCATCATGGACCACGCAGCAAGAGATGCAAAACTGTCAATCATATATGTTCAAAAAAGAGACACTGGTAAAACAAATATATCTCCATTACATGTGTTGCTAGAAAGAAAAAGCACAATGCATCTTAATGCACCCCAGTGCTTTGTTTTTAAGTGATCAGTTTATTGAGATTGCACGCATTGTTCACTTTGAACGTTTTTATCTGCTGCCAAGATCGTAGAATAACAGTAACTACATTGCTGTGAATCTATTTCAAACCTTTTTATGTGCATTTCTATTATGAGCTATTTTTATATTCGATTCAGCTTATTCTGTCCCTTCAGCAGCGGTGATATCTCTCACCGGTCATAGTTTCTTAATAATCTGCTGTAATGTGCAAACATGTCCAGAATTTCTCCATCCAGTCCAAAATGCGCGCATGAACTAAACTAAGACTGTAAGTTCACTGGCATCGCTTAACTGTCTTCAATGTGTTTGAATTGGTCGAACTGAAACAGATCCCGAGTTTGTTTGATGCTCTCCGTAACCACAGGCATAAGCCTTCACTAATAAATAAATAAAACAAAAAATAATTAACAAACGCATCTCAAGGCAAACAGAGTTCGTTACTATTTAGGCTCAGTTAAATAAAGACAGAAGGAGACCAAACAATGCTAACTTTCACACGAGTAATTCTGGAAGAGGCGGGAAAGCCTATAGCGTGTGTGAAGCGCTACCTTGGTTTAGAGTGGAAGTGCTGTTGATATCTCCGGAGATGAAGGACGACTCTGACTGTTTCCTCACAGTGTCGTTCCACATCCTCCTGATACGGCTCTGCACAGACACACCATCACTGATTAATGCGGCTAATATTCATGCAGCATCGGCGAACGGCTTTGCAGAGAATAGCGGGACTATGAACACCACACGTGGAATAAAAACTGCAAAAGAAAATGTCTAAACCACGCACTCCGAAGATTACATCTGCTGCAGGACAGCTTATTCTTCAATACTTACCAAATTATTATAGTATTAAGGTATTTCAGTACAGGGCAAGCTCTATCAAGAGATGTGATATATATATATATAGCATACAAAATAAAAGTTTTTGTTTGCATAACATGTATATTTCTAATATATACAGACACATACAGTAATATATTTATAACATATATAAATGTTTAATATAAATCATTTTCTTAAGTAGATACATGCATGTGTGTGTATTTAGAAACACATAATAAATATACATAGCACTAAACAAAAACCTTTATTTTGTATCGCGATTTGACAGCACTTAAATATCCTTTCATATCATCACACTTTTCTATGCGCTATATTTCATGAAAATTATTAATTATATTGAAGTGAGTGAGTGACTCTCTTCACTGAATTTGTTGACCTGGCTCATTTTGATTTGAACCGATACAAAATGTCAACGAGTCACAGATGTAACGATCCGTTCGGGACGACGACTCGCTGAATCGTTCCTTTCTGGCTCCTCAGAGCTTTCTAAACAGCTGAGCGATTGATTCTTTAACTAGTCTGTTTAAGAAAATCAATCACGACCAGAGAAGAGCAAACCTTTTACAATCACTGCAGCAGACAACAGAGACAACATCACTAAAGAAGAAAACATCCACATTTCATACGCTGGTTCAGATGTACCTGTGTAGCAGATGAATATCGAGCGGTGGACCTGGAGGCTGAGGATTTGTTAACGCTGTGCGCTCCTTCAGAGGGAAGACCAGAGCAGCACTGAGACTGCCGCAGACACTTGCTGTACTCTTTACGCACCTGAAGACACAAACCGTTAACAATACACTATTCACAGCAAACATTCAGTACATGACATATCACACCAACTCCTCTGTTCTACAGTCAGACACTGAACCGATTGGCTTTTGGGGCGACGACACACAGAAAATGACACTAAAACCACAGGAATAACTATCTTAGTGAAATATTCCTCAAACGCCCTGTGTGACGTTTGCTAATCTTGTTCATTTGTGGACATACTGTATTCACACTTAAGATAAGTAGGGAATAAAAAAGCGTGTGAGTTCGTTAAACGATTCATTTGGATTAGACTCCAACGCACCACATGTGCTGCTTAAACACAGACAGATGCTGATTCTGCAACAGATGTTATTCGCTTATCTCACTAGCACCAAAACAAGATTTAATATTCCTTGACATTAACACCCAGAAACGCTCTAGAAAAGTGGGCTTTTGGACAATACTGGCATGAATCCTTTTTAGTTCGGGATAATTTTTTGCACTGATAAGGCACAACACAAACTTCCAAAACATATTTAAGCACAAAAAATACTTAAATGTTCAATTCATTAATATATGCAGCATTAGCAGCTATTCCAGCTCTACATAATCTGTCCGTTTATTCAAACATTGACTTGATCTATTACTCCAAGCCTCCTGAAGACGATTCTCACTGGTTACTGGACACTTCCAGTTCCTCTGACCTGGATATACTGGCATTGTTATGTAACCAAAATGAAAATGATTATTGCTGGTCTTCAATGATAATATCAAGTCACTTTAATGTATTTGCACCAAAAAATAATAAGGATTTATGCTGATATCATTGAAAACCACACTTTGCCAGAGGTGTTTCCAAACACAACCTCATGCACACACTCAAAACAACTTTTAATTAAAGGCAGGATTTACATCCAATAAATATGTGTAGCCCCAACTCATAAAAAATAAATGAATGCGATGAAATTTAATTGAGTTGGGTCAACTCAATTTGATCAAATATAGTTATAATGAAAATGATACATTTTACGTTTGTTGAACTCAAGCCAATTTGAAAAACATTGAACCGAGAAATAAATTAATAGGAGGACATTCTTCTACACTGAAAAAAATAGGCTTGATTTACTGAACTTCAGGTTGTTATGCATAACATAAGATGGTTTTATTACATCCACGGCATGCCCAAAGTATTTTCATTATTATTATTAAAACAACCTTATGCATGTTAGCAGGTCCCTAAGCACATGCTCTACACGTTACCACAACGGTAACCCCCCAAAAACACTCCCCAGAAACATAGCAGACGATCTTTTACATACAAACATAAAAGAGCATTAAACATTAACTATATATATATATAGTCTCCTAGTTTTATCATCTTGATAAAAATAACATTTTATCTCAAGATTTACTATCCTTATCCTGCCCTGTGCAAAGCATGATGGGAAGGGGAAATCCTTGTGTGTTCCTTGTGTGTGTGCAAATATATTTGGCAATAAAGCTATTTATGACTAATTAAAAGTATAATATAAATAACATTTGTATTCATAATTCATGTTAAATAATTAAATATAAATAATCATCAGCAGAAGCTGATTGTGAATCACTTTAAGAAGGTAAGTGACTGTTTATGATAAAAACCTTTTGTAAATGCATTTTTATGTGCACCTTTTACTCACAGATGGGCCTGAAATCGTGTTCATTTTTATCTTTGATAACTGTGTGTAGAATATATTTAAGGATTTTAACCTTTGAACAAGCCTTTGAAAAAGACATCTTTGAAAATGTCTCACAGCCTGTTGAAAGAAATACTAAATAATCATGCACAAGCACAACATTTTAGTTTAATTAAATAGGACAAATAAACTTAGCTAGAAAATGCATTATGAGCACATTCATCAATAACAAAGAAAGCGATTCCTTCAGTGTGTCACGGGGTTACCTTCTTCTGCAGGAGACAGTGGAAGATGAAGATGAACATCCCTTGCAAGGTGTTGAAGATCGTGAAGAGGTACGCCATGATCACTGAAGAGTCGTTCAAGAAAAACAGGCCAAATGCCCACGTCAGGCAAACAAGACACAGCAATGCAAACGCACCGAACACCCAGGACCTGGAAGCACAGGAGTACAGTTATAAATACATTTCATGGCTTTTTTTCATTGGAAATAAGTGCTTCTACCTACACTCCTGCAAAACTCAAAACGCTGCCGTTTTCAGTCGAAATGAACACTTTATTTTCACACAGGGCCAGAGTTTCTATTAATAAAGCCACTTTCTAACACAATTTTATTGCTTTTATTTTTTTTCCTGGTCTGTACTGTAAGTCGCTTTGGATAATGTTTAAATGTACATGTTAACACTCTCGGGTAGGTTTAGGGTACAGGGTTTGTTATTTTCCAAGACGATAGAGCATTAATCTTTGAACAATACGTACAGAAGCAACATAATGAATATTCAGCAATACTTGCCTGTACCAACATAATAAAATAATAAAAACACCACAAAATGTGCCATAATAAAACAGTGCCACAGTCACGTATTGAAAGTGTACTTCACTTTGAAACGGCTAAGTAATATCTGTGAAGCAGAAATGTTGTCACAAGCACGTACTTTTGTGAGCAATATCATAAAATATGTGTTTATAAGAGCCAAGCCCTCAGCAAAGCCTGCTGTAATGGTTAAAATAATCAAAAAAATTATATTCTAAACTAATAAATAAAAATGATTGCAGCGTTGAGTGTAAAGCGTTAATACTGTAACAAAGTAAGCGACTGCTGCTGACTTTTAAGGTAATTTAATTACAGTTACTAATGAAGTGCTTGCGTTACATACTGTAAGTAACTGCAATCTATATCATATATTAAATAATCAAATTGAATGCAGCGTCTTTAACCCTTTCACTTTTTCCTGATTCACAGAGAAACTGTAGATAAGACTAAAATCAATCAAATCTATAAATATGTCTATAGACATGAGAAAAATATCTATAAAAAGCTTGAAGTGTCTACTTCTAAATGAATGAATTCAAATCGAAACAAGTATTACCTAAATATGTGTATTGAAACTAAAGGGAAGTACGCCGACTGTCTGTATCTGAGCTCATTAAACGCAGACACCTGCAATTAATTAATTAATTAAAAATAATTAATAATTATTACACTATTTATTGTGTAACTAGATTACTTTTCAGACAGAGTAATTAGTCATTTAAATACAATATTAATTAGTAATTAATTACTTTTTGAAAGTAACTTGCCCAACACTGAATAAAAGTTATTGTTTATGTAATATATGTGTGTTTACTGTGTATATGTATTAGGCATTTAATTATAAATACACACACGCGCATGTATTTAATAAAAATATGTGTCCGGTCAGTGTCCAGTATATAAAAAATACATTTATACATGATGTCATTCATATGAATGCAAATATTTTATAAATATATGCTGTATATGTGTGTCTTAATATATACACTACCGTTCAAAAGCTTTAGAACAGCAAGATATTGAATAGTTTTTAAAGATGTTTCTTCGGCTCATCGAGGCTGCATTTATTAGATTACAAATCCAGAAAAACTGTAATATTGTGAAATATTATTTCTATTTAAAATAAGTGTTTTCTGTGTGAACATATTTTAAAATGTAATTTATTCCTGTGATACAAAGCATCATTACTCCAGTCTTCAGCGTCACATGATCCTCTCAGAAATCATTCTAATACACTGATTTATTATAGAATTATCAATGTTGGAAACAGTTGTGCAGACAAATATATTTTTTGGAACCTGTGATTATTTTTTTTTCCCCTTCTTCTAGAATTCTTTGATGAATAACAAAAAAACTATTATTACTATTATATTATAAACAAAAAAAAACTATTTTTTACCAAATATAAAAAAAATTTAATAGATCCTTGGTTAATAAAAGTATTAATTTTTTTCAAAGAAGAAAGAATAAAAATGTACTGATCCCAAACTTTTGAACAGCAGTGAAACAGTAAACTACTGTAACAGTCTGAACATTATTATCCATTTTAAATTAATGCTTCTCTTTTTTAATATTTTAATGATCAAAGAATCCTAAAAACAAAAAAAAAACAAAAAAAAAACTATGAAGCAGCTCAACTGTTTCCAGCACTGATAATAAAACATCAGCATATTAGAATGATTTCTGAGAGGATCATGTGACACTGAAGAAATGATGCTTTGTATCACAGGAATAATTTACATTTTAAAATATATTCACACAGAAAACACTTATTTTAAACTGAAATAATATTTCACAATATTACATTTTTTTCTGGATTTTTAATCTAATAAATGCAGCCTCGATGAGCAGAAGATGCATCTTTAAAAACCATTTAATATCCTACTGTTCTAAAACGGTTTGAACGGTAGTGTATATAATACATATGCACAATACACACGCATATATCATGTAAATAAAAACTTTTGGATGCGATTAATCGTTTGACAGGACTCGCTTATTTATGACTTTCATAGCTTACAATATAATACTATGTATGTCAATGGAAAATCCTCATTTGTGTTAATAAATAAACTCGACTTGAGGGTGAATACATGATTGCAGTTTTCACTTTTAGGTGAACTATCCCTGTAACGTCAATCTATCAGAAGATTAGCTTTGTGTGTTTCTCAATACGTTAATAGCCGTTTTATGCATTTATTAATCTCACTGACATCATTGTTCATTATAACGACAGCACTGAGGTCATGCTGAGCGGTACTGAGCTCATTTCCTCTCCGTCAGCGAGTCGATTAATTGTCTCTGATTGGCTGTGGCACTCATGCGCTCGGTTTTACTCAAAACTCAGAAGAATCATTTGTTTGAGAACAGCCCAGCTGACAAAAACCTCCCCAAAAAACACTTAATGCTTTGATAAATTCAAGCCATTCCTCCGATCAGACCACCCAGATCCACAGCCGAAGATCCCTGGACTCTTTCCCATTAGAGATTCCAGCAATTATTTCTGTGGCTCAGATGTCCTGAGCGGACGACCCCTTCGAATGGACACGACCAGAGGAGATTTCAGGGCCCCCAGATGTAAGTTTAAAAGCGATTACTTTGGGTCCAATAAAACATCTTGCTTATCATACCACTGTACGGCCCATCTGGAAATATGCACTCAGTTCCCAAGGACAATGTTTATACGCGAGTCAGACTGCGCTCTCACATTGCAGGAAGCAAACAAATTACTTAATAACACGGTTAACGTTTTCTGTAATTATTCCTAATTAGCTGTATTTGAGTAGATCCAGCTCCACCTCAAGAACCGGTGCATTCAGCGACAATGCAACGGACACACGGTTGTTATTAGCACCTTGCCACTTTAAATAAAGCAAGGGAGACGATAAGCTGCGACGACAAAACAGCCGAGCTCCAAACATGAAAGAAAACGCCAGAGCGTAAAGCTGCACAGCTGTATCGAAGAGCGGACTTACCGTATGCTCTCCAGTCGGCTGGAATCAGGTTTCATAGACATTGAGTGCTTCACCATCTTGTACACAGTCACCACCAGAAAGATGAGATTGAGCTGTCGGAAAAGATAAAACGTGTTGAGAAGACCACACAGCTTTCCCACATCATAATTGCAATTCATCATTCACACGGCATATTTGTCAAACATCATTTCATATTTACTTTCAGATTCCGTGCAATGAATGTCTCTTGGGATCTGTGATCACCAGGGTAGCAATGAAATCAAAATTATAAATAATAAAGCATCATTTACGTTGGCTGATCTGAGCTACAACAGCCTTCAGTAATCAAAAAAGCAGACACCAAAATGCAAGCATGCATGAGCTCTGCTGGGAGTCGTCGTATAAACTATGGTTTCATGCACGGACCTCTTTTTAATAATTTTTGGAATGACAATTAAAATAGATCTTGTGATTCAGGAGCTTGATATTTCTGGACACATAAACTATCACCCAGAAAAAAAAGTGCTACCATTCGTTCCTAATTCTGATCTTAAAGATTATCGGAGACAAACTGCGCGTAGGCGCCTTCTCAGACGAGCGTAAGTCATAACTTTGGCCCTGAAAATGTCTGCTTGCTGGCAAGAGCTTGTGTTTTTCTTCACCGCCCTGAACATGGGAATGTAATTCAGGCTGACCAGAGAAGACCTCTTAAAGAAACACACTTCAGGAAACAAAAAATGACTATCATCTATATTAAATATGTGGAACAAAAATAGAGCTTCTCTATTAAAAGAAGCTTGTCTTAATTCAGCCGGTGGAGACAAGATTATTCTGCCCCAGACCCAGATCTAAATTTGCCCCTAGAACCAGGGGCTACACAAGCTATGCTTTCTATCAAGTGATCAAAAACACAAAAAATATGTGGGTCACATATTGAAAATGTGCATAGCTTTTTAAAGCATATGTAGCTAGCTTAGAATATATTATGTTTGACTTCGATTCAAAACGAGAAGAATTTTTAGCTTTGCATAGAAGAAAATGAAAAACACACATCTGGTTTATTTCTTAGAGGCGCACACACGCATGTATATACACAGAATGAAGCTAGAGAGAGAGAAAGAATATGCCTTCTGAAAAGAAAGGCACTGAATTCTTTGCTTCGGCGATCATCAACACAAACCACATGTAAACACCAAAGAATTCAACTCCATTTTTCAGAGCCTTTCAAATAATGAGCGACCCGCTCTAAAACAGAACGAATTACAGGAAGAGCTGGGGGAGATGAAGACAAAGCAAAGCAAGCAAAGTTTTCAAACACTTGCAAATGATTTGTTTAAATCTATACACATTGCATTTATTTTAATACTTTAGACTCTCTACGTTATCTGACCTATCCTAAGACATTGACCTGCGTCACATAAATGCAATGAAAAGCCATGGTTGTACAAGAATTAATAGTTCACATTGCAAATATGAAAACGCATAGATTTAGGGTTGGTAGGGTTTCAGTCATGTCAAGGGACTTGTTCAGATCAATGTTTATTTTCCACTTTTAATCCTTATTTTCACATCCACTGTGTCTAAAAAGAAAAGCACAGCAGACCAGATATTTTTCTGCTTGTTAAAACGGCAGAAATCATTATGCTTTTCTAGTTCTGTAAATAACCTGTCGGTGAATTAGACGTTAATGGTCTGAGCGTTCGTACAGAAATGTTTTCTTGTGGATCTCCTCACATTCAACGTTAATGGTTTGTTTTTCTTAGGCAAGGTGAGGCATGTGAAGTTTATTTAGCGCATTTCCCACACACCAGTTATTCTCCTCGCTTAGCCTTGGTTATGTTTGTAATGAATGCCAATCTAGTTTGTTTATTTTACACTCATATTCTTCATTCTTGTTTTTGTATACAATATAACTAAACAACCCATGTGATTTATCAGTGTGTGTGTGTTTTGTTTCGTTTTCCTTCAGCAATGCAATTTTGTCTCAGTGCAGCTTATATTCAGTAAACGTGCATATTTTATCACCTATTGTTCTCTTGGTATTGGTAGCATCCTGCTGTATTGTTTTACAGTCATCATATTATTAGTATATAGTGAAAAAACATGGTTTTCCACATCTCTGGACTCTATTTGGTGCAGGTCCCTCCTTTAATATTCCCTTTTTCACCCGTGTTTTGGACAGCAGGGCAAAAATTGTATGTCTGAAAAGAAATAGCACCCCTCTCTTTGTGATTTAAGGTATAATTCATACCTGCAGCACAAAGAAGTGGTATTACAAACTGGAAGTAGGAGATTAGAAAGGAGAAACGGGTCAACTGACACAAAAAAAAGACATGGGAGGATTCATGGAGCGAGAGAAAGAGAGGTCGGGTCTGTTAGATCATTGATTATGGTGCTGTTGAGTGCTGCTGCGGAGCCACCAGGAGCCGCTTCGCCCCGGCACAGGAACGCATTTATAACACAGCTGGGAGTGATGAAACAGATCTGATGAGACGGCCAGGCATGGCTCAAGACCAGCCCCTGAGCCTCCCGTCCTCCTTCATCTCACCCGTCCATTCCCCAAAATAGACCCACAAGCACAAGTTTAATATAAACCAGTTTGAGTTCAGAGATATTAGCCGACTGAGCTTGCTGAAGCATATCTTAGTATTTCCTGTTGAAAGGTACAGCAGAGGATCTGCTTAATTGTCACGCAAATGCCACGCGAGATAATTTGCGATAAAGTGCCAAGCACTGTGATAATGAGAATTCGAGAGAGGGTAAAGAAAGGGTCCTACACAAAATGTGACCTAGATATGCACCCATTTGTGTTAAATTCATAGTTACAGAACAAGATCTCTCTGAGACAGGAGCGACATGGATGTATTAGGTGTAACCATTTCTTGCCCTGAAAAGCAGCTGTATGCACATTTAAAATAAGTGCATGTATAAATCAAACAGCACACTTCTGCATCTCTGCATTTCATTTTTTGTAGAAAACGGTGTGGATTATTCTTTACACTGAGTGCAAACAGCCTGTCTTGTTGAGACAGGGCTTTATTGTCCCAATTAAGGCGACATTCAATAATCTGAATTAAAATAAAAATGTATACTTAAATTACGATTGCATACTGTTTTATGATATACTACAGTGCTGAGGTGCAGATAATAGCCACTATCTGCAGTAAGTTGTATAAATAGCAGAAAATCCTGCTAGTGTAAATAGCCTCTTATTTTTCCACATTTTAAAATGTGTCTAATTTAAAACAGTTTGTTTCTTTTAACCATTTTTTACCCAATAATGAAGCAGCAAATGCAGATATGATTTTGAAAAGCTACATAAAAGATATGAAGATACAGATCTGATGAAGGTCACAAAAACATCTGCTGCACTGACGCTTTCAGTGGCCTCAATAATTATTAAATGGAAGATGTTTCACTCTGTGAATGACGTCTGAGTCTGAACAATGGAAACACAGCAGTCATAATGGATCAACCAAAATAAAAACAGCATACATTATCGACCAATGGGAAGAAAGCATATTACTGAGCTATTTTAATGCAACATACATTATCAAGACATGCAAAGAAAACATACATTCGGTTGGAACTGTACTGAACAAACTATAAACACAATTCAGCATTGCAAAGAACCACAACACCATGAAAATAGGGCAATTCATTTTCCATACACTTAAACGATGTGTATTCATGGGAAATGTGAAAAACTTACCATAATGATGAATGTAACAGGGCCAATGAAACTCCAAATGAAATGATTATCAACCCTCAACCAACAGCTGGAAAGAGAGAAAAAAGAACCACCAAAGAAGCAATGACTTAAAGCTATAACCACAGTGCAAAGTTCTGAGAGTGACAACCACTTTCATTGGAGGGAACGAATATCCTAAACTCATGTTTCCCAACCCTGTTTCCAGAGCCACTCCACATTTTGGATGCTTCCCTTTTCTAACCCATCAATTTCAGGTCTTATAACGAGCTGATGAGTTGAATCAGGTGTGTTTGATTATAGGAAGAGCTTGGAAATATGCACTGTTGGTGTGCCTCCAGAAGCAGTGTTGGGAAACACTGCCATAAAATATTGTTTTGTCTAATGAAAAGACACTCAGGCTGCCCCAAAACTTGGGACGTTTGACAGAGAGAACCACCGTGATATTCTGGAACTGTATTCAGAAATGTAATTATCTGGTAAAATCTATCATTGGAGAAAGCATTAACGGTTAACAGGACGATATGACCAAAATATGGCTATTATCACAATGCAAGTAATTTCTTTTTTTTTTTTTTACAGTGAATGTATATACATCAAAGAATTCAATACAATTTTGCTACCATAGCAAAAACAAGTCATTTAAGTGCAAACCTCAATAAGTTTTCAATAAAGCAAAGATGATACCAATAAATTACGCAATGAAGCTTATCAGGAATCTAACTTACTTATCAAGTAACCATACCTTATTTTAGGATCTCTTAACTGGTTTCTTATTAGTGTGCATATTACTAGAATATTAGGCATTTATTAGTGGTCATTAAGCACATATTAATGCCTTATTCTACATCTATAAACTTACCCAATACCTAAATTTAACAGCTACCTTACTAACTATTAATAAGCAACAAGTTAGGAATTTATTAATGGAAAAGTCATAGTTAATAAAAGTAAAAGTGTTTCCAACCAAGCAAACATTCAAAAAAGGTCACACACTTTTTCCTCTATAAGCTTCTAATTTGCTGCTCATTAATAGTTAATAATTAGAAAGTTGTTAGGACATCTCAAATATTTTCATGCATTAACATGTGATTTATAAACCGTCAATATACTAGTAATATGCATGCTAATACACCCCTAAAGCGCCACCCAAAAAAAATAATGGTAACACTTCAGAATAGGGGTCCAAAATAATGCATTAGTTAAGCATTAAT
>JAUMHR010000043.1:1270874-1282454 GCA_032361145.1 Enteromius fasciolatus
AGGGGTGCAAAATAATGCATTAGTTAAGCATTAATTAATGGCATTAATTAATGCTTAACTAATGCATTATTTTGGACCCCTATTCTGAAGTGTTAGCATAAAAGGTTCAATAGCTAGTAGTTATCAAATCTTTAACTGTTTATCCATCAATCCTGCTTTATTTATGACTTACGGGCACATCTGAATAGTCTTGCCCATGTTAGGTCTTCACCAGTAATTTACAGCATTTGTTACAGCGACTTAAACTTTTCCTGCTGCTGTGACTTTGCAGGTAGATCCTAGACACCGTAACAGTTCTCATGGATTTAGTCTGTCTCAGCCTTTTCTGTCTCTTCATTTATTCCCAGCTGGACTGAAATCAGATCTGTGTGGATCCTACCGTCTGTTGTCGGATTCCTCAGGCACACAAATATCCCATTGGATTACTACAATTAATGGGACATGGAATGTCTGGAAATGTAAACTGATATTTCCAGCTGGCACAGTCCTAAACCGTTTACAGGTGAAGATCTAACATGCCTAAGACGGTACTGAATATATCCACTTCAACAAACAGCAAAAAGATTCAAGCTAAATATAAAAATGTTAGTTTCACTTAGGTAAGGGTTAAAACATTACTTTTATAAGTAATACATTTAGGCCATATATATATATATATATATATATATATATAAAAGCATTTTATTTTAAGGATTCTCACTATTAACCAGTTGTTTATTAGCATGCATTTAGCTGTTGTACTTGTAAAGCACATATCAACGTCAACATTTATGACATTAAAACAGAGATGTGAAAACATCCCAGCTGAAGATAACAAGGACATCACGTCGCTCTCTTCGCCTAGTGCGTTGTAAACGACTACGAACCATCCCTAATTACAACTACATCATTTTTGGAATTTCAATCCAATGTTTTTGTAAAAAAAACTAATTAACATTGATTTTTATGAACTGCATGAAGAATGCCAAACCATTCAGCCTGAAATCAACCTGACAAACGCAACCTGAGACAGGACTCGCTCTCTGTAAACTCTTGTACAGCCGTCAGCGGCTCAGATTCCTGCATTATTCACTGCTCATATCTGTGGCTGTAAATAGCAATCAGCACAATGATTTCTCGAGCCCAGATCGAATCTGCCGGGAAAGGTTCTCTAAATTAAGCAGCACGCCGCTAGAGTTGTATAGGATCGCTCTGTCTTTTCTTCTCTTTCCACGCACTCACCAGGAAAGCTGATCTCTGCAGAGACGGACGTGTGTGGCAGCAAAACAGTGTGGGTTACTCTCATTTAAAGCACAAAGTTATACCCCTCAAACACACCTTCGCTCTTAAAAATAAAGGTGCTTTGAAAGGTTCATCACAGCAACGCCACAGAAGAACCATCTTCCACACAGAAGCATTCAGTCAAAGGTTCTTTAATACCTTTTCATTATTTGAATCAAAATCTAAGCACAAAATCAAGAGCTTTATAAGAGACAAAACGCCAAGAACATCTATTGATTGAGTAAGACACTGCTGCAGAGCTCTTCAGCTGAAGATGGGCACAAAGAGGCAGTACCAAAAACACACACACACACACACACATATATATATATATATAAATCCTGCCCTGTTTAAATTCATACATAATTACACTCAAAAGCTCAGCGCTGAAGAAGGCACATGAAACAGTAACTGGAGCGAAGACCTGCTGAAGTTCTTCTGCTGCTTCGGTGTGTTGCATTTGCATACTGTCTTATATGCTAGTTGCCTGATTAATTAATAATTTATCTGCTCTCTATACTATTTTGTTACTGCGGCTGAATATTTCAAATACTTAACTCTTCCAGCCGCACTGCAGCAATGTGCAAAACACTACATCCGTCTGCTAAACGTCCTACCTTTACCACGACTGTCAAGCTGATTTTTTTTTTTTTCCCACTAAAATATTTCTAAATCTCCAAAGGCATTATTTCAGCTATAGCTAGAGATCAGTAGACATCAGATTTTTTTTAATTATCCCACAAGAGAGTGCAATAATAAATACATGCCCAACAGCATAGTGTCAAAGTGCATTTATTATTACAAAGAAAAAACGCATTTCTTCACTTAAGCTAGTTCCAGTAATAATTTTACAAAGCTGTTAGATTGTCTTTAATGAAAACCACTCATACTGTACTGTAAGTCAGTACTCAACTTATAATTTTTCTCTCTCTGCACAGTGAAACATGTTTTACACAGTCTAATTAGTGTAGACATTTGTTGACTTTAGATTTTAGATCTTTTTTTTCCTCATGTGTGTTTTAGTTAAAAGCAAGCAATGATTCTCATTGCTATGTAAAATATGTAAGATAAAAAAAGCTAAACTCAACTGGACAAAGCATACAGCAAACATTTATCTCAGAAATAAAGGTACAAAAGCTGTCACTGGGGCTGAACATTTCAAACGGTACGCTTTTGTACCTATTAAGTTTAAATATGTACACTTCAAGTACTAATATGTACCTAAACTGAGTCTGTAGGTACACACATATAACGGTACCGCCCCAGTGACAGCTTTTGTACCTTTATTTCATCAGTGGATGCTCTGCAGTGAATGGGTGCCGTCAGATTAAGAGTCCAAACAACTGCTTAAAACATCACAATAATCCACAGCACTCCAGTTCATCAGTTAACATCTGGAGAAAAAGAAACAAGCTCATTAAGGCATTTTAACTTCAAAATGTTGCTTCTGTCTGGAATATCAATCCATAATCAATTAATAACGCTTCCTCCGGTGAAAATGTTCTCTCTCAGAATCTAGCCACATACAGTACTTGTTGACTTCTGGCTTGTAAACGGTGCAGATTTCTCTTTTGATTCAGACCAGAGCACTTTTTCACCGAAGGAAGTGTGATTATGGACTCAACGACCAGAAACAATGCTTTGAATGATGGATTTTTGTCTTCTCCAACTGGAGTGGTGTGGATTATGGTGATATTTTTTTCAGCTGTTTGGACTCTCATTCTGACGGCATCCAGAGCATCCATGCAAAGCAGATCTTGGATGGCCCGAGGAAGAGTAAACGTTCAGCAAACTCTCACTTTTAGGTGAACTATAGTGCATTATTCACGTGAACTGACCTTTCTACCTCTTCTGAGCATTCTTACCAATTCTGGGTTTTTTTCTGCTTTGGTTTTCATACACAGACATTACTCCTGGAAAACTCCATCAGTCATAAGCGGCAGGTCAGACGCGTGGCTCGAATCGAAACTTCATCATTTACATCAGAAGCTGAAGATGAAAGCACTTACTGATGTTCTCGGCAGGCACTCTGACGACAGCGGGCTCGATCAGGTTGTCTGCGAGGACAAAGGCTCCTTCCTCCAGGGTATCGAGTAACATAGTGGCGGCATGTGTTTGCTCTGTGGAATTCATGTCCTCCCAGGATTTAAGGGCTTCTGGCCTCAGGAGGTTGTCAACCATGTCCACAATGGCCTGTAACCATGGAAACAAGAGAAATGACAGGCGGTTGATATTTTCCCTTTGCTTTCACTGGGGGAAAAAAGGATCCAGCACATGGAATACACTGGAGAGAAGAGAACCAAATGACAGAAGACAACTATAATGGGAAATGAAGCACTGTACAACTAGTGTAATTCCTGTAAAAATATGTGTCGGGTGTGTTTCTGCCACCTTTCATTAGACATCATCGGGATTGTAAACACATTTTGTGGTTCTTATTAGAGTCGGGGTACTCTGACTCAAGACTTTTCACGGACTGGGACACATATTTACTGTCACTTGACTTGGACTCGAGCCGTTCCGAGTCCAGGGACAGTTGATGTAAATGTCACTGACTCAAAACATTATTACCACAGCGATATTCACTTTTCCCATGTGTTTTTTTTTATCCAGTACATGAACACGGAGGGTTTCTGTGCTCACCAGAAGCGTTTCTCAGTCAGCGTGCAAAAGTTGCATATTATTGCTATACATTTAGATGAAAAGCTACGTCAAAATGGCCATCTTGCACACTATGCCTGTAAATACAGTGCTTTTTTTTCTTATTAAGTGAACCTGAGCTGTTGAGAGATATAAAGATGCGTCAAAACATTTGATCTTTGCATCAGATCTTAAAGTGACAGCAGCCTGAACCCGCTGCCGCTGACATAACTGTTAATCAAACACCGAAAGAAAAGGAGAAAATCTCTCATTGCTCTTGACCAAATCAGTTCAGTAACTTTAATAAGACTCATGTGCTTTTAGTGTATGCAGTGAAGACTTTACAGCTTTATTTTTACATGTTTTACTTCATTAAATGTCTATAAAGGGTAATTCTTATCTAAAAACTATTTACTTTCATTAGCTTATTATATGTTTTTGATGGTGTTTTGAAATTATTATTATTATTATTATTATTATTTAAACATTGTGGCAACTTCTAGCTGCAAAGAAAAAAATAAAAACAAATCTTTGCAGAAATAGTTTGTATGGGTCTAAAAACACCTTGGATGTCTATTATTTATTATTATTATTTAATACTCCATCAGGTCATCAGCAATTATACAATTACATAATGAAATTTACTAACTATAAATGCATTCAAAATGCATTCAAAAGAAAAGCAGTGGTGAGTTGTGTGGCGTTATAGAAAGCACATGTAGGTACATAGTGTGTGCCATTGTGAAGAATACATTTATCCCTCACAGCCTCATTTTGATCCAAGAAAAATCCTAAATGCCATCTACCCTGACTGAGGTCTAAATATCCGTAATACAAAACCAAAAACACAATCAGATATTGGAGGTGCATTTTCTGCTCTCGAGGTCCACAGCTACCCCAGTCACAATCCCCCACCCTTGCATTGATGCATTTACTATAACAGTGAATACAGTCAAGTTCCACATATAATATTATTTCACGTTTTAAAAATCTTTTTTCCCCATTTTTAATATAACTCGTCTGAAAGAAGAAAGTCACACCTGGGATGCTTCAAAGGTAAGTAAAAGACAGGCTAATTTTCAGTTTTGGGTGAACTAACCATTTCAGCGGACTCAAACCCAACTCCAGTTCTGTTACCAATTATTCATCATTTTCAAACAGTGTCTGTAGTTGTCCAAAGATCAAGTTTCTCTTGCCTTCACTACTGGACACTAGGTTTCACACACCAACTGCAATCTACACGATCTACTTGCTTGTCATATTAAATTTCCCGCTGGGGATCAATATTGTATGCATTCCTATCTGTAACAGGATCTAACGGCCGTACCGTCCCCTTTCTGTAAAGTAAAAAGCATTATTGGACTGGAAGTAGCCTGCAAATAATAAAGACTGCAGAAAACGAGATGTTCTCATTTCATTTGCATTGGCCTTAACCAGTATGCATCTCAATTAACCAATCCCAAGGTGACTTTTGGGTTAAAAGGAGGATTTGAATATATATATATATATATATTTTTTTTTTAAAGGAGCAATTTTTCAACCTTTCTGCATACAGTTTTATATTTATGTGTCATATTTGATGCATCAGGCTAATCTAGTCTAATATACTGAGAATATGGAGGAAAAAACAGCTGTTTTGTCGAGAGGCTTAAACTGAGAAAAAAATGTATGCAATTTGGCACAGATGCTGACATTTATATGATCGAAAAATTATGAAATTATGACACTTAAAATGTAAATGAATGAGATCTTTATAACAGTATAGAAGACACTTACATAAAAGGATAGAAATATCAACCATCATTTAAATACTTAAATTTTTTAATGATGGAGAAAAAAAAACCAAAAAAAACAAAATCAATAATCACTCTCTCATTGCGTTTATTTCACTCTCCGACGTCGACGGTCCTCTTATCAGTGCGAAAGACACAAAAAATACAAATGATTAACAAATTAATGTTTCTCAAGAGCCTAATGATTATATTTGAGACTAGTTGACTTTTTTTAGTTAATTAAGTAAAACAAAGCTGCTTCAATCCAGTAGTTGTTCCTCTTGACACATAATCAATGTAAGTGTTGTCACAGTACCAACATTTCTGTATTCAGTACCAATACTGGTACCAAAGCAAAAAACACAAAAGCATTAAAAAAAACAAAAAACATTTTTATTAATAAAGTCAAACTGAAATAAAATGTACAAAAATCAATGTCATTCTTTACTTAATTTAACTGGTGTTTCAAGTTTTTCCACAAATAATAAAAGTATGAAATATAGAAAATAAGTTTCACCCAAATGCATGTCTTTTAATTCAAGAAATTTAAGCACATTTTATTTTTTGGTAAATTAAGAGGATTTACTATTAAAATGAAAGATAAATATTGTCTGATTTCTTCTTAAATAAACTTTTTGGTAAACTTAATGGTAGCCTATCACATACATTATTCTAGATAATAGTAATATATTTCTGGCACAATATCTAAACCGAACTTTTATTTTGACGGGTTGCGGTGAATACCTCTACATTGCTGCGTGTATATGATATGCTGGTTTACTCTATTTCTACAATTATACTTAAAAAAATAAAATAAAAATAAGATAAAGTAAAAAATGTGTGCATTAAATCTGATGCGGGATATTAAGAGAACTTTTATATTTAGTTTGTTATTTAAAAGCCTCAAACAGAACAAATTTCATGAATAAAACAGATTTCTGTGCAGATCATTTGTTTAAAGCCAATCTTACATACGCTGTATCATTTAGTTCAAAGCATGAATTCATATAAGACTGCGTTTAATTATTTATACAGAAATTCATTCATCATAAATGTGGCCCATTTTTCAACTTTTCTCAAGCTGCTGTTTGCTTAGTATTGCAAAGATTTATTATTCTTTTTTTTTTTTATGTTCAATACTTGTCTTGGAGATAAATTCAACTTCACATATTTTAAATAATTTAACATTTAAGTTTAAATCGACACTTTTAAAAAGTTGCTAAACGTAACTGAAGACAATAAAACCAACAAAGCAAAATGTACATTTCAAACAGTTTATAATAAAATAAATAAGGAAATGAATAGAAATCTTGACTCTGAACTTCTAAAGGACTTGCACTTGAGTCCCGGAGGGGTGACCCATTAACTGTAGAGATTACGAGAGGATCTCATTACCACAGAGCCCTTGAATGACGCAGTAATGGCAGGACACTTAACCCGTGATTACTCCAGTGAGATTCCCCTGCAATTACACTACAGCAAGTCAAAAGCATCTGCTCAGCCACAAGTAGTGTTCACAGCCCTGCTCTCGCCGCTTGTCATTTTATTACAGACTTGTGCTGATTGAGAGTCGTGTGGGCCGGCTGAAGAGCCAGTGGCCATGAGAGCCGGAAGATCTGCTTCAGACAACATCAGCCACTACCTTCAAACAAGCCTCAACACTTCGTTAAGTTTGTGAAGGACTTTACATTTCAAACATGTGTTTAGAAAACGTATATGTAACAAATACAAATGCATTTACGTGCTCTGTGCGCTGATCGTTTGTCAAAGATTACTAGAGCTTTTCAGTCTTTTCAAAATTACTTTTGGTTTTAAGATTTTAAAGAAGGTTGCCTGAATAAATTAAACAACTGATGCATTCACGTTCTTAAAATGGAAATGTTTTATATTAGCATCGCTTCAAAGTTTGAAAGTACACTGTACAAACTAAAACCAAACTTTTTAGCAGCTGTGGTTGCCAGAATAATTTTGTAATGAATGCAATCACATTTACGGCATACAACTGTAATTAAAAGTGAAGATTTGAATGTAAACCAGTAAATATTAAAATCAGTTTTGTCCTTTTAACATACTGACAGCCACCATAATGAAGGTGGTGAAAGAAAGCCACTTGAAAACTTAACGCTCATCACAAGCGGTTTCACCACAAGCAAAAAAAATAACTAAAACTATTAAAAAACATGATTATTTAAAAAAAATAGAGTGTCATAAAGGGAATTCTGGGAATATAGTTTTACAGATTTTGGCTGTAAATTATACATTGATTTGTTTTATTTACGTCTAAAAACTGTACAATTAACAACATTTTACTGTAAAATTACATTAAATGTGTGGTTAGATGTTTTACAGTATGTCCCTGTATATAGTACATTAGTTCACTGTTAACCTATTAACAGTTTTTTTTCGTAGCATTTTTACAGCATTTAACCGTTAAAATTGCATTTATTTTTTATTTATTTTTTGTTCATGCTTAGTACTTTTGTCTTGTTTTCCCATTGCAATGTCTAAAGATTCATAACTTATCACACTTTTGAATATGAGTTTATGATTAAAACAAGAATAAATATTTGCTCTTATTTTAAACAAACTGACAAAACAAAAGTTTTTCAATAATTTAGATTTGCATGGAAGGCATTTAGTTATATTGGACAACAAAAACACAACATTTAAAGCAATGCATTTATGTATTTAAGCCTTTTTGCTCAGATTTTTTTGTGGAAGTGTGAATTATAGCATTTGAAGATGCATAAACCCACCAATTTCCAGTTTAATTCCAATTAGTTGCTGTGTCTTTGTAACTATTTTTGACATTTCTGTGAGAAATGGTTTCAAAGTAAACACCTTTTTTTCTCCGGTGTGTCCTGGAAAGCCGTTTGGTAACTGAGAGCCAATGATCTTTAATAACCCCAAAAACCTAAACAAAACTCATCACGGACCAAACCGACACACGGACGCAGCGAAGCTCAATTTGTAACTCAAATAGTGCACAACATTTGCCTGAAGATACCAAGATATCATAGTCCATGCCTGTGACTAAAAACTAAAGCCTATTTGGTTGCTTCAGTATGTCCGACTCCAACTTCCTGTGGCAAAAGGAAATACATCAGCACATGAAAGGAAATAAGAAACAAAGTGACATTACTCTTTCACAGGCGCAGCTTTGAATAACTGACTATAAAGAATGAAAGCACAACAGCAGAGATATG
Source organism: Enteromius fasciolatus (assembly GCA_032361145.1). Classification (NCBI taxonomy): domain Eukaryota; kingdom Metazoa; phylum Chordata; class Actinopteri; order Cypriniformes; family Cyprinidae; genus Enteromius; species Enteromius fasciolatus. The sequence continues at coordinate 1,279,753 of JAUMHR010000043.1, forward strand.
CATAAAAGATTACAAAGAAATGCAAGAGGACGAAACCGCAGCGTGAACCGCTCAGACTGAAGCAGGTGACGAATACACTTTGATCACACGCTCAGCTACAGACCCCAGCGATCACGACTGCAGGATGTCAATTACTCAGACAACCAACAACAGCAGACAGGAAGATGAGCAGAAACCAGCCAGAAATCCAATTACTCCGAGCAGAGTTTACGGTTAAAGAAATAGTTCACCCTAAAATGCTTAATCTCAGGTCATCGAAGACATCAAGGAGTTTGTTTCTTCGTCAGATTTGGAGAGATGTAGCATTGCATCAGGGTCTCAGTAATGGATGCTCTGGAGTGAATGGGTGCCGTCAGAATGTCAAACAGCTGATAAAAACATCACAATAATCCACGCCACTCCAGTCCACACTGCAAAAGATGCTCGCCTTGTTTCCAGCCAAAATATCAAGAAGGATTTTCCAGACAGAAAAAACAAGTCAAAATTAAGAGACTTCTTGCTTAAAACAAGCAAAATAATTTGCCAAATAATCACATTTTAAAAAGAAAACAAGATTAATTTGCTTAATTTTGACTCATTTTTCTGAAAACAAGATAATATTGTTTTATTGTCTAGAAAATCCTTATTTTTTAAGAATTTTTAGCTATTAGCTGGAAACAAGACAGTCCATCAGTTAACATCTGGAGAAGATAGAAGCTGTGTCTTTGTAAGAAACAAATCCATCATTAAGACATTTTTAACTTGCTTCGTAATCCATAATACCTCTTCCCCCAGTAAAAAAAGTCCTGAAAAAGTCACATATTTGTTCACATTTTACTAGAGGAAGCATGATTATGGACTCATATTTTAGCTAGAAGCAATGGTTTGAAGTTAAAACGTCTTCATGATGGATTTGTTTCTTACAAAGACACCGCTTCTGTCTTCTCCAGATGTTAACTGATGGACCGGAGTGCTGTGCATTATTGCGATGTTTTAATCAGGTGTTTGGACTCCCAATCGGACGGCACCCATTCACTCCAGAGCATCCGTCGCTGAGACATTTCTCAGAAACACACTCTTTCTTGTCTTAGATGACCTGGGAGTGAGCACATTTTCAGCAAGCTTTCATTTTTGGCTGAACTACTGCTTTAAGACAGACAAGCGGTTAGGAGGAGGTGAACGGAAAAGAGGAGGATGGTGAAAGCAACACAGAACAGAATGACACCGAGGCAGAACGGCCCTAAAAGAGAGTCGCGTATCAGCAGAAAGACAGACAGATGGACTTCCAGCCAGACAAACAAGCTGCATGCAGCAGAGCAGGTGAAGGGAATTCTGGGATTGTGTCCATATGTACCTTCATATAGGCCCTGCAAGTCCTCTCTCTTTTTTGACGCTTTTTTTGGTTTCAAACACAAAGACGGCAGATTAGGAACAACACACACACACAGAAAGAAAGAGAAAGAGAAAGAGAACAAATAAGAGCCTATGTGTCAGTCATATCATGTATGTGTGTGTCGCTTCGACTACGGGCACTTTTTCGTTTGTTTGTTTGTTTTTCTTCCTTGTTTGGTTAATTAAAACTGTTTTTGTTTTCATTTAAAGATTTCAATTTAGAATTGCATGCTTAAAATAAAACAAATTAAGGCAATGTTGGAAAAAGTAAATAGCACCCCATTAAACAGAACATATTTTGCATGCAATTTCTGTAACGCTGTAATTTTGGTGTAATACAGATTATGAAACTCTAATCTCTTTACAGAGAAAAATTTCGTATATCATTCGGTTGTCATTGTTAGAAGACAACTTACATAACCTAATGTCTACGCGGCAAAAAGTGCCTATAGCTGAAGTAATATCTGTATATATTTAAAGCTGAGGTCACAGAGTATAAAAGGACATCCATTAACCCCATTTCAATTAAACATGTCTTTGAATGAGCGTCTCTCTTCTATAAGGCACTGGCTGGGCTGAGGAGGAAAAAATGGAGATGGAAACGTTAGAGCGTGCTTTCAAACGAAGCCAGAAAATCCATTAAACTCAACGGCAGCTGCCAGAAGAAGAAGAAAGAGGAAGATTTTCAGAACAAAGTTTAATATTTAGAGTGATATTGGAATAATGTCATTTTCATAATACTAGAATTAAGTTAATGAAGTTCTAACATTACCAGATTAAAGCAGTAATAAAGTCAAAATGACAAGAATGCCACCATAGCACAAAAATATAAATATAACTATGTATTTAAAGTTGCAGTAATATGTAAGGAATTACTACACATAAATACATACACACACATACATATATGTATGCATGCATTAGAAATACTACACATTTAATATATACATGTATATATATATATATATATATTTCCCTGTTATTTTTGTGGCGCTCTGGGCCAAGCCGTTTTGTAGGCCTGGATGATGCAATGATGCTGAATTTCACAGTCACCTCCGTTTAATTCTGCTCTCCACAATTTCCACACAAGGAAAAAGGATTTGCTCAAAGGTGACTCTTTTATATATAAAGTAAGATGTTTTCTGACATCCAATAAGAGTACAGAACTATACAAGAAACGTGGATTCAGATTATACATGCTCTGTGCAGAGGGCCTGATATTTGATTGAAAGTCTATATCTATATATGAAAATCTAGGTAACACTTCAGAATAGGGGTCCAGAATAATGCATTAGTTAAGCATTAATTAATGGTTAATTTGTTCACAATTA
>JAUMHR010000043.1:1283593-1308991 GCA_032361145.1 Enteromius fasciolatus
AAGATATTATAATAGCACCCCCCCCCCCCCCCCCAAAAAAAAAAAACTTTACATTTACATACACAGGCCAATACGTTTACGTCAAAGAAGAGACCATCCAATGGGAAAATTTACAGCATATGCAGAGGAAAAAAACCTTCAATGTAAAATGCTTAGGGACAACACCTGTGTTACTGAGAATAAGGTTTAATTAATCATCTTGCTTTCAGTGGACACCTGGCAACAAAGAGAGAAGTTAGCGGTTAAAGAGCAGGAGAAAGAAAAACGACAACATAAAGATATTTTAAAAATACACAAGAATACAAGGGTTTTTTTTAACCATTAATTTTCTAATATTCTATTATTTTCATAAGTCTGCAGTTGAACAACATTATCATGAACAATATATTGTCACAAACACATGTACATGCAAATTAATGTATTAATGAACAACAATATTAAAACTGTCATTAAAATAACCAATCTTTTAGACAATTTAAGAGCATTTTAAAAAAGCTGGAAAGCAGGAGCGTAGGAACAATCTTGGATCATGAATATGAATTAAGCGGGAATGTTTGCACACTAAATTTCCTGAAAGGGAGAAGGATTAGTGCGGCAGCGGTCGTCTATTCAATCCACTGCCAAAGAAACATCTGATTTGCAAGCAGGCTTCTGCTTGGTTTTTAAAGTTATCATTAAAACGAAATGGCAAGTAAAGAGAAATGAAGACTGCGGTCTGGAAGATTTCGAAACGAGCCGCACCAAGGCTGCATGTTTGTGATCAGAACTGCAGTAAAACACTAATATTCACTTTCTATGTGAATATAATATGCTGATTTGCTGCTCAAGAAACATTCCTGATTATTATTATTATGTGCCGACAAATAGTTTTTGTGGAAACTGATACATTTTTAATCACAGGATACTTTGGTGTAATTCCAAAAGAGCAGCGCTTAACATCATAAATGCATTTACTCAGTTTTGATCAATTTAATGCATCCTTGTTGAATGAAAGTATTTTCCACCACAAAGAGGTAAAGCTAAAAAATGGTCACACTTTAGTTTGGAGACCAATTCTCTTTAACTTTAATAGTTAATAGTTATTAACTTAGACTCATTAATAGTAAGGTAGTCTTTGTATTTGGGTATGGGTTTGGATTAAGGGATCTAGAATAAGGTTAATCAGAATAAGGCATTCATATGTGCTTTATAGGTATATGCTTGTAATGTGCTTATAAGCAACTAGTTAAGAGTGAGAATTGGTCCCTAACCTTAAAGTGTCAATTTAATGTAATTACTTAAGAATAGACTGACTTTCAGAAATAATCAGAGCTGATATTTTTGGCATATGGTCAGCACACACTGAAAGAGGTCCTTCAACATCCATCTGAAAAACTAGAGGCTTTCAATACAGAGACAAACACAGATGTCTGAAGACATGTTTCGTTCCTCAAGGACACAACGGCCATCAGCTGCAAAACTGGACAAAGAATCAGAAATCCAAAAGCTGAGCTGAAGATATTAAACAGAGTAAACACCTTTCTATTTAATCACTGACAGAGAAACAACGGCACGAAGCTAAATCTGAAACAGACAATGGCTCCGTTCCAAATCCTAATGAGCTGCTTACTGTATAGAGAGAGTATTTTAAGGCTTCATTGTTCCACTCAAAACATGCCAAATGTCTGTCTAAATCTACGGCAGCATTACATGGATAAAGCAGTCCCAGAATGCACTGCACTATGTATATATTTTGTATGTAATAGGCTACATATATTTATAAATATAAGTGTACACAGCAAATAAACTTGTCTTTTGAATTTTTTGCATTGTTAGGTCACTGTGTGAGGAGAGTCTGAAATCAATGTGTTTTCATTTAGGATGCTTGCTAAGAAGAGCAGCTCACTATGTTTTGGAACAGGGCTATGATGTTAGGACAAGCTTACTGGGTATGTTTGAAGCGGGATATTACGTGTGGGGTGCTATTACTTATTCAACATCAAACATGGGTCAAAGATGGAAAAGGAGGGTTCAAGCACCGACAAAGTTTAATATAGTGTTATTTTTATGCATTTATTTATCTTGAATAGACTATCACACATTTTTACCTTGATTTACTGAAGACACCCACTAAAATGTGTTTAATCAGCGTAACAGTTATATAGCAAAAAATCAGGACAGAGATAAAATCATATTTACTGAATGATAGTGCAGTAACACTCATTAAATGTCATTTTTAATCTTTTCCAATCGTTTCCTTTCCTTCCGTCCACTAGGTTTTACCCAGAGGTGTGTATATAAAATATAACCAAATTTAGTATGATCACTTTTTCTTGTATATTTTTTTAATCAAGTAAAGATTAGAAAAAGTTTGTTGTTTTATTTGTTTAAAAAAAATCTGTTATGCTGAATGATAACAGGACATTCATTCACCCACACATTGACATTTTATTTTCACAACCGTTATTTAAACATTAAAGCAGACACTTCCATCTAATATGCTTTTATGTATAGAAAATCGTTTTTGTAAACCTAATTTGATGCAGACGCCGAATTGGGACGCATCATCTCTGACCCACATTCAGATGAAGTTTTAGGGTTATTATTATATTAAAAAAATTCACAAACACAAAAACGTCTTTAATGTTATATGCCGTACCAAATTAAATAATATTACAATATTACAGCATTTTACTGATCTGCTATTACTTTGCAAAAAATTACAGTAAAATAAACAAGATAGAATTGTTACTTTTTGTTATTGTGTACTGTATTTGAAAGTAGTTGTAAGATCACTTACTGTATGGCACACATTCATACTGGACCTCAAGATACTTGTATGTCCCAGGACAGGGATCTGGAAAGACGTCCGAGCCAGTGATGACAACACACTGCGTCCGATTGTTACACCTGGAACAACAAACAACATCCAGTCAAATCAAGTAACGGACAAAAGTTCTCAGTAACACTTTATTTTAAGGTGTCATAATGCAGTAAGTACTTAGTAGTAGCCGTTGGACTTACATAAAACAAAATGTACTTATGTAACTAAGTTATGCAACAGTTTGTAATTATGTAGATGTAACAATACTTGTTACAGACCGAGTCTGTTACACAGCTGCTTATGTAACTAAAAGATTATCACATATGTGTTGCAGACTTTATACAATGTAATTATAAATTCAAGCACACAGACACAAGCTGCTTAAACTAAAGTGTATCAAGATTGTGCTTGAGTGTAAGTGTCTGTGTAACAGACTCGGTGTGTAACATGTGTAACAGTAGCGGCCTGTTACATCTACATAATAACAAACTCTAATTACAGGCTGTTCCTGTAACTATGATAATTACATTTTACTTCATGTAAGTACAATGTCTACTACTTAGTACCTAATTAGGGAATTACTCCGTATTATGACACCTTAAAATAAAGTGTTACCAACTTCTCAGAGAATTGTTCACTTAAAGGGACAGTTACCAAAAAAATTTAATTCAGTCATTTACCGTTTTGAAGATATTTTAAAGAATGCAGGTAACCAAATAATTTTGAGACTTTTTTTTTTTTTGGAACAAACAATTTTCATACCCATATTCATATCCAAAATATCTTCTTCAACAGAGTTTTAACTTCACATTAGCACCTTACGTGACCTCATCCCACACCATCAAGCTTATATTTGCTTCTGCATGAAGACGTCCTGTATCATTTTTGTTAATTGCACCTTCCTTGCATCATGTTCTGCATGCTCTGAGTTAACGCATGCTTACACATCCTCGTGTTAACCACAAGACACTTCTTCGGCTTTAGGCTAAGCAGGGAGCAAAAATTAATTAATTAAGAAAAAAAGCATTAATTCTAACTCGAGGCCAACTGCAAGTTATTCTGACGGTGAATATAAAACAGAAAAGAAAGAATAGAGCAGAAAACCCTAAAGGACTTTCAAATCCCCCAGCAGTGAATATAAATACTCTGTGGTGCCGTTCGTAGGTAACGCTAAATGATGACTGAATTTTCATTTTTGGCTGAACCAATGCCATGCTGTTTTTCTGTAGTTAACTCAGAATGACTGAATGAGGAGAGTTGCCAGCTGAACCCCTGGCAGCTGAATAATGGACAGTCAACTTCCAGTTTTTGGGCTTTTCACACTGTGTTTAACCTTGGGTTATTGTCTCTTTAAACCCTGATAGCTCCGGAGCAGGGTTAGCACCAGGGTTGCCAAGTCTGTGGTTTAACCGTGGATTTGGGCTACTTTTAAACTGTTGCTGCTGGCTACATCTTTTCTGCCTTGTAGGCTAAAAGTTTGACATATTGCATAAAATCTATCTGACTGAAATGTTTGTATTGAAATCTTTTACTCTTTTTAAATTCTACCAATGCTAAAACTGTGCTGGATCTGCTTTTGTGCGGGAGAAAGGCCACTAGCAGAGCTTTCTTATGAACATACAGTTTTTTTATGATTATGAATAGCTTGTACAGTGATTTTCAAGTTAAAATTGTGTGCACTGCATAACAGTGATTGTTAAGAAAAAATTAGGTTTGGATATTTGGACTTAAGTCATTATAATAGTTTGGTAACACTTCAGAATTAGGGTCCAAAATAATGCATTAGTTAAGCATTAATTAATGGTTAATTTGTTTACAATTAAGCATTAGTTGAGCAAAAACACTAGTAATTAACAATTAATTACAAACAACGGAACAACGGAAATAAACTTTACTTAGTGACAAACAACCACTAAGCCTCATTAAAAGCTCACATACTTTGTACAGTTACTGAATGTATATCTGAATGGTTGAAAACACAGTTTTTGAAGGGAGGAAGATACTTTTTAACCCTCATGACACATTAAAAATCAGATTTCTGTTTCTGTATATCTGTTTTCACATCCAGTTCATTTGAGCCTAATTATTATTTTATAAAAATCACAACATAATATATTTTTCAATTAAAAATATATTGTATCAAAACAGCAACTTCTCATTAAAGATTTAATGTGAAGAAAAAAACCGTAATATTAATAATAATAACCATGTTTTTACAGCATTTACTTTTTTAGTATTATTCGAAAAAACTGAGAAATTCTTAAAAATGCAAATTATTAATGAATTGCAAGATGCAATACACATGCAATAATATATTCACAACTGGACGATGTTTTGAGGGTCTTCAAGCACTAGTTGATATGCATCTCTTCCAGATCCAAACATACATTATGCTGGTCCATCTAATTGTTATATAGTCTAAAAACTGTCAAAAAACATCCATGGCCTATAAATGTGTTTGGCTCTTAAAATTATTTTAGAAGAACATTTACAGAATTGCGTGACATTGATTTAAATGTAGTGCAAATGTGTGAAACTGTACTCGACAGGTGAATTAACTGTAAGGTAAAATTCATTCTCTGTACAGCTGCCTTTGAAGGCCATGCATTATAAAAACTACACGAATACATGTAGTAGCCACAATATCTGGTTTGCTTTAGATTCTGACCAGTCTGCAGATATTTACTCAGAAGTAAATTACAGAAATGTAGGCCGTCCTGAAAGCAAAAGCATATGGTTGACTTTAAGGAAGGTCTTGAATATTCCCTCGAATTCCAATCTAACAGAGACAGAATGGAGCACGTCAAACCCTAATGAGGTTTGGACCAATTAAAGTGGACTAACACAGGTGGTGTGCGTTTATAAAAGAGCTCTGGAAGAATCTGAGCTGGAGTTCGCATGTGAAACCGTACAGAACCAGCACACTAAACAAAACAAGCACACAGTATCTGCTGAGCGAACTTCAGTATCTGCAAGCGAAGAGGAAGCGAGGAAATAGCATCCACATTTGGACTAGAGGCAACGCTTGGCAAACAGTCTTTTACCTTTGAGATACGATTTTGTAGGCATCCGGGAGGTAGCAATTAATGTTCTCCATCTGGAAGGGGTCGGCGTCGCATATCTTGTCGTCTGTGCGGCCGTAGTTGGCGGTTTCGATCATGATGACATCACTCCCCGGGCAGCGCAGGTCGATGGGGTAACCCTCGCAGGACAGCTCCCTCCGCACCAGACCGAACGGCAGCGCTGCACGACTGAAGGCTGGAGGAGACACAGATTACACAGACACTTTTGTAACCCTCGCTTTCGGTTTAGTTCATATCCTTTTAAAATAAAAAATAAAAAACAAGTAAGGAACACTTAATCCATTTCGTCCAAGTTAAAAGATTATTCTTTTTTTGAATGCTCCACACAAGCACTAAGTACTGGATATTTCTCAGCTGTAATAGAATTAACAAATGGCTTCCATTTGAACTACAAGTCCAGATATTTTGTCTCTGCTCTGCCAGACACTTGCATGAAGTAATAACTTGGTTTGGTGTCATTTCTAAAATCACAGGCTGCACTTTTAGCATGCATTATGTCTCCAGCTCCCGCGGTAATGTCATAATAATATTCTTAAATTGCATCAGCATGATTTCCCGAGTCCTATATGAAGTAGATGGGTCAGCATATTTCTTTTGGTGCAGCAAAATCACAATTTACCATATAAACATGTCAACAAAAATAGAGAGATGTTGTCTGATATCTGCTATTAATGCCAAACTATTATTAATTGCCCCCTATTACATCATGATTAGTTTTGCACCCTCGCAAAACCCACAATACTGTAAGATATGACTGTTAAAGAAGCTATATGAGCACATGGCTGGTCATTAATGCTGTGAAGTGTGGGAGGACAAAAATAATACTGACCGAAACATAAAGAGGCGTTTTCTGTCACCGTGCCATATCTGAGATATTAATGCGAGGCTTTATAATGAGGTTTCTAGACCGCATGATTTCAAATATGCAAGCAGAGACATACAGTAAGTACAACATGAATCAAATTAGCTGTGGTTTACATTTGGACTGTTCTATAACTGTGTGCCAAGTTTCATAACTTGTTACTGTATGATTCAATGAGCTGCCACAGACTTCAGATCAGGTTTCCTATCAGCTTGCAGAAACACAAGCCCTCTTCTAGCATTAAAAACTGCCGTCAAGATTTACTAAAGACACGCAGAGAGGCTTCCCTTTCAGAAACAAAACTTTAGAAACATTACAAAAACGCAAGCACGTGTCATGTACAAAGAAAACGCCTTCTGTGCTTGTTATAATGCATGCACTGATGTAGCATGCAAAGTGTCAAAAGTCATTGTCAATCATCTGTCGATGTGCAATGGCACACAGCATTCATCCCATCACACGCTCTGCTTCTATACATGTAAAGCAAACCTTGAACACCCAGCGAGTTCATTTCAACTTAAGTACTCTGCATATCTTTACTCATAAATCTGCAGTATGAAATGAATTATTATTTATTTTCCAGAGAGATGCAGGCAGGAGGGTGGATGTGTGAGCCTGCTCCGGATCCGCTCCAGGATTTCCGTTTCTCTCTCATCACATCCACATTCAGCAGGCAGAGAGTTAGTGAAGGCATGGCACAGACTGTCTAAAAACTAGTAGACTTGTGGGGTTTAAGCTACATTTTGCATGATTAGATCATTGTAATTTTTTCATTGCGCAGCCCTAATTCAGGGTTTCTGCAGGTTTTATGAAGGTAAACTTGAGAGTTTTTAAGACCTTCTTCAGACCAAGAACACAATTTAAGTAAAAAGTTAAAAGAGACAGTACTAGGTACAATAATAAGTCTGAAAAAAAGCTTAAAATCACAGCTTTTAATAGATGATAGCCATTACATTTCAATTTATAAAAATAAAACACAGAAACATTCTGATTATGTGCAAAAAAAGTGCTGTTCTTCTTCAGTATTTCTGTCATTCTCAAACCTAATTTATTTTGAAGCATAAATTGTTTTTGCCCCTCAGGTAAACGTGTCTTGATTTACGCGGGAGGAAATATTGAGGAATTTTTTCATATATATCATTTAATAGGATAAAATTGAATCTAATTTATCTTAATTCACTTTAATAATTTAATTCACTGTAATATATTATAATATATATTCATGCAACCTTTAATGCTAGAACTTTTAAGACTTTCTGCTCTGAATTCAGATTGTTTAAGGCCTCAATTTGCGAAAATTGTATTAAAAATTAAAGAATTTTTTAAAAACGGTGCTGAAAATAGATCTGTTCTGTTATCAGGTTACGGACAATAATTTGTATGTGCTTTAATTGGGAGACTGAATCAATAACTATTTTCTGCTAAACTTTGATTGTGTGCAAAAAAATAACAATAATAAGAATTGAATTCATAAAATAAACAGTGCCCTATAAGATTTATTTTCTGTTTTCAGTTCTTTGATAAATGTATTCAAAAAACAAAAAAAACAATGCACAATGCTTGCCAATTTAATTACTCATAATTCTAACCCTAACCCATTATTCATAAATGTAAATTTGAACAACTACAATTGTTTGCCAAACAAGCAGAGGTTTACCACATACATTTAAGCATGGAAGAGAATTCTGTATTATTATTATTAATGTAACTTTGATATAACTGCACTGACGCTGCTATTCCACCTATCCTTTGCATTAACTAACTGTAAATTTCACTTAAACTAGTAAACGTTATGCATGAGATATTTTAACTGACATTTTCCAGAGAATGCGCTGGTATGCGTTTAAGATTTATGCATTTATTTTGCATCCAACATAACATGCAGAGATAATCACAAGTAAGCTGGCTGACTTGAGAGAGTACATTTTGTGAGCTCTTTTGCGAAATGACCAGCTGACTCTTCAGCCGTCTAATGTGATGCATTTCCGAGTGAAAGGAAGATACTTACTGGAAAACCACACGGGCAAGATTGTGCCCTTTGTAATCTGGGTGCGATCCCGCATGCATGTGTCATCTCCCTGGCAGAGAACCTGACTTCATCTTGATAATGAGCTTCTGTTGTTCTTTGGAAAGCCGTGCACAGATAAACAGGCTTTCGGTTGTCTATACTCTGCAGTCTGAAACATGTTGCCCCACTCGCTGGCTCTCTAGAGTCCATATTTATTTCCACACACCGGCACAGTTTTTCAAACTCACCTTCTGCCAGCAGCAGTCGAGATTTACATCAAAGCTGGGAAGGAAGAGGGGAAGCAGTAACAGTCGCCTTAAACGAGTGTGTGCGCCTCTTTATCTCACGCTTTCTTTTAACTTCACTCATGTTAAGGAGGAATCCGACGCCATACATAATACATTACATGCAATGTTCCGCGCGTTGCCATGGCAACCGTTCTAGCTGGATTGTAATGGGGCTGTGATCCGGTTCCATTGGACTTGACTTGGAATTTTATCAGGAATTCTGGTCGGTGGCTGGAAAAGTAGCTTTTCTTATGCATCTTCCTGGTGTTTGCCGTGGGCTCAAGCCAGCATAGCCAATATCATTGCACAATACACCCCTTTTCCTGCCGCTCAGCAGAACTTTCATTATTTTTGCAGGTCAGACCTCTTGCAATTATTTTTATACATTTAATTTATTGTATTAATTTATTTGTTTTGCAGGCAAGATATCTTGCAATTATTTTTAAACATTTTATTTATTTAATTAGTTTATTTATTTTGCTGGTAAGACCTCAATGATTTATTTTATTTTATTTATTTTTGCCCCCAGTGTTTTTAGAGTCTCAAAGCAGCTCAGCTTTTCTCACTAACTCCATCTTTTTAGTTCGGTTCATGCATATCTACATATCTGAAGAAAATATGTATGGACAATTACACACATTTATATAATTTATATATATATGCACACCTGCATGCCATTAAGCCATAAACAGGCAGGTCATTTTTGTTCGTTTTCCAGTTTTTCAACCATTTCTTACTTTCCTCCCCGCTCAGCGCCCATGTGGGCAGAAAAGCAGCGAGTGTGAGGCCCATTTCCAGCAGGATTCCTGCCTGTCACCCTCCATTAATGCAAATTTGATTGGCCTTTGTGGCTTTAGGAACAGCAAACAGCTGCATGCAAATCCAACACACTCCCCCTCGACCGGCCTCCATTGTGTCCCGGACGCCACGGGGGATTTCTCAGACAGAAAAATGGGTGGAGAGGAGAAAAGGATGGTGTCATCTTTAGAAAAGTATGAGAAGTCCCACAGTAGACCCAGCAGGGACTTCTTGAGCCTACTTGTCTTTTTTTGTGATTTTCTTCCCTTATTACTGGACTCCAAGTAGCTTCAGAAGAAAGGAAAAATGTGCAAACTGCTCTCAAGTGCCTATAATCCAATATACAGAGCAATGCAGGGCTTACGCTGTTGCACTGTATTTTCCAAAAGGATTTAAGATGTATTGGAAGGGCGTTAAGCTTCTTTTAAAACGCGATGTTTGTCGTCTCAAAGTTTTTTTTCTTCTTCTTCTTAGGCCTCTAAATTTCGCTGCTGTTTGAGAAATTCACAAAAAATGCACTTGTGCCAAAATGCACCACAAAGCAAAAACAACAGTTTACCAAAAATTGCACACAATGATTGTGTGGCATCATCAAAAACTGCTCTGTTTATGTGGGCATCTATAAAAGCCCAACACAGTGACAGTGACTCACATCGAAGGCATGAGTTTGGGTCGCGATCGTCCAATTTGGAGGCTGAAAACTGGCATATGGGAAGTGTTTACGAAACTTTTTTAGGAATGAATTATTCATTATTTTTGCAATTTCAACAACACTTAGATTTGCGAAGCTAGCAGCATAGAAAAGATCTGACCTGTTGATCTCAGTCTAGCTGGGAAGATGCACGAGCTTCTGATCTGCATTATTTTACCATTGTTTATCATCGCCTCTACTAGGGATGCACAATTGTGTATTGTTTTAATTTTAGTTTTAGTATAGCATTATACTACTATGCATTTTTTTACTTTTTTATTTTAAAGGGGTCATCCGGTGCAACATGCACTTTTTCAAGCTGTTTGGACTGAGTGTGTGAAAAAACATTATTTGATTCGGCAAGATGTATGTAAACTATAACTGTATGTACAAAGTGCAGCAGCAGTGAGCTTCTTAAGGAACTGAAGGGCAAAGCTAAATCCTGACAGACAAAACCAGGTTCCAGACTGTGACTAATCCACACCAGACCTGAAACACACCGACTACACAGATCAAGAAAGAGTACGGAAAAACAGTCAGCCTGACAACAGGCATACTCATCAACAAAGACACAGTACTAACAACGATCATTAAACTTTCGATTGACTGCATTTACAAATATTATAATACTCATATAATTACTATCAGTCGGAAGGACTTAAAAAGTTACAGTGCATCTGTATGACTATAATCAATGTAAGGCGGCAACATCTTAAAGAATTTTACTTAATGGTGTAGAGACGAGATGCCATATTTGTTTAATTTAAACAATGCATCACTTACACTGTGTCAAGAATGGTTGTTTTTAAATCTGAGGGTTTTGTCAGGGTGTTGTCTCCCACAGTAAAACATCTCAAGAGATGAGCGGGAACAGCACTTGAGAAGACTGATTAAAATGCTTCAAGGGAAGAGGAGTAAATCCTGTCGATCTGCTATCATACACACTTTGTCACTGACTTTTAGAGTTTATTACACACTTCCAAATCTGCCTGATTCTTGCTGTCACTCAGCCCGATGCTTTGGCAGCACTGGAACAATTTTCACAGGTGGGAAGAAATAATTGGTCAAATTGGCCTAAAGGTCATTTCACACTAAGTGTGATTAATCAGTGTGAATGCACGCTGCAATGATGTTCTTAAATCAAAACCATAAATCTCTATAGAGCGCGATCGATCGCGGTGCGGCAAAGACGAGTGCGTCACCGCAACAAGCTGTGCAATCCGATTGAGCTTTAGCTCTCGTTCCCAGAGGTGCTGCTTCGAAATTGCGCAAATGCACTGCAAAAACACATTGTAAAGAGAAACCACTGATGCTCCACAGAGTACAGATCTTATTTTTGCATCCTCAACATATAAAGTCATTAACTTACTCACCGATTGGGTTAAACTGGGTTTGTTTTTAACCTAGCATTGGTTGTGCATTTGCAGATTGTTTTTGCAAATATGAATTATGTAATGAGATGTGAAGGACAACACAGAGGTGAATGAACAGCGCCGAAACTCATTTCGTGACACTTGAATTGTGCGCTGTTATCTGACCTCATGCATAAAGCAGTGCAGTGATTAGATGGAAATGAATAACTTGAAGCAACCCTCAGAATCTAAACGTCGGTTTTCATCTTATAACAGTAAAGAAAGCGCTTTTATTTACTCTTCCGTTTTGCTTGATTCCATTTAAAACGGTTTAGTCCTGATATCTGTTATTACACTGTTTTTGAGCACGCCAGGCACTCGATCTAAGATGCTTCTTAAAGCAATTTTGCTCTTTTCTCTTAAGTGTGTCCTTTCAAAAGCCAACGCCTCCCGAGTCATTTTTTGTTTGGCCTGTCATATTGGAATATAAAAATATGGCAGGCCTCTTTTCAAGACTGCCAGAGAAGGGCCGCATGCTGTGCTCAAGGAATCGAGCCACAGAAATCAGGAAAGGATTTTGCTGAAGCTTACAGTGATATAATACACTGTCCAGGGAGGAGATCGTGTACGGTTTGAGGTCCAGCCGTGGTTTGCTGGAATCCAGCTCCTGATATTTCCCTCCGTCTGTCAAGTACACCGATAAAAACAGAGCAACACGGGCCTCACAATCTCAAATGAAGGTTCATACAGCCACAAAATCATCTGAAACGCATCTCTGCTTCCATGGATGAACAATGAGACTGAAGAAGTTTACATAAAACTGAAATTTGATATTTAAAATCGCATGTTTAATTCAACGTGTCTTTGTAATTAGAAAATGAACTGAGTTTTATTACTTTTTCAGTCGATCTATGCTCACATAAACATTAATACAAAGAGTTTTAGAGATGTTATTTAGCATTAAAATCAACACATACGATTTGTTTTGACAGAGACACAATCTAGAGTTATTTTCTCGAAATAAAAGGCAAAATAAATTTTTTATTTTGGGATTTTTTCATTACAACCTGTTATAAAAGTCAGAATGCTCTGTAAAATTTAACAAAGGATAAACACAAACACCAGGCTGAATAATATTAAATAATAAAATGATGGTTTTCAAAATGCTAAATGGCTCTAATTACTTATTTGACTCTCAAAAATCAATTTAATTGCAGCATCTATATTAGTATTGATGAATACTTGAATATTCGATATTTAATCTTTATGATCAAATCACAAATGACCCTGATTAATAATAATAGGCCATATGACCTTTTGCCAACTGCATCACAGGCAGTGACAGGTAAAGTGGGGTTTTCCAGCACGGGGCTGAATCATAATGAAGCATATACTCATAATCCTCCAAGGATTACAGCAGTAATCTATAATAAGGCTCATCACAACACAGAGGAAGAATTTACAATTATTGGACGTGTTCCAGGAAATGAGATGGCTTTAAAACTAATTGTTCAGGCTTACTGTAGTTAAATTGAGTCAGTTTGATAAGTAGCTCAGACCACGTGCAAACCTTTAAAATGATCCCTAATCAGTCAAAACGATATGGGACGCTGTCTGACTTTGCAGAAAGTCGATTTAAAAGTGACAGTTTTAGCCTTCACTGGCACTAACCTCATGTCTTTCCACTCAAAACGCAATCCGTTCACTAGCGCTCTCGCTCTGCTACTGACAACCGGCTTAGATGCACATTTTCCCAGCTCTGCTAACTGGAACAAACCATTTGTAAATCAAATGAACTCACGTTTCCATTCAAAAAAACACAGTTTACTCTCATATCACGTTTAGGCCCAGTTTAAGATTTTGCACAGTTCAGAACAGTTTTTAGTACGGGAACAAATCTTTGGTAGCAAAGTGGACTTTTTTGGAAACCTTTAGAAAATTGTGGAAACTGATCAAAAGTTTGCAAAAAAAACCAAACAACTTTTGTCAAAGCCCATAGAGATACTAGTGTAAATACTATATATATGTATACGCATACATATTGCAATTCAATTACAAGACAATGACAGGGAAAACTCATTTTGAGACACAGGTCTGTCTCTCTTGATGGTTGGGAAAATAGTCAAATTAAGTGAAGAATTTATAAATTATGCATGCAATGAGTCTTTGATTGGTAAACACATATATTTTTAAAAAGGGAATACCAAATTAGATCTTTTTGGAGCTTGGTTACGTAAACCTATAAGACCTCTTGCATATTAAACAGTTTGGGAAAACATGATTTCTCACGTCATTACTCTTTAAGATTACTCTGTACTGTAGTACAACACTGGTCTACTCACATACTCAACAGAAAAATCAAACCCAAACTCAGGGTTTGGGTTAATGGTGTAGAAATAGCTGTTTTTTCAAGCGTCTCATATTCCAGAAGTCGTTGAGAACACAAGAAACTGTCTCTCGCTGCTAGAAGATGAATGCCAGATGAAAACAAACATTGATGTACAAAGATCCAAACCTCTCAATTCCCAAAGTTATAAAAGATAAACCAAAATCAAAACATAAAAATTGATCAAGTGTCAGTTGATCAAAGCGGCACATTTTAGGCAAAGAAAAAAATCTTCTGAACTTATCTTTGAGTGGGAAAAAACCAATAGTAGTAGTAGCAGCAGTCAGAAGAGCTTTCACTAAAAGGCCTGTGACATGCAAGGCATTTCTGGAGAATATACTACAACATGCATTAAAATCCAGACCATATAAGAAAATGCGTGTTGTTTTGAGAACCATTCTTTCTGGCCAGCTTTTGAGGCTGGAGATATGGCTTGTTTCGTGGATGATTGAAGGATAAATCATATCTCTGACGTGCTTGAGGACACTTTTCCCACGGCAATGCAGCGAAAATTCATGATAGCCGTGTTACGTGATTCAGACGTGAGCTAACACACGCTAAAGCGCGGCATGAAACCGTTCCACACACAATCAGACTCGTGTGAGAGCTGACACAGTTGACTCATGAAACACATGAACACATACTCTAACAAGAGTTTGTCACATCAGCTTCTGCAGGTATATCATCTTTGGCTTTGCCAGGTTTATTCATTATACAGTAGAGCAAAGCAGAAGAAGAACAGGAAACGACAACTTAATCAAACTAAACTATTGGCTTCATCTGAAAACGTATAGGCCTAATTCCCTGCTGTAGCTGATACAGTAGGGGTGAAAAGATTGTATATCCAAATACAAAGTGTTCATAAAAACAGGCTGGCATGCTTATACCCATTCAAAGGACACTTTAGTATCCCATGAGGCCATGGGAGAGGATTTAACAATGACAGCAAAGTGACGGAAGCGACTGACAGATCACATGACAATAACAACATGAGGAATGTAGTTCAGCCCCATTACATTCATACTACATGTGAAGTAATTATTTATTCAAAAGAAGCACCTGCTTTATATATATACATAATAAACATATAAGATTGTTAAAGTCAACAGATTGTCAACCTCGTGGTTGAGATGAAAGGACCCACGAGTATTGTGTAAATTCTGACTAACTCTGATCGTCATTCGAGGTCACACTCTCAACACACACATCTACAATTACACAATCTGCAATGCAGGTCTATGAAATACCAGAATCAATATCAATTTGCTAACCAAACACAGCAACATTTCAAACTGATGTGCTTGATATTGTTATTGACACAAGCTGAACCTGCTGGAAAGGCTTTCATATTCATTAAACACAGTTATCTCAAAGATTTACAGCATCTATAGAGACGGTCTTACCTTCTGAAGAGTGTATAAAAATCACAGTTAACACAAGTCCATGCACCAGGGGACTTTTCCACAGTGGAGTAGCCATTTTGGTTATTCAAGAGCGTCTCCAGACGCCAGCCAATAGTTTAGATTGTAAAGTGGATCTAGACAGTATTCAGGCCACCCAGACATCAGCAATCTGCTTTTCTCCACCCTTCACCATTCATGCTCCATCTGAAAGCACATTAAAGACAATAATTAGCAGCGTGAACTGGGATCACAGAAACAGAAATCATATCACAGGAACATCAAGCTGTAAAAACACTGTGCCTGTAATCCGACTGATGGCTCTATATGACTGAAAAGAGCACAAGTGATACGACTAAAAGGAAAAGAATAAGCACGCCAATGCTTAAATCTGGCTTTTATCTCAAGCTGATTCCAGATGAAATCTCTGATTCACACGGGTCATTGTGTGTGAACTCAAATTTGGGATTTTGCTAACATTTTCTAAAGAAACATAAACATGGATAGTGATGAAAGCCAACATAGCAAATGTCAAGGATGTATATTACTGAGCAATTCACTATTTTGTGGAGGTGGATCAAAATGACAATTTTCACTGGAGACTCAAAGCCAAATTACAGGAGTGCAAAAGATGGCAGCATCATAATGCTGTTTCTACAGAGAGATTGGTAGCTCTGTCAGTAAACTCTGTTGACTTTAACAATCTTTGCTGCATTATCTACCAATGGTGACAGTTCAAAACTGGGAAAAAGCACTTTTTAATGCTTTTTCTCCAAAGTTTAAATGCCTGTAACTCAATAGTACTAATGATAAAATTAATAATCAATATAAATGCCCTTTTAGAAGTTGCTCTATAAACTTTTTATTTATTTTTTTATTTTAGAGATAATGGCATTTCAAACAATTTGATTATTTTAATTATTTGAAAAACAAATAATGTTGAAATCAGAAATGTATCTTGTTTCCTTTAATCCAAAAACTGCATGGGACATACCTGTCAGAGCACCATTAATGTTATTTTGACTAAATTTGAGTACATGCATACATTGAATACATGCAAAGAAAGAAGAAAAACATGTGGGTGAAAATTAAAAACTCTGGTTCCTAGTTTCTTTTTTTGCAATCTTCATTTTCAAGACCCTTTTTCATTCAGTCACAGAGACACAGGTATCTCAATGCAGCTCCATTTTCAGCAGCTGAAACCTAAACGTTGGTCACTGCATATAGCTGATTATTATATTTAAAGGGCGACACCTGAAACATAAGTAATGCAGAAACGCATCATTTTCCTCGATCAAAACAACTGCATGAATTAGAAGGTTGTGCAGCTTTATTTACTATTTGGTTACTTTGTCAAGTACTTGTCAACATAGTCTACTAACACTAGCCACAACAATCAGAGTTAGTTAACATGCAGTTCAAAGTTTCTTTCATGGTGAAGGATTCAGTCGATTCCAAGTCTGTCACGCAACCTGCTGCAGAGACGAGACGGCACAAAGCTAATCATAACCACCAAATGTATCCGAGCCATTTGAATTCTACCCAGAATATTCTGTTTTAAAATTACTCTGGAGGAGATCAAACATCACAAACTGTTAAACAGCCTCTGCATTATAAACAGCACTGACAAGAAGAGCTAACACTGATGCCCAGACGACTCTCTTATCAAACCACACATCATAACCATTACTAGAAATCAGCACTGCTTACATGCAGCAACAGTTTTATATCAAACCTTAAGAGAGAAGCTATTACCCCTTTTTTATGTAATCAGGGCTGTGGCTGTCACAAACTATTGAATGCAACTTTGCCAGGTTACAAATGTAAACTACTGGATATTATATATATATATATATATATATAAAGGGACAAGAAGTTTAATGTCTTGTTTCAGTGCATTAAGCAATAAACGACTGCAAAGATAAATATCCTTGCAGATAAATTTAATATAAATATTCTACATCAGTGAAACAGAAAACCATCATAACCAGGCAAAAAACAATATGTTTTACAGAAAAACTATAGTAAACCTTGTCAGATCACCTTGTCAACCTTTAAATCAGAGGCAAGCAAACCAAAAACAAACTTGTTTTACTTTGCTCAGGATGAAAGCACTCGTCTCGTATCAAAATGTTTCTGAAATTCAGCTGAGTGTGAGAAAGGCTGGGAGAGCGTAAATCAATCTCAATTACAAGCCAGATTTTTTTTCACAGCCAAAACACTCGTGTGTTGTTACTCGGCCGCCATTTCAGAAGAAGAAACACCCTAAAGCAGGATCGTATCTTATCTGTTTAGTATCCGATGCGACTTCAATTATCTGAATTTGGAATATGCTATTGTAAATGTTATTAAAAAATCATTTTATACTCAAAGACAATCTTTCTCTAAAAAGTAAAATACAGACTAATATTGCCAAACACCATTTTATCAATTCAAAATCTCTCAATATTGCAAAATGTAATTTATTCCTGCAATCACAGCTGAATTTTTAGCATTAATATTTCTTTATGAATTTGATTTGACAAATATACTCTTCAAATATAGCTTTAATTGAAACAAGGATGCATTTAATTTAACAAAAGATATTTTTAATGTTCAACACATTTCCGTTTCAAATAAATGCTGTTCCTTTGAACTTTTAATTAAAGAATCCTTAAAATAACACAGTTTACACAAAAACAACTGTTTTGAATACAGATGATAGTAAAAAAGACATTAATTCAGGATCAATCATTTTTATAATGATTTCTGAAGAATCATGTGATAGTGATAGCTTTATACGTAACAGGAATTAATTAGATTACTATTACATACATTATACTTTTACTGTATTTTTCAGCTGAAGATGAAGCCTTTGTGAGCTGAAAAGACTTGGTTAATCTTAATACTCCCAAACTTTTCACCAGTGCACTGGATCTAACTGCAGGCCTAAAAATAGTCTCCAGTCATACTCCCAATGTGCAACACACATAATACAATCCTTTTTTTTCCCAGGATATAATGGATTTGGAGCTAAGTAACTCTGGACCTCTGATGCCTTTACATTCCACTGTGTTTATGAAGATTACAGACAGATCTCCCATATCCCTCGGCTCACCCCGAGCTACATCATAATTACTGTGGCAACAGGTTCAGTCGATAAACTACTAAAATCACCTCTCTTTTGTGTGTGTTTGCATTTTCCTGTTATCTCACGGGAACAAACACATTCAGACTCTTCGCCCGCATTGGCAGAAGGCAATATCTGAGACCTCGGGGAGCCCGAGCTCATTATAACACAATGCCAAATGCTGAAGACGGATGACATGTCACGCTCACTTTGTTCACAAATTCATTCCCGCTGACGCGCGCATGTGCACAAACACACAAACACCCACCCAAAAAAACTTTCATCTTCCTCAAAAAACAACATCCACGCCGCGCCAGCTCGGCGTTTAAAGCACAGGTAGGGAATCCTGAGCAGCGGTGCACTTTGAAGTGTGCTTCATCAAAGCGCCCTCACCATCAAGTGCACTGATTACTTCATAATGAACCCAAATATAAACACTGTGCCATTTTCACAGCTCTACGCATGTGGATGAAAAGAAACGGGGAAAGTTTGAACAAAACGTTCCACAGAAGACGGAAATTAATTATGTCTCGTAACAGGAAAATGTTCTAACATCAGAACAAAAAAAATAGAATCATTTTGCGCAATGTCAACCTTGGCACGCAAAAGCAGAGCTGTTGTAGAAATCAAACACTTGTACTTAGCTGAACAAATATATTGGTAATTAATTAGCAAGGGCACGCTGAACGACGAATAACAGCATTCTGAAGCACCCAGAGAATTAAATTCATTCTCTTGTCATCTAATCACCCAAATGTATGATTTTCTTTCTTCAGCTGAACACATACTGAGATTTTTGGATAAACATTCTTATTTTAATAAGATAATAAGTCCCTGCCGAATTATGACTCCCCTCGTTGAAATCAATAGTAATCCTAACCCCGCCCCTTATCATAACCCTTCCCCCACACCTAACACTAAACCTACCAAAACTAGGGAAGTCATAATCTGGCAGGGGGTCAAAATTCGGCACTACACCGGCATCGCGATCCTACCGCCAACAGCACCATCCAGCTCGCAAAAAACACACTTATTCTATTGCGGCAAATCTATGGCATTAATAAGCGAGCGCACCGATGCTGGCGAGCGCGGTAACTCATTTCCACGAGAAGAAAACAGATGTAATGTTACATGCAAAGAAACGGGTCTGCGAGCTCATTTCAAACCCTCGTGCAATTCAAGCAGTCGTGCACAATCTTCTCTCACCTGCTCGCGTGAACACTGTTATTTTTGTCAGTCGTGGGCGGGGCTTGGTGTTTTCGTTACAACTTTTGAGTTTAATGTGATAGTCGCGTTAAAAAGTCTTCTTAAATCTCAAAAATAAAGAAATTAATAACAAAAGTATTTGCAGTGCATGTACTTTTCTTTACAATCTTTATTTTTCTTTGCGCACTTCAAACACTTTTTATCGCGAAACCACAAGTTTTGCTCTCCTTTCTGCTTTCTTTTTTTGCGAGTCTAAAATTTTTGTTTGCGAGTTAAAAAGTTTTGCTTGCGAGTAAGCTGCATCTCAGTGGGCGGTCTCTACCTACCAGGATTAAAAGGCCTTTTTCTATTGGTCACTCTCTGAAGTGACCACGCCCACTACGTTTTGCCGGTGCCAGTCTGACTGAGGAGCGAGCGAGGTTCAGCCATGGCGAACAACAGCAACAACAGGTCGTTTACTGGGACTTAAGACTTAACGTCTTAAACTCAGTGACAAGTGAACTTATGTAGTCTCTCTTCTCATGCTCACATATTTAAATACGTAACGTTAGCTAAGCCCGCCTGTACGGTATTGCTGAACTACAGGTGGGCTTGGCTAACGTAAACGTAGTGGGCGTGGTCACTTCGATCGAGAGTGACCAATAGAAAAAGTCCTGGTAGGTAGAGACCGCCCACTGAGATACAGCTTACTCGCAAGCAAAACTTTCATTATCAGTATAATCAGAATAATCAGTAACACGTTAGAAGACTGGGATCATGTGGATTCCAATCGTGTTTATTTTTTTGTGATTTTTGAACCACAGATTCATACACTTGCAGAGTTTTGGGAGGATAAACCGCTACTGATTTCATACAAATGTTATATCATACATATATATATATAAAAGCAATCCATAGACATCTAGGATAGTATGAGGGTGTGTAAATGATAAGAGAAATCATTTGTATGTGTAGAGTCCCTTTAAGGATAAATATATTTCACCACTAATACGCTTAATTAGGCGAATCAAGGCCTAATCACATAAAGTTAATCAGCCTTATCTCTTTCTGTGCATTCACGTGGGAAACCGTTTAGTGGGATTAGGATTCCACACATCCCCAAATAAGAGTGAATCCACAAGTGGAAGTGTTTTAGTGAGCTCGGACGTAACCTGCTGATGCTGGCAGAGACTGTGTCGTCTTCCTCTCAAAGCCTCACAGCGCTGGGAAGCGGTATTATCTTCCCCATAAACGCCATTCTGTTTAGCAGATTTCAGACTGGATTTGTTCTGACTTGAAATAAAAGGATTAAATGATTAGCTTTAGAGAGCGTGCGCCATTCCTGACTTAGGCCTGAATCTTTTGCATGAAGAAGAGACATGAAGTAACAGAAACATGCACAGAGAGATGATAAGCATTTGATTCCTTATTAAAGACACAAAATGCTGGACATTTCTGATCTTTTTTTTTTTTCTTCTGTTTCTAGGACTCTTTCAGGATCCAGGGTTAAATATGATTGATCATAAGATCAACTTTCAATATTAAATTAATAATAAACTGTTATTAAAGAGCTAATAATCAGCTTTCTAGTTTGCCTAATATTCTGTTTTAATTTTACTGTTTTAAAAATTAAAAAGCACTTATACAATTTACCAAAACAAATTATTTCTATATTCTGTGTATTTTATTTTAATAATAGGGCCATATAAAAAAGGTTATTTGTTCGTTTTTTGTTTTTTTGTATATAAAATTTGTATATAAAAAAATATTAATAATCAAAAGAAGGCACAGGGGAAAAAACACTTTTGATAATACAACTAAATGAATATTATTTAAATTAATATTTTGTCAAAAAAAATGTTTACTGTTTATATATTAAATATAATCATGATTATATATATATATATATATATATATATATATATATGCTATGATTATTCATATTATTATCATAATTATAAATTTAATATATAATCATATTATTATAATAATACAATTATTAGTATTATTTATAATAATAGCTGGCATTATTGTTGTACAACAGTAATTATTTGTGTCACAATTTTGTCAAGCTGATCTTTTATTTTGACAGGTTGTCGGGTTTATTACTCCCAGCCCATATTCAAGACTTGATTAAGTGTACTGGCCAACTTCTGATTTATTCTCTCAAAGTTTGCCAAGTTTCTCCGTTATACAGTAAATTCTGCTGATCCTGTCTGTGTTTTCCAGACCCTATAAAATGAAGAGATGGGGAAAAGGACTTGAGATCAAATATGGCAGTGTTTGTGAGTGTGACATTCATCCCAGAGCTTCCTGTCTCAGAGACCACCGAAAGAATGCCTGAGAGTTTCTAAGATAGGGAGGAACTGAATGAACGGGGAAGAAAAGAATATAAAAGCGAAAGAAAAGGGTGGGCGGGTCAACCAGGAAGATTGACAACTAGTGAGTGTCGCTTGACCTCTCAGGGTTCGTCTCCAAGTATTCTTGACAGGCTTAAAGAAGCAGAACATAAAAGAGCTGGAATGTTAATTTATTTTCAATTGCCAGGACCAAGATGGGAGAAAATAAAGAATGCATACATGCATGCATGGCAAGCCAAACGGGCACAAATGAGATGTAAAGCTGCATCCGAAATTCGCAGCTAATTAAAGACTCGAAGCAGTATTTTTAATTCGTTTTCAAACGAGGATTATAAAAGTGTCAAAAAGTAACCCAGCTGCCATAATATTGACACCATAACCTCACATTCGAGAGAACACAGACGCAAATGTGAGGAATATTTTTGAAATCTCTTTCTCCATCAATCATGAGTTTCTAAAATTAGCACAACTAATCCAAAACTTCAATGTGAATTTGATCAGCGTGTTCAAGACGTAGACTTATTGGTTTTTGTTTTTTCCCAATGGATAATTTTATCTGTAACAATCACATTTTGCATTATTTTTAGAAAGAAATGTCTATACATTTAACCTTTTAAGAAGATTGTTTGTAGGTTCGTTATAAAAACTCATGCACACAAATGATCTATTCTAAATCTCTATTTTCCGCAGAATAAAACGTTTCCTTCATGCATTGTTGCTTTATGTATTCTAGCACCCTTGTTTAGCCACAGAGAACAATGGACATGTGAGTTCAGTGTAAAAGCTTGTCTCATAAACCCCACAGTGGAGAAAACACACTTCAGCTAAAGCACAGACACAAGGAGATTCCTCATAAACCTACTATACACACTTTATAAAGTGTTTAAAGCATTGACTGAAGCATCGCTGCTGTTTTAATACAGGACATGACAGCACATAAATAAGATTAAATATCATGTTTATGTTGTCAACTATCCAGCATTAATCAGGAAGATAAGTGGACGCAGACAATAAATACGTATTGATCTACAAGCAAGCAATTTGTCACAAAGGGAGGTACAAAATCTGTCATGGGCAATACCCTTTTAAAATGTTTTTGGAGTAAAAATTAAAAAAAAAACATCTCCAAACGACAGCTATTTTTCTTCCAGTGCACTAAATGTTGGAAAATAGGGCCTACTATAATATCAAAGTTACTGATAGTGTACAGAAAATAGTACAGAAAATAAAAACATGCAATAACTACACAAACGTATAAAATAGATGCCATACGGGACAAAATGTTTTGAAATTTTTATAATAATAATGCAAAAATGATTTTGAAACTGCTGCATGGAAATGATATGTAAAAGCATTTATCGATTTTATCTAGTGATACGCAAATGTGGACATATCTATAATCAATGGGCTCAATAGATTTAGTTCACAAATAATCTAAAACATTCAGCATCAGTCGTAAACAGCTGCACTCTCAAGCTCTCTATAGCTCCTTATCAGCCGTTATTTGATCACGCTTTGTTGTTCCGACAAGTAAAAAGGTACCCGGTGCGTGGCAGTAAGTTACCTTACCACAGTGAACAATGCTAATACTGGGATTGAAAGTGAATGAAAGGAAGAAAATAAAGGTATAAATAAATCCCCTCCCAAAAACACAGCTGGCGAGCGAGGATTGTGAGAGATTCCTGCGCAGTCCAGTGGAATAACTCGTGAAATATCGCTCGATTCGTGGGAAACTGTGTAAGCAGATCGCCAACAGAACACAAAGCCGACTTAATCCAAATTTATGAGCTCACCTGTCTTATTCAGCACAAATTCAAGTGCTTTCACACTGGTGATGTAGTGTTTGGATTCTAACTGTATTATTTCTTGTGTAATACATCAAGTATGGCGTTAAGTCTGGCAGGCCTCATTATTCAGCCCTGATCTGATGCGTTCCAGTCCGCTTCGTACAGTGGCTCTCGATCATCAGACATGAACCCCCAGCTCCACCTTAGCTGATGGGCACTGCTGATTTTGGTTCCATTTTATTTTAATTGTCCACTTTAGAAAGTAACTACATGTATTCTCACTCATTTGCATCTACGTGTGTATGAACTCTCAGAGTAGACTGTTAGGGTTGGTTTAGGGTTAGAAGAATAAGTTTCTGATAGTCAGTATGTTGTGGACCCATCAAAATCATAATAATCTATACATGATTATATTATTAAAGCACCCAATAATGATGACAAATGTGGATGTTTTACATGTCTAGCCTTCGTGAACATGAGATAGCACGAAGATTATTATTCAAGTTCACATATCAGCTGTATATACTACAAACAGGACAGCTGCACAAAAAATAAAAATGCAGGCGATATAATCACGCGGTTATAAAATCGCTCGCAATAATGAAAGCCGTTTGTGTAGCTTCTCAGTGAACGGTGGCACCGTGTAGTAAAGGCTGATCTGAAAAGCATGTGGGAAAAAAAAAAAATCTACTTTATTGTAACAGCATTTTTTCATTGTCAGTTCATGCCAACCAAAGTGTCACCAAGATCTTTAAATAAGCAATGCATTACATTTCACATTAATACACTTTCAAACGTACTTCAGTTTAAAAATGTTCTGTCCAGAAACGCCAAACGAAAAGCATAGCAAAAGCGCCGCCGCTACAGCTTCATAGGATTTATCTCCATTGAACCGAAATTCAAAAAGAAAGAAAATAACTTTCATGATAAATGGACAAAAGAAAAGCCTCTGCTGGAGGCCAAGACTCGAATTCATTTTCTGCTCCCAGTCCTCCGCTCCTGCCCCCCTGAACACAATTCCTTCTTGTGTCTGCACAGATTCCTTTAGTTACCACAGAGAGAACAAGGCACTGCAGCCGGTCCCAGTCACAAACAAATAATTCAATATTTCACACTCATTAGTAGCATTAACTAAAAGAACTATTTGGTTGTTAGCATAGCCTGTGACAGCTCAGTAACACCGCGTCAGTAACACCGCGTCAGTAACACCGCGTATAACACACCACAGACGAGGACGAGCAGAACAAGGACTGTGTGCTTTTAAATCAAACCAAAAACAATCACAAA
>JAUMHR010000043.1:1309091-1320076 GCA_032361145.1 Enteromius fasciolatus
ATGTGGTTTTCTCAAGGAAAAAGCGGAAGTTGGATAAAGACTTGCCATGGTTATGGTTGCCAGATATCTAGAATATACAGTAAATCCTCCAATCAGAGCTTCTCTCATTAAATGGATGCATCTTTTGACCAGTGGTTTAGTTAATCTTCTCAACATGGCAACCGTGTGCATGCCCTCTCTACACGATGGAAAAAACACAGATGAGCAAAAAAAACACAAAGATGGAGTTTAGCGATCTCTACTGAGATACTCTGCTTAAATCAAAGTACAGCCAGACTGTTAGCTTTCATGCTGTCGAGTGCTGTGACTGTAAGCCACGTCACGTCCTCTCCTTCCTAACTTATGCTTAAGTGCAATAATTCTGATGAACAGAAACAATGGAGTTTTTTTAGTAAAACATTATCATGCAGACCTAATATGTAGTCTTTCCTGAGGAAAGTCTGCATGACAAAAACTGATTACATCGACTTGCAAAGTAATTCAAACGCCTTTCTTAAAGTTTCTGAACTGAAGAGCAGCATGGTGAAGCCGACCCAAGCACCCGACTCACTTCCTGTGTGAACCGCTTCTCACGCAAGAGGAGGATGTATCTTCTGGACAGAGAGAGAAAAAAAAACAACTAAACGGAAAAAATATGCCTTTTAAATAATCTTACTTTGGGAAGTGTGGCAAAATGCTGTGAAATTGCATAAAAGTATGTCTTAGAGAGCAGAGCGGCTGATATATCCTCACACCATTTCATTTACAAATATATATAAAAAAACTTGAATTCATATTTATTTTACTTAATATATTTACAAAATAATACAAATTTAAAAGTGAAAAAAAGATACAGCTTTTGGATTCTGTAAGCTTATTATAGAATTTCCAACAAAGAGAGAAATTTATTTAAAAATTAATTCAAATAATACTTCCATTATAAGGCGAAAACTACAAAATGCCAAATATCGGCCGATATATCGGTCTTTGCATTGCACATTAAGTTACATTAAGCTGACAATTAATAATAGCTGGCAGTGATAAACCACCACTTTTAATACAACGTATTAAACAACAACAAAAAAGCTTCTTGAGAGATGTTTAAAGCAATCTTACACAAAAGGTGAAGACGTGTGAATGCATTCATTCATTCAATAACGCTGTATTCTCAACAGCTAGCTGTTAATGAAGCTCATTTAAATCTCAGTACACTAAACAACAAAACATACTCCTCATTCGCAACAGTAGATCAGGAAACGTGGAGGGAAAAAAATAAGTATTAGTTTTTAAGGGCCATACATTTTTGTCACTTGTTCCCTTAAATTCCACTTTAGAATATAATGCGCTGTCTGTAATTACAAGCCAGAAATTGTTTTTCGATTCCAAGCATGCTGAACGTTACAGCATACGGCGACTGTAGCGCAACAAAACTCAATGTACTATTTTTATGACTTCCACCATTAGCAAATAGCTCAAGGCTTTGAGCACTCTTAACAGCTCATGATTTCCATAATTAAAACCCCGAGCAATCAGCAATCATGCTCGCGCTCGCCTCGGTGATCAACACACTCGCTTTAGCATCGCATCTATAGCAGGACGGTCATGCCTCTTTATTCACACGCCTGCTCCAAACAGAACCAATCAGAGGCAATCAAGAGGGAGGGAATGAATTAAACACCACAGCCGTCTGGCTTTCTGCATCTCTCCATGTTCGCGTACATAAAGACACAGAGGGCACCTTAGACTTACCAAAGAATAAGTGGCAAGAAAATGTGTAATGTACAAAAATAAGCCACTATTAAAACAAAACACAGACAATTATTTTCTACACTAAAAAGGGGATAAAAGCGGTCACCTGGAAGGTAAACTTTTGTATTGTTTTACCCCTAAAGGGTGTACTTCAGTAAAATAAAAGCACATATTAATGCCTAAAACATACTATTGTTTGAAAAGGTACAGCTTTGATCGAGAAAATATAATTACCAGATGTTGCAAAACCAAAGTTTTTGGGGGTTTTTTGCATGGCCTGACTGTATGCATGCAGTTTTTCTTCTTTCTCGTCAGTCGGGTTGATTAGGTCCTTCTCAGAGCCATTAGTACCGAGACGATGATTCATAAGCGTTTAGCACAGCACTTCAGAACACCGTCATAAAATAATGCAGCATGTGTTAACACATCAACCTGTGTGCCTTCTGCTTAGAGCCGGGCGATAAACCCTATCAAGATCACAGTAAAAATTTATGTGGAGAGCAGTGATAAGCTCCAGACATCTTTACTTGATATGGATTCATCTAACAGCAGAAATAAATGCAGTCGGTGACACAATTATGTCTGTGTGCTCTCTCTGTGTCTCTGTGTGAATGATTGCTGTGGTTTCGTCTGTTACACACAAACTCCAGCAGCGTTTGAAGT
Organism: Enteromius fasciolatus; assembly: GCA_032361145.1. Classification (NCBI taxonomy): domain Eukaryota; kingdom Metazoa; phylum Chordata; class Actinopteri; order Cypriniformes; family Cyprinidae; genus Enteromius; species Enteromius fasciolatus. The sequence continues at coordinate 1,311,483 of JAUMHR010000043.1, forward strand.
GTGTCTGCGTCTCAGTATGCTCTGACCATCACTGCAGCAGATTTCAGTCCATACCCTCAAATGCCAAAATGAGGACGTAGAATTAAGTTTGAATAAATAATAACATAAATATTACTACAGAATCCTAAAATATTAAAATATATTTTAAAAAATTAAAAAAAAAACATATATATATATATATTTATATTTATATATTTTTTTTTTTTTTTTTTTTTTAAGGAAGGAATGCCATGCAAATGCAAATTGTTTTAATTTATTTAATTTTTTAATGTTTTTTTTAATAAAATATAAAATATTAAATCAAACATTTGTGCTCAAAATTTGTTTTAAAATCACACATGATCCAGAAAATAAAATAAAATACAACATATTTTGAAGAATATTGCAAACCAAGCTATCTTGAGTGACACACACACACAATTTATACAAGACTCCCTGCCAATATCTGCGTGCGCTTCCTCTCAGCTACAGCATAATCAAATCAATTAGAAATTCCCACAGAGCAGCACAAATATATTACCTCTGTAGCCTCTGAAGAGCCTGTGGTCTCTCTCTCTTCATGTTAATGCAGGCGTTTGTTTGCGGCGCAGGAGCCCGGGGCCGCCGGAGTCTCACAGGTCAATGCTAATCCCTGATAGATGGAGCTACAGGACCTTTACCCATTCATCACCCTGCTATCCACCGAGCAGAAAGCCTCTCACTGCCATCCATCACTCAAAGCTGCCAGCTCCACACTGCTAAAGTGTCCTGTTCACTAACACAGAGCTACGCTACGCGTGTAATACAGATTCACTAAACCGCTACGCTTCCATCCACAGACTGGGATCTCACTTTTGCACAAAACTGGAACATCGCATAAAACATTTGCATCCATTAAAAATCGCCACTTCCTGATAAACTGCCACTAAATTTCACTAGGAAAAGTAGAAGCAACCGAGTAATAATTGTCATACATTACTAATTACTTGCACATCAGCGCACAGTAAGTGCGGTCGTTTCTCTCAGAGCAGGATTGGGAACGTTCTGGGAGGCAATTAAACACTTTGATGACAGACTTTGCTCTGACATTTCCGAACAAGCAAAACAATATTTCAGATGCTGTGCGATGAGATCGGTCTGCTAGTTAGTCAAGTCATCACGACTTTTTTTGATGCACAAGGTGGAATTTATTCAGTAAATGTGTTAAATGTATTGTATGTATTAAAAGTTTATCCCACTCAGCTGTGCATGTTAGTTGTTTTATACGCCTTTTTGTGCATCTTGCTGTTTCCATCCTGTGTTTTCTTATGTGATATTCCATAACGCTCATCAAAATAGGTGGATGGAAACATGGCTGATGTACACGACTGATATAAAAAGGAGAAGGGTTAAGATCTTTAGCCGAAGCTTGCTTTTAAACTTACATTTCTTAGTAATCTCCCCAGCTCATCTCACTAACATGGTTTATTATTTGCAGATATCTGTATGAACTGTCACATTAGCACCACTGAAGCGTACGATATTAATACACGGACCGCATGTAACAAAGTGTCGAAGCATGTACAGCTTCAGAAACATATGTGCAAATCCATATAGGTTTATTGTACTGTACTGAGAAGAAACCGGGGAAACATCTTATAGAGGTAATAATAATTGTAGCAGCTGTTATTAAATTTAATGTATAATAAAATAAGTACCACTAACCTTACTGAATGAAAATATTCCAGAAATATTTAATTTTTAATATGTGTGTGTGTGTAATATTTATTAAATTCTAAAAATATAAATTGAAAATCACTATAAAATGCCTCATAACAATAATTCTAATTTAAGTAATATAAGTAAATAATACATTGTTATTACTAATATATCTGCAAAGGTGTTAAATGCGGATGCTGTAAAAAAATATATATATATATATTTTCTTTATCAGTCAGCTTCTATTGACTAAATGAAATCAGCATTCTTCAATCAGACATTAAAACACTGTTAGTAACAGCAGCTCACATATTTATAATCACATCACAAACCATACAGCATCCTCATGAATTGACAGAATTAATAAAAAGAAGTGAGCGATGCTATTTCATAAACTCAAACGCAGATTTTGAGTGTTGGAGATTATGTCCATTTATCTCCAATACACTTTGAATTGGTCGATTGTTGACTGCATATATCTACAGCACCAATGACTTTCAGTAGAAATCCCACCCAAATGGTGTTTTATGAATACATCTGGCATTCAAGCATTACATTAGAGTTTACTTACTTCAACTCTTAAAGCGCTGAACAAAAGCATTCCCATCGTATCTTCAGTTCTCCCATCCGTTTTCACACAGATTAGCTGCTGAGTAACACTTCTACAGGAACGCACTCTCTTCCTCTCCAGCGTTTCAGCCTTCATTAGTGCATCGCTGAGTGACGACGGCCAGGCAAACAGTTTGTGTTTTCGGAGGAATCTGTGGCATTCTAGCAGCATGCTTCAGAGCGCTCGCTCTGTCTTTTCTCTCATTTGTTTTTTCAGACAAGAAATCTGACCTGTAGAGCTTTGTTCAGCCTCTTGCAATACAAAGCAGTCTAATAACCAAGACAAGAGAGGTTTCTGACAGTGTTCTGTTTATCATATTAACTGCCTTTGTTCACCAAAAAAACGTTGTTAGATCAATATTTATCATCATTTCCTCTGTTTTGGCATCTCTTTACATTCATAAAGAATGAATGCATAAATAACCGCAAATGTAATTTTTAATATACTTATTGCATGCAGCTACTATAATGAATACTATAATGTTTGTTTTTTAAGAAAATGCTAAGATTTAAACACCATATCAACATTAATATAATCAACTTCACTATAAAAGATGCAATAAGGTATATTAATATATTACGTTTCTAAGATATGCTGAGCTGAGCTAATTCAAACGATCAGATGGGATTCAGACTCACGCTTTCAAGAGCATCAGCACAGAGCAAACTAGATTATATCTGGGACGTATTTTCACTGGAAACACAATGCATTTTGTTATATATTAAATAACAAAAACAAATCAGCGGGATCTCACAAGAGCATAAAGTTATATTTTGCAAATGCCATATTATTTAATTTCTGAATAGTTACTTGTGTGCGCCAGGGTCTTCTACCCGCGCAAATTCAACCACACAAGTGCTTTACATTTGATTTATTTATTTTATTTTTTCTCCTCATGAGGGTCAAAGCACTTTGGCTATTGATATTCAATAACGTGTGTGGTTTCCTGACATAAATATGGATTGGCTCTCATAGCATTTCGTTTGGAAATATTAAATTTTTATTAATGTAACTAAACGCTAACCTAACAATAAAATATTGTTATATTTCCAAAAGCACTGAATTGCAACAGAAATCCAAAAATATTGAGTGATGCTCACATTTCAGTCTGTTTTGTCGTTTACAGGATGGTTGCTTCTTATATTAATATTTACCGTCACATCGGTTTCACCGGCTAGCATATACACATGAATGTCTATAAATAGGATGGATTTATATATAAATAATAAAAACAAGGTAAAGTAAATACAATTAAAAAACAACAACAACAACAAACAAAACATATGCTAAAAATTGTCTGTCATTTACTCATCGTTTGTCATACACTCATATACTTTCTTACGTGTTACTGATTAACCTGATTCACTCCATTTTCATTTTAATAAGAGAAAATATTTCAGACAACATATTACTAAAGATGGAGTAACACTGTAATATTTTTTAAACTGTGCCATTAGACATACTACCCAAAATTATTAGCAACTACACTCAGGAAACGGGTACAAAAGCATCCTTATCAAACGGTACAAATTTGTTCCTCATTTAAATGTTGCTTATTAGTGTCTTGAAGGTATCTTTTGAAAGGTTACCGCCCCAGTCACAGCTTTGGACCTTTTCTTAAAGCATGAAATAACACTTATGTTATTTTATATGTAATTGCTTGCATCATTGCATGCATCACAGATGTAAGTTTAATAAGTAACGCGAGAAAGACTTTCTAGGACAGCAGAAATAAGATACGCCAAGCATCCGGATCATTTCTGTGGGAACTTCAGCAAACGAGAGATCAATCTCCGTTCTTTGACTATACAGACTTTAAGGAGTGAAACAAATTCAAAGCTCACTCTGTTGGTTACTTCAGTGCAATCAGAGGCGGCTGTGCACACATGTACAGGCACAGAAATCCTCATTCACACGTGTGTCAATTCATAATCCAAACTAACGATCGATGGCAGCGTGTAATATGAGAAGCATTAAAAAATGATCAACATTCCTCATGAAGTGCATCAACTGAACTGTTTCCACTTCACAAACATCACTGAACTTTTCCAGATGCATCGCTCCTCATTGCAGACGGCTCCATACCATTTTTTCCAGCAGCTCCGAGTACTAACCTCTTTCTGCCTCTCGCCCCAAGTTCTTGAGCCATTATTGCTTTCGACAGACAAAGTCTTTTGGTGGACGGAGTCGGTAAATAGCGGTAAAAGAAACCAGCGGTGTAACTCGATATAGCTCTTTTCAGTGCCGTGTTCTTCTGAACGGCCTCGTTCAAAGCAATGCGTATGCGTTTTGCCATTCTTCGGCTTTATTTTGACAGGACAGTGCGATGTGACGGGATCAGGAAAGGGACCGCAAGCCGGGACTTGAACAAAGTGTAAAGTGTGGGAGAAACACTCACAATGCTACCGACTCTGACAACAGCTCCCTTTCAGAAAAGGCCGTTTTACACCTTCGGAGTGTGAAGCTGCATTCAGTGTGTGACACGACTCATTATGTGCGTTACAGAGCATGATCAGGATCAAAACACACAATCAATAGACTAACCGTCCCAGTGGATCACAGAAAGAGAATCAATCAGGTCAACTGCTGCGATTAAAATGTGTGCATTTCTCAGAGCGCTGTTGGTCCGAGAGAGACACGTACAACCAAAGCTTCCGACAAAGACTGTAAAATGTACTTTTAACAAAAGTTAATCATCTTTTTGGATGAGACTAATATTTAGCAGCTAAGTGCCATTGTTTTACTGTAGTAAGGTACACTGCCCGATTGCTTTTATATCAAAACATACATATATATTACTGACCAGATCTAATATATCAGTAACATTAGCATTTTTTTTTTTCAGCTGTGATATAACGTGCTATACAAAGAAATTTAAGAGGACTATTCTGGTGAAAAGTGTGGTCACAGTGTAACAAGCAATTTTATGAAAAAATTACTGTAGAAATTACAGCATCACTCGCAGCTGTTTGACAGTAACTTACTGTAGATTTTAATGCCAAGATAAGATAAATGAACGTAAAACAAGTTTTTATCTTTACAGGAGAAATTAAATAAAATAACAGCTTCATGAAAAGCATTTCTGGGAAACAATATCAGAAAAAGGAGGAAAGGGATTTCTGGTTCTCCGAGAGGCGGTTTTTATTCTGTAATGACTTGTTTATGTTTAACCTTCATTTATGTTTGAACAAACCGATGGCAATAAACTTGATAAATATAAATCTACAGTAAGTTACTGGAAAAACAGCTGCATTAGTACAGCACATCTTTTGGACAGAGCAGCCAAAGACAAAATTAAATAACTTCTCTTAGAACAATCCAAAGTCAAAAAAACCCAAGCCCTCTGACAATGGAGATCTGGATATTGCAGGGAATCTCTCACTGGAAAAACAACGGTTAAGCAACAAGAAAAAAAATCTGTTTGGAAATCAATTCATTCATTCAGTGAAAAGCTGAACGACTGCACACACTTTCACAGTGATGTCATAAGAATCGTTTTTAGGACATTTTAAAAACTAGAATCTTTTTCCACTATAAAGTGTGTTTTATGGAATGGAGGTGTTCCACGGATGTTAAAGGCTCTTCATGGAACGGCGGATGACAATAAAGAAGGAGTGTATGATAAATGGCGAAACAGTATGTTTCAAAGAATGCAACCGTGAGGCTCGGTTCACTCATGCTTTGGGAGGGGTGCTGGTGGCTCAAGTTTTTAGCAATTGAGATTCAACCACTTTGTTATGTAAATGCACGCTTGGAAGCGAAGCGCTAGAAATCACAGGCAGTAGATGTGAGCTGAGATGGCACTTCCTCTAAAGACATGCACAACAAACGGAGCGCGCCACAACTGCGCATTTGTCCATGTGAGTTCACTCTCTGCATTCAAATGAACGAGCACTAAACAATGACTCACAATACAGATCTCAGACTTCAACATACAGTTCAAATGTAAACTACCACATGGAGGAGGCCTTTTACATATCTTAAGGTTATTCACATACTTGTCGAATCAAAGAAAGATGCATTTTTCTTCTCTAATTTCAGTCCTTTTTTAAAATGATTCGTGCATCATGCTTTCAGGTGAAACCGTTTCTCACTGTCCTGTGTGAACACCTAATCTGAATTCAGATTTGACAACAGTTTTGCCATTTATTGAAGCTTCCATAAATTAAGTAATATAATGGGGCAAACCGTGTACAGATTTGATTGTGTTACTGCCCGTACATGGCACACAGTCGAAGATACACCATCAGTCGCTCTTCATAGACTCCAATGACAAACACAAGATGCATGAGTGCATTTCTCATGAGCAACTCATAGCATGGTTAATAATGCATGTGCAGTAAAATGATCTTAATTTAGCTGCTGTGCGTGGACCTTCGATGGCAAACAAAAACTAATTCAACTGGGCTTGTACCAAAAATAACATCATAGCAAGCCACTATTAAACTACTATATTCCTTTAATTTCCTGAAACCACTGTGTTAGCTGCTTTGGCAATACTGTAGCTATATATAAACATCCATCCACAATGGAGAAGGGAAGTGGGCTTTTGTTTGTGGTACCTATAGTTTGAGAAACTATACCGTATCATAAATTTTCGCTTTATTACACAGGTCTCTATATTTCTCCTATAGAGATAATTCAAGGACAGATAAGCATGATGCATTGCCTCCTACGAAAATCACATCTGGCCCTCATCCTGCTCTTTTTAAAGAAAAAAAAACATGTCTTACTAAGACAAAGTGCCTCTTTTTTACATTACCGAAACAATGCACGCGCAATTAGGTGACCCTGCTTGCTTTCGAGCCTTAAATGAAATGTTTAAAAGTAGCAGGCTGAGTGAGATTGTTTTAAAACCCTGCAGTTATGCTTCTCTCTGCCCCAGTGTTTTAACACCCGAGTCTGTGGATGTGTAGAAATGCAAAAACACGGTATTCGGACGCGCGGTGCGTAAAACGGAGATACGGATAACGTGAATGATACTCACGGATTGAGGAGCAGTCCCAGTAGATGTCTCGACGCAATAAAAAGCGAGGGTTTCCAAGTCACCTCCAAATCAGCGCACAAAGACTTTCATCGCGCGCTCAGGTAGATTGCAGATCCGCGCAGTCCAGAAACCGAACCACATTAGGCCTACGAATATGGAAAGGTGAGGCAAGCGAACACCCAGGTCACGTTTAAAAGGAGCATTTCGCTGTTTTCAACAGCCGGAGTTGTCCCGCTCCACGCAACACTGGGTTCGGGGCAGAGCGCAATGAATGCGCGTTCAAATCAAAGCCATGCGCCCTTCCGTCGTCGCGATGGCCCGACCGGTTTCCCTCTGAACGCCCGTTTGCAAAACCGAGACGGGACCCGCCGCACACCTCAGAATAAAGGAGAGCGCTTTTTCTGAAAACTTGAGGAAATTCCAGCCGTTTGGTACTGCAGAAAGCGAACGGAGATCCCGAAGCAGAGAGACGGCTTGCGCGTCGAGCCGGCTGCGTGTCTCACTGCAGAGGCGCGCTGGAAAACCCGGCCTGGAGCGCAGCGCAGCGGACAGGAACGGCACCTGGCCTACAAACTCAACCCCATTCGAGGGGCCATAAAGCTCGCGCGAGTCTCTCTTCTCAACAACTGTTCAAACACTGCCAAAAGTTTGCCTCGGGACGGCGATATAAAATCCGACTTCCCCCAAAACACTGTTCTGTGTACAGAGCCATATACTGAGATCCCTCTTTACATACAGAGCTGGTTAGATGGAGATACTTAACCTATTGTAATCCATTACACAACTGGATTGGATTACACACACATGTGAGCAGTCATAAATCGCACATATCTGTAGAATACACACATATATATTAAATGGGTTAAAATGATTTATTCTTCTTTAATGCCAAAATCATTAGTATATTAAGTAAAGACCATGTTGCATGAAGATATTTTGCTAATTTCCTATACTGTAAATATATCGAAAATGTCTGACGTAAGAACTTGCACCCTCCAAACCCTTCCGAACAAAATACATCAACTGAAAGCTTATTTATAGCGTTGAGATGATGTCTAAAATCATCAAATTTTTGTGGTCCAGGGTCACATATTATATAATTAGATTACTTTTGAAAATCTGTAATCATCATCAGTATCATAAAGTGTGTTTGTAATCATGTGATATCTAATAAAAAATCTACTGATTATCATAATGTGTCATAATTCATTTATTTCGCATCATAGTGTAATGAATAGTTCCCTATTCTAAAGTGTTATGTAATATTTCTATTTATTTATTTATTAGTTTAGTCCGTTTTAGTAGTTTTTATGTCATTTC
>JAUMHR010000043.1:1336742-1360120 GCA_032361145.1 Enteromius fasciolatus
GTCTCAGAATTGCAAGTTTATATCTACAGGTGTAATTGCATCTTTGCAATTGCAAGAAAAAAAGTGAGATAAGTCACGATTCTCTTTTTTTATTTTTTATTCAGTGGCTGAAACAGACTTCTATAATTAATTCCTGCTCTTTACTACGTATAATTTTTAAATCTGTCAGGACAGTGTGTATTCTTGTGTTGTGGTGTAGAGTAATTACACGGCTATTACAGCTAAATGTGCTAATCTGGCAGCATGCACATCACATGCAGTCACTGAGATGAATGGGAACGCTAGTGGATATTTTTCTACAGCGATTCTTTAGGAAGAAGATGAAACACGGTTTCCACAGGTGCTTCCCATCTGTATCTCCAGCATTTAATCTCATGCTGGTATCATGCAGTGGTGTCCCGCTCAGGCTGGGGTTGCCAGGGCTTTAGCCCAGTAAAAAATTTGCATAGCAACAGCCCCCGGTGTAAGAACCAATGGCGAGGCTTCTCTTCACCCACCAAGTTTGAATAACAACATATGAGCACTGGAGGAAGGTGATTATCAGTGAATAACAAATTACGATCATCGCCGAGTAGTCATATGACTGCAGAAGATTTCACATTTAAGGCATGAGCAATAAGGACCACTGCTTTTAAACTTTATAGTGTTTTTTGGAGTTTAACGGCACCCCGTGCTATTTGTTTTATGAAAAGGGCAGCCTGAATATACTGAATTAATTGTATGCATTTATTTTTGCATGCATAATTTTTCCACAGAAGAAAAATGTGTTGAATGACACGAGGGTAATAAATGATGGCTAAATCTTTGAAAGGATATTTAAAAATAGGATAGGATTGACATGCATTTCAGTTTGTGTCAGACAACTGCACACAAAAACAATGGTTTTAACAAGCATTTGACAACTGGTGCTGTCATAAAATATGGCTATTGAAAAAAAATTACATATTAATCGTGAAATAAACTGATTTTTTGTTTACATAATATATGTATATGTACCGTGTGTATATTTATTATGTATATATAAATACACACATGCATGTATGTATTTAAGAAATAATTTCACGTAAATATACATATTATATATATATATATATATATATATATACACACATTTTATTTAATTCAATAAATTAATTTAATAAATTAAAAAGAAAAGAAAAATATATCTCTAATTTATATGAATATAAATATACATGCACATACATGTAAATATTTTCAAATTATATGCTGTATGTGTTTTTTATATATACATGCAAACCAATGCAATCAATGCAAAGCATATCAAAGCAACAATAGTTATTGAATGCACACCAATAGTCCACACTGGGTCTATTTTTGGGAGCGCTGGGGAGACTTTTCAAGAGAAAATTACTCTGACAAGGAAATGAAGGCCCACCGTACCCATTGTAAGGCAATTACAACATGGACTTAAAGTTTTGGAGGCCATCAGACAGTCAGGTGAGGCATTGCTGGCAAACCCTATTACTGGAAGGGCAGCGATCATCGAAAGAGGATTATCACTCATCAGAAAATGTCTCCAGTGTTAAGCATGTAGAAGGTCACTGTGAGTCTGAGGGTAATCCATCTGAATGACTCTAACCCACTGAGAAGACAGAACCATAGAGTGCAGAGACCACAATTAACCTCTGGGACATTCTGAGGGTATAAGACGCACAAATCATACACGTTCAGTAAGGCTGAAGCCATTACAGGGCTGTGAGGAAGCTGGGCTAATTTTACTAAGTTAATTCAGCTTGATAATCAGTTTTTCAACAGTGCTGGGTTGGGAAGCTTCAAAAGCAACGTATGTGCCATTCACTCGCGACAGAACTTATTCTACTAACAACCTCAGAGCAACAACTACATTACCCATAATGCTTTGCAGACAGTTTCACCAATTACAGCGAATGCTAAAATAAGTTTTTAGCCCCACCCACTACGCAAATTAAGAAACAACCTCCCTTTGCTCTCGATATTAAATATTTGTATAAACTGGTTTGATTAGTAATAAATCTCCATAACCTGTTTTCAGATGGAGCGGCGTAGATCACTGACAAACCGCAATTCGCGTGCATTGAACGCAATATTACGTGGCCTATTCATTACGTACCAGCATCAAATAAGAGCATCAGTCATGGCACATATAGTCGATTAATTCAGTTTTTGCTGAAATACAAAGCATCACAGTTCAAAACAACATCCTCTGCCTTTCTTCGAGCAGCAACGACTTTTCAATGAAGAACATAGTGAGAAAAACCAGCATCATGTGACGTTTCACAAAGCAAGATCTGCATTACAGCACTATTTCTCCACCCTGATCCTTCATGACCCACATTGTGTATCATTCTGCAAATGTAATGTCGATGTGCATGTATTTTTTGCATTCCCTTGAAACTATTTCTACAAGTTTGCAGCACAGTGAATGACAGGTAATGCCTCAGTACATGGAAATCTTCTGGAGCAGAGCTGTTTAATCTCAGATGTCATACTTACTCAGAGCATAGAGCGATAGCGTGATTCCTGCTAAACAAAAGCCCTCAAAGAAGCGCAGGGTGCTGAACATCGGGACGTTGATGGAGAAGGCCACTGTCATGCCGAAAATTAACATGAAAATGACGGACAGGATCAGGACCGGGTGTCGTCCAAACCTGAATGTTAGGGAACACAAAACAAGGCCAGTTTACAAAATGCTCTATACAAGTGACGTTACATGTGTTATATTATAACGTGACATCAAGTGAGCCGACACAGCATCACAGTGATAGGTCACTTGAATTTTGTTTTCTTTTTTCAGATCCCTGAACGATCCCTTGAAAAAAAATGCTACAGCTGAAATGCACGAACATTGTAATGAACGGCGCAGGGCCCAGTAATATTATAAACATGACATATGCTGAATAGGAGACTTGACGATCTCCTGCCACTATCCTCACCACACAAAACACATTGTGCTCGGCACAAACAATAGGTCTCATTCAGTAATAATTGAGTGGCTGTTTTGTATTCACGCGCATAAGAAAACTCCTCAAAAAAAATAGTGTGACCGAGGTTAGCAATCCCAAAACATTCCCAAAGGGCTTTCTGCACATCCTTTCCTTCCTAGTAAAAAAGTAATATATTTAAAATACATTTATTTCATACCAAGTGCAATTTTTAACATATTTACCGACAGATAACTCCAAACTTACTTATATACACGTTGTAATTAAACTTAGTTTGGAGTATTGCTTCTGCACAATGCATATTTTAATGTCACCTGTAACAAGGATCGGGTAAATATTCATTTCATTAAGTGAAATTACTGCTGAAATACAGCGGGAGCGCCTGAAACCCTCTTAATTGTTATAAATTCACTGTAAACCACCACTTCACTGGGCTTATTGCTTTCATGAAACAGATTAAAGCAGAGCAAATAAAGTGTATTGATATTAATAAAAACGGTATTCTTCCGCTAAACAATGTAGTTCCTCAGAAACGGTTGCGGCTGGAACACGGTGGTTGCCGAGCAACACACAAATATAAACAAAGATGTATGTTTGTATATATGCAGTTTTATAAATGCTTCTTTAAGACAGACGTGGGAAGTTTTTGCATCTTAAGTTTATATAAACGTATTTGTGCACAGCTATCACACACACACACACACACACAGATTTGTGTACATGCATCCATAAAGGTCCACATTCAATGCATACTGAATGTGAATCATTATGTCCTGTAGTCTTATCATATTATCTTTACCTCGTAGTAATAGTCAGGGATGTTGGCATCTGGCATTTGGCTGGCTTTTACCAATAAACAGATGAATCTGCACCAAAATGCTGGGATCATGTAGATCCACCTTTACCTTTTGCTTATGCCAATGTTTTTCTTGCCTGCTGCAACACCCAGGACAGATAAGACAGACCCGTTTTACCCGTTTTTGGGTAAAAGTTCAGTGGTTCACTGATCCATACATTACATTGTGTCCTGCAGCAAAACTGTGATAAGAAGTCACTAGTCACTATAAACTGAATGCAAAAAATTGGCATGGAAAGCAAGTTAATCAGAAACGTTTGCATTTTCACGTCTACTAAGAATTGATTTGACTATATTTGTCCCCTGTTGTAAGATGACTGTGTTTAAATCAATTTTACATAATACAAGCTTTCTGATATCCAACAGCATTTCACTGCTCACATGTCATGCACAGCTGCACACAATTATCCGTCACTTCATGGGTTTCATGCTGTATCCATCAAATATATAAGGCCAGAGGTCATGACGGACGTGACGGAGTAATGTTTATGCTGAAAGCTAGAGGGCATGTTCACTTTTTACTCAAACATCTAGTTCAGACACAACATATCAGCCATATTTATGACCATCAGTGGGATAAAGTAATGCTAATGCATACAAAAACACACAGAAATGTTGATCAGATCTGTCCAGATCTCACACATTCACAGCAGAGCTGGATCCAGAAAGTGAGTCATAAGAGGAACTACGATGGGTGGAAACCCCAAAGACTTATGGCCTGACAAACACACTTGCGTTCATGAACAGGAAACCACTGCGTTTCCTCAGAGGGGCCGCAAAGCAATCATCTCGTGGTCGAAACATAACGGCCAATCAGTGACATGATTAGCATTGATTCAGAAATGTGGGAAAGTAAGACACTTTTAGACATATACTCACCAATCCGCCACCACTCCCAACACCAAGTATCCAAAGATGGAGCCCACCAAGAGAGAGAATTTGGCTATATGAACCATCCAGGCAGAGTCATCCACTAGGTTCCACTGTTGGGACAGAAAAACAGCAGATTTTGTCACTCCTTACCCACTTTGAGACGAAAAGAACAGCCAAGCAACAAAATTCAATTTCTTGAACAAACCATACTGTATCTAGATTCTGAGACTTCCATCAATCTATATTCATATAGATCAGTGAAGTCGCCATTGTGACATAATCTAGAAACATTTAGTGACTTTCAGTTGAAAGCAGTTGGCAATACTGGTCAGGGTTTTCTCCTTTATATAGGTTTCATATTTGACTGTTAATGTCTTAAAAAACCCTCCAATCATCACTTTTGGCCACTGTTGTGATCTGTGTCATCACTGGTCCATTGCTACATTTTCTCCAATTTTACACCAAAAAAAAAGAAAGAAAAATAATTTCTGGAAGTGGAAGTTGTTCTTAAATTTTGTACTTGGTCAACAACAACAAACAACATAACGATCAAGTTTTTTTTTTATTTTATTTTTTTTATTGATAATAAGATATATTTTCTTTTTTTTCTTTTTTGAATATTTTATTAAAAAATTTTGGAGAAAATATGACATATCTTCATTGCAAAGTGTTTGTTTCTTCTTCTAACTACAGCTCTCGAGTAATTCAGGAGCTGAGACCTAGCCTCGAATCACTCTTTTTCTTAAGTCTAGGAACGAGAGTAAAATCGTGTCATTCTCAGACTAAAATGTTGCTACGCCGAGATCAGTGAGGGAAACATCCATACCTCAATCTCAACAAACAGCAGTGATTATGGGCTTTGACATTTTATAATGTCTGTATGGATGCAGCCTCACACAAAAGGGACATTTCACTGTGTATTTGTCACCTGTTACGAACACAACAGGAAGAGTTTGATAATGGGGGGTTTCCAAGATTATGTGAGCCTTTGGCTGGGCAAAGCGGTTATGATTATTTTCATTTTCATAGAAAAAATATTGGGATTGTCCACACTAAATTGCCATCATTGTAGGTGCCCTATAAAAAATATTCCATGCTCAGTATACTACATTTTCATATTTATGCCCTTGATATGCTAAACGCCATGCAACTGTACTACTTTAGGTACACCTTAATATTTTGCATTTAAAGGGAAATATTACACAATCCTCATTAAAAGTGACATAAACAAGCATTTAGGCTTATTAATAAGAAATATGCATTGTGCACAAGTAATAATTTTTATATCAGTGCACTTTATAATAAATAAAGGTGCAAAAGCTGTCTTTTGAAAAAGGTACTAATATGTACCATTTACCAGCACTTATATGACTCTTTTAAATGTAGGATAAATAAGGTCCAAACATGTAGAGGATTTTTTTGTTGTCGTGATGTTTTTATGGGACATTTATGGAACCTTTAGACAAAACATTGGACACATCTGAGTAGCACTTTATTTTACAGTATGTGTACTTCCCTGGTACATACACGGTAAATATATTACCTGGATGCAAATGAGTCGTAACCCAAGGTACTTACCTGAAGTGTATGTACACAAACAGGAAAACATGGCTGTACTTAACATGTGTGGTATTGGATTGTACAGACAGACGAGTACAGGTAGAGCCCATGCATGGTAACTAATTACTGTATACTTCAATATAATGTATATACACGGCGAACATGTAGTACTTAAGGGAAAAAATGTGGTAGCAGACAAGACATACACTGTACATTATTTTACAGTCCTATTTCTGTATACTGTGTAACATCAATTACTCAATAAGTGCCTCGGTACATGTTTATACCCTTCGACCGGAGTACCACATGACTTATTCTGTAGGTGCACAGCATACACCTAGAAATAGAGCAGTAAAATAAAGTGCACCATTTTACATAAACATGGAATGACCAGTTCTTCAAATGGGAGCGCAATGTAGCATTAACCAAATCTTACGTAGTTTGTTACCACATAATAGCGCATTTTTCCATAGGTGCTGCACATTTACCATGTATATATCACGAGTATCATCACCACCTGTAAGTGAGCGTTCTTACCCACACTCCTCTGTGTGTACAAACTAATTACCATACATGTACGATAGTTAAGTACAGCCGTGTTCTGTCCCTTGTCTTACCACTCACTCTCCTGTAAGTTATTTACTGTGCATGTCCCTCGATACATGAGACATTTAAAATTGAAGTTATATATAATCAGGTACAGTTTGTTTAGTCCAGTAAGTGTTCACATAAACACCCATAAATCATGCTTTCTATCTGAAAACCTGCCCTTTTTGCACATTAAGCTATAAAAATGTGCTATCAGAGCACAAAACAAATCTATTGCGCAATCTGTTATGCTGAACAAACTCTTTCAGAGCAGGACATACAAAGAGATAAAAGGCACAAAACTTAAGCGCAATGAATTATACATCAGACTTTCTAAAGCAACAGAATATAACACACTTGTATTGTATTGTACTGTATTCTAATCAGGGTTTGTTTCTGAATGAGCTCTAGGGTTTCCTGGGTTTCCCCTGAAACCAGCCCAGATCTGTTTCCTGTATTGTGTGATGATTCAGCCGCACCCGTCACATGCTTCAGTATCACTCATGCTACCAGCACACATCAGAAGTATTTCATCAAAAATTACCCTATTTCATGCATCTCAAATGTGTGTTTTTATTCAACAACTGACTTAAATGACTTATTAATATTTGATTTAATACTGGTTGAGCAAGTTTCAAATATCAAAGGCGTTTTTTATCCAATAGAAGCTTTTGTTTTAAAAACAGGTAAGGGTCAAATAAATCAATATTCACAAATTAAAAAAGGTCAACCAATGACCGGACTTTGCTCTTATGATAATAATGTTTGAAGAAAAGCAATAACTCGATTATTGTGCAGATAATCACAAAATCTATATATTGACAGAGTGACCCAGAGAGAAGAGTTTATTGGTTAAGAAAGAAAGAAAGTCCCATTAAGGCTAATGACTTTTTAAGATTTCTTTTTCACTTGGTGTTTATTAAGGAATAAGGAAACCTCACAAAGAGGTGTTTTTATGCATTATTTTTAAACTATTTTGAATACTACACTCAGAAATAAAGGCACAAAAGCTGTCACTGGGGCTGTCAATTTTTAAAAGGTACATTTTTGTACCTATTAGGTTTAAATATGTACACTTTAAGTACTAATACGTACCTTTAAAGGTACCAAAATGGACCCTTTAGGTACAAATATGTGCCTTTTGAAAGGGTACCGCCCCAGAGACAGCTTTATTCCTGAGAGTGTATTAGTGGAAAGTCCTGATTATGGTTTTACAGTAAAAAAAATTCATAACTGCGTGGTATAAGTAAAGGGAAGTAATGAGGACTCTTCAAACTAACGTTAATTGGAGAACTGGAGCCAAACAGTTGTTCATAAATGATTATTAGAGGGACCTTAAAGACAAAGAGTCTGAGAATGAGGGGATTTCCCATGAGATGACTTTATAATGTTATAATGTATGGCTAGGAAGGCTAGCATGCTTTGAGTGTTACACACAGCTATGTGAATGATGGAAGGGAAGGCATGCAGAAGAGAATCAGTGGCGGAGAGAAAACTGAAGGCAGAGAGACAGAGACTGCCGCATAGTTTCTGCCTAGCAACAGAGCAGCAGTGTGAGACACACAAAGCCCTCGCTCCGACGGTATTTATTACTTTATAGTTCAAAGGAAAGAACAACATGAAAGCGGGAATGAAAGCAGAGGAAGTGAGAGACACACGCGTGACAGAGCGCGTGTGTGTGTGTGTGTGTGTAATGATAGTGAGCGACTCGCGACTATATTATAAGAGTGAGATCAGGACGCAGAGAGCAGCATTCACCATTGGACTGCAATGGTTCATTCTACTGGTGATCAGTTCCTCTTTCTGCTAGCACATTTAAAACCATTTTGTCAGTATAAAACCCTTTCAAACACAAGCAAATGTTTCTGCCAATGTTTGCATTCCACACACGAGGACATACTGGGATTTCTGATGCCAATGGCTCTGCATACTAATTCATTCTAAACAATAAATTAATAGACAAAGCAACACAGACGAGTCATAACTGAGTGGTTTTTATGCAAGTGACCGATATCATTATTATTATTATGTGTCCAATAACTGATACACAAAATTTCTTTTATTCATGAATTTTATGCTGATGATTAATTGCTATACATATAATGCCGATTCATGATTTAAGTGTGCATTGTATTTTGTTTGTAATCTTATCATATTATTATATTTTATTTCAAATTTTTAATGCTTTAAAAAGTATTTTAAAAGTGACAATTGTGTCTTTTTTTTCCTGTGTCTCCATATTTGAAATAACTTGTTTTTAAAATGGTTTTTTTATGATTTTACGTTTTTGTGTTAGTTATCGTTTTTTTTTTTACTTCTTTTAATCTAAATTTAAAGAATCTATTCAAAAAAAGAAGTCATCAAGTTGAATGCACAATAAACAAATATTTTGCAGAATTGTTAAAAATGGAGCAAATACTTTTTTCATATATTATATTATTTTGTCTCTAGAAAATATTTGGCTGATTAAAATACAAAATACTTGACAAGATAAAAAAAAATTCCAAATAGTGTCATCAATTGTTTGTGAAACTTCAACAAGATTGTCTGGCATTCTGTGCCACTTTCACATGAAGTAAAAACAGGACGTTTTTCAACCATCACGTATTGCATGCATAACAGAAACTAACCCTTGATTACAGACTGAGTGAGTCATGAGTCTGGTGTGAACAGCACAGATGCCATGCTGTGATCATCACTAGCCGTTCAGAGAGTTCCTCTGAAGACTGTCTGAGATCATCTGGAGTAATGGACCAGTGTGGTGCAGAAATCTGAAACCACTGCTTCTCCACTTCACACACACTGCATAACATTTTCATTTTATCCAAGAGATGAAAGAGACCAAATGGCTCTGTCTTTAAAACAGTGGTGTGGTCACGCTGGACCTGATGCAGTCCTGACAAGAGCAACGAAGGGCCGACAAGAGGAAGCACATAAAATTACAGGAACTGGTGGAGATTCTGCTAAACTAAACTAATGGCCACGGTTTACTCACAACAAACTTCTTCCTTTTCATTCTTTGTTTGGGGGGAAAATAAGTTTGAAATACCTGAGCAGTGGTTTACTGTTGGCAAACACTAGCCACGCTGCTGAAGCTGTGTTTGGATGAATATTTACAGTAAATATGTGCCGCACGCTTCCTCTCAATAAGGCAAAAAAAACACACAATATAAATCATGGAGGAGAGAAATGAGCAGAACGCATCTAGACCAGTGTTACTCGTGTGGCTATAATACAGATATTTCATAAAAACATTAAAAGCATGGCTATAACATAACCTATTATAACAATTAGACAATATAAAACAACGGCATTATGAGACGAAACAAAAAGACTAAATATATACAGTATATAGAAACTTACTGACTCAGAGCAGAGCTGCCAGTTTTACTCTCTTAACGCTGAATGTGCACATAGATGGTTAGATACATGATCTATACCAGGGGTGTCAAACTCGATTCCTGGAGAGCCGGAGCCCTGCAGAGTTTAGATGCAACCCTAATTAAACACACCTGATCCAACTAATCAAGTCCTTCAGTTTTAGTTGAACACTGCATAGTACGCGTGTTGGAACTAAACTCAGGGTTTGACAGCCCTGATCTATACGCTGCTTTATACAACACACATTGCTTCAAAGCAGCTTAGACTTAAATACCATGTGAACTGATGGATCATAATTTTATTTATAATTCGAATAACATTGGATGATAAACTTTGATGTTGGCTTGACAAAGCCAAGCCTGAAAATGTAAAATAACTTTGAAAAGCTTTGCGTTTGAAGATTTTAAGACAATAAAAGTTGTCAGCTTGTTTAACATGTTTCTTGCTTGATTGAACATTACGGGCACGTTTCTAACAAGGTTTAACACCGTGCTAGCATATTATTAACACGTCAAGTTGCTATTAAACACATGGTTACAATGTTGCTAGCATGTTTTAAGTTCTAACACAACATATTTTATTCATATTGCAAAATAATTAAAAAAGTTGATTTTGATTTCATGGTCACTTTTATATCATTAGTTTAGACGTTTGATAAATGCCTTGTGTCACAATCTGTGAGTACGGGAGAGTTATGGGAACATGTTTTAAATAGCATCTTTGATGCCATCCAGAATAGCCTCGCACCCACTTAGCAATCAATGTGTTCATATGCATGTTCTTCAGCAGATTAATCCAACAATGCATTGCATAGTTTTTTGTTTTTTTAAGTTTTATATAAGCTTAAATTTCACTTACAGTAATAAACAGAAAACTTGCATGGAATACATTGATGCTCGTGTTTTAAAGGAACACTAAAGGAACTTGAAGAGTCTTTTAATAAGAAGAATATTGAATGTCTTTGGTCATTTTTGAGCGAGATGCTAATAGTCAAACCAGATTCAATCATCTATGCTAGGGTGCAGTTCCTTTAAAAATCGCCACTGGGAAATAACCTAACTGTTAAAAATGTATTTTTTTTGTTTGCATTGATGGGTTATTAGTAAAATGGGATTTCAATGAAGTGATTTTGGTAGTTTTCAGCATAGTGGTGTGCATGCTTACTGTACGCAAGTGCACATAGTATGGTTTGCATGGTTACTTGCTCACAATGGCTTTAGAAAACATTCAAATCAGGTTTTACTTGCTTTATTACTTAAAGATAAGGGGATCATTGAGGCACTTGGACAGTTGTGCTGCATGTGGGATTGGGAATGTGTGCCCTCGCTATGCATGTCTTCAAGAGAGCAAGAGAATGAAAGCAATGAGATGCAGAAAGACAGAGAGAGAGACTGTGAATTGTATTTTCTGGAGAAACAAGAACGAAGGAAAAAGAGCCCATTGTTTTTTGACTGTAACGATGTGTTACTACGCCACAGCACATAGCGCAATAGTGTAATGAGAAACCAGTGAGAGGAATTACTGTTAACACGCAAATAAATCTGTTTATAGACCTGTATGGACTATATAAAAAAAAATACTTCACACCTGCACTACACAATACTGTCAGCAGGAAGAAGTCAAATCCCAAATAGGTTGGGTTATAGCTTTGATGATCTGTATTTAGACACTTTTGGTTACACACTTGTGTAAGTTCAGATAAGTCTGAATGGAAATCTGTGAATAAGCACCTCTAGTTTCCATCTGAAAGATCAAGCCATAGAGAAACAGTGAGCTGACCTGAACGACTTCAGGCCGTACAGCTGGGTAAATACAACATGTGTGGGTGGACGCATACGCTGCGTGTGTGCAAACGTGTCTGCAGAAAACTGCAGCTCACATTTCCATGTGCATCACTAGCTCAAACAAACAAAAAACCCACTCGATCTGTGTCACGTTACAGCGGTCATCTAACATTGGCAGCTGGTTTACTCAATGCTCAGTTTGCAATCAACGTGTTTTTTAAAGAACATCCCAAAATCTATGATACTGAACATTACAAAAAAACTAAAGAAAGGCTCCGGTCTGTAAAGTGCACAGAAACTTTAGAAAGATTGTGTCATCTTTTATCTTTGCTGTCATCTGGGAAATGCCATAGGGCCTAATAAGTTGTACAGCTTGTAAACACTGAACTGAACACTATAAACACTGCCCCATGTCAGGATTTATCTCATTACTATAATCCTCATACAATATGCGATTAAAAAGGAAACGTTTGAAAGTGTGCATGGTTAAATAAGTAGTCGAACAATACATTTCAGCTATTAAAAATGATCATTTTTGGGTGGTAGTATTTGGAAGATTACCAGTATGGTGGTGCAGTATGGCAGTATCAGCAATCCAACACTTCATTATAGATGAGTGATTATATGAAACACCATTATCTCCCTCACATCCACCCAATACGACTGTAGATTTACATGGACAAGCAATATTCATGTAAAAATCTAGCTTGAAATGCTGTTTTAATGGAGTAATTTCAATATTTCAGCAAGTTCTGAAACAAGGTTTCTACTAATAGATTGTACTAACAGATTACATGAACTATGAATATGGATGTACAGTATAATATAGCTACCTATCTAGCCCTGAATACAGGTCAAGACCACTTTATTTTTACATAGCGCTTTATGCAATATAGATAGAGTCAAAGTCTGAATATATAAATGCAAATTTGAATATATACACATTCATAAATCCTGAATAAATAGTTCTAAATGCCAAATTTATAAACATACATCTTTTTTTGATCAAGCATATTAATTTCTGCCAATTTGACTAAACTGCTTGGTGTAAGTGCTAAGATTTTGTTTTAACACTAATCATAATCAATAGTAGCTTTGTGCATTAAAATGTCCCTATTATGCCTTTTGAAATATGATCTTTCATGCAGTGTGTCATGTAGCTGTATGTGAACAAACTATCTGCAAAGTTGTGACGCCGACAGTGCACGATAAATAAAGTTATTGTCTATTAAAAAAAAAAAAAAAAAAAAAAAAAAGAGTCGGCTCACATTCGTCTAAACGAGTCGTCAGCAATTCGTATCCGTTTCTGTTACAGATCCACGTCACGAAGTAACATATTTGCATAATATCCGCCCATGTTCTATGTCACGAAAATCTTGCCCCTTACATCATGTCAAGAAGACGCTGTATCTTGCTGTCATTCAGTTATGGCAATGGGCGTTTAGTTTTCCGACACACGCTGTAGCGGTAGGCCAATCATAAAAGACTGCGCCATCTGACCAATCACAGCAGTGAGGGCTCACGGGAGGGCGGGGTTTAGACAGACTGATTCTTCGAGCTGCTTCACACGAGTCGTTTACCAATCATTTAGAAATGTGGAGGAATTAAATCTATTATTGAAGAAAACTAAAGTGTTTTTGACCTTGCATACACATAAACCTGCTTTAAGAGACTCATAAAGCAATATTAGCCACGTTTAAAACGGCATAATAAGGGCACTTTAAAGCTTTTATTCAAGTTTATTAAGTTTGGAAAAAAGCTTTAGAAAGGATAGATGATGTGTTTTACATGTTACCATCCAGAAACTTTTCAGAATTATCAATTATCAGTTCGCATCAGGTCAGCAACCAGCAACCAAATTAGAGAAAACAAAAAAATCCCACTGCTCATTTGAATACCTTACACTGCAAATACTTTTGAACCACCATTTCCAACTGTGATAAAATTAAACTTTTCTTAAGTACCAAATCAGAATGTTAAAATGACTCCTGAAGGATCATCTGAAACGTAAGACTGGAGTGATGATGCTGAAAACATCACAGGAAAATAAATAACTGCAATCATATATATACTGTGTACTGTAGAACACTTAAATATTAAATTGTAACAATCATACATTTTAATATTGTTTGACAATATTTCTCTTTGACTTATTTTAATCTAATCTTGGTGAATGATCTTTCAGAAACATAACATTTTATATTTTGTTAAACAGACTGTATTTTAAACAGGTTATACGATGCAATTTCAAGTTTTCCTTTCTCTATGTGCTACAAGCTGTTAGTGCAGATAAGATAATATACCCAAGAAGTTGTGAAGTGTCAAACCCAGAGATATTCTTTATAAAAGCTGACTTGTCCACATGTCCCTAAAATGGCTGGTTTAAACACACACCCACATCACAAAGTGCTAATTCTACCTCTGCAAGGACAGTCTGGCGCTTCTGACTCACAACCTTTAAGTAAGTTACGTGTTCTTATTAAAAGAACCTGCTAGTTTTGAGCAGTGCAGGGTAGTGCTTCTTGTTTGTCTTTCCTCTGATCACAAATGCAGAAATGGTGTTATGTTTACGAGGCGTGATGCAATACGACGTGTAAAAAAACAATCAGTAATTATGTCTCCATTGCATGCAACAAATGCTTCCTTTGTAATGCGTTTTATTGTTTTGGTGTCATAGCACATCACTTAGTACACGCCTCAGTTTTTAAGAACGATGAGCTTTGTACAAATCGACACGTTTCAGAAGGTGGGGGTTCGAGGAGAAATAATAATGTACAGTATGTGAAAAATAAGGTGTTTTTGCACCTTAAACCACATAAACACATTGCATTACACCAAACATACAAAATCGATCTAGCAACGTCATACGACCCCTTTAAACACTGACTGAACTTGCTTTGGAGTAATTCTATACAACATTTTCAGTTCTAACACGCAAAGTGAATATCTAACACAGATAACCTTTATCTGTCAGGTTAATTTCAAATAAATCCTAAAGCTGGTTGCCGCAAGCTTTCGAGTTCTCAATTTCAGACTTTTTTTTTATAGTATTTACACACACGCACAAAACTTCTGTCAAGATGCAGAACAATTTGTTCACACAAGGTGTTTACTGGCATATAAATAAAATCTAAATATTCTTTTATATACAAGTTTCTTTTGCTGACTGAAGTCGAAATCTATTACGCTCTAAAAGCAATTCAATAAAGCAGCACGCTACTCTGGAAACACTGACAGCATCTTATTACACAAACAACTTCTTTAATTTCATATAATACACTTATATCCAATCATTTATGGGCCTGTGAGAGTTATGGATAATGCTATGCTCAGTTCATTATTATATTCAGCAGAAGAAAGAAGCTTCAGGTAAATCAGTAGCATATATTTATCCTACGCTGATAAAGACAGACGGTGAAAATGGCTCATAACAAGATGAATCAGCTTCGTCAAAAAATGCCTTGCAGTAACATTCATCAAGATGATTGGTTCACGAGACCAATATGATCCTATTAACTTTCTGGCTTTGGAATCAAAACCCTTCAGGCCCGATCCTGACCTTGTCATCAGAATGCAACTCAAGAGCGACTCTCCAGCTCTGGGTCTCTCAGTGATGATATTCTCCTATTCATTTTACCTCATCTTATTAAAATAAAAGCCTGTGGGGCCTCCAATGCAATTAGAATAGTCCTCAAAATCTGAAAGGGCTCTCCCGATGGAAAATGACTCACTGAGGAAAATGGCTGTCTGAGGAAATCAGAGAATAAGAACAAAGACTTTTCCGACTCGATTGGAGACTCCTTCTTTGCAGTGCAGAAGACTACAGTCAGAATCAACTATTCAAAATCAGTGATTTCTTTATTCTGACTTATTCCTTTTTCAGATAATTATGCCTTACAGTTGCCATCAGCTTCTTTTCCCCCAGTGTGACCAAACAAGCCAAAATCAGTCTCATCTGCACGCTGCAGTCCTGCTTCTCTTCAGGGACGTGCCAGGATTGACTGTGGGGTCGACTGAGAGTTTAATGTTGTGCATTTAATTACGGTGCAAATGCAGTGCGACTTGCTGAGTTTGCTGATAGCTTGCTGTACTTTAGCATATTAACAATCTGCATGGTAAAACCTTTCTGGGCTTATTATATTATTAATCCATCTCATTGACCTAATGAGACTATGAGAGGCATCGTGATCTTTGCATGATGGTACTGTCAGTGTTGGTTAGCTAGTTAGTAAAAAGAGCTAGTTAGAAGAATACCACAAATGTGTACTAACATCTGAGACACCACCATAAAAACCTATATGATCAGCGTATGCCAACAAACTACATCAAAAAACAAACAAAAGCACACCTCCAAACCAACCTAGCTGAACAAATATTGATGGGCGTCATGGCTTATGAGGAGCTCAAAACTGCACAAGGAAATAACCAAAGCGATCACATATGATTTACGCAAAGACATGGTGCCAGCAGATACCGACACCAATAGCCAGCTCTCATTAATCTTTGCTATCCATGAAATTCATGAGAAATGCAAATCATGTGTTGAATTAGAGCTAAAGCAGGTGAAATACTCCGACAATCACACATATGAGGTCAGTTACAGATCCGTACACGAGTTGCAGCATGCTGCCTTTTATTGAGAGTTTTGGAACAAAATAAGTTGATGTCTCAAGGTTCGAAAAAAGAGGCTTTCGGCCTGAATCTGTGTATGTCTTCA
Source organism: Enteromius fasciolatus (assembly GCA_032361145.1). Classification (NCBI taxonomy): domain Eukaryota; kingdom Metazoa; phylum Chordata; class Actinopteri; order Cypriniformes; family Cyprinidae; genus Enteromius; species Enteromius fasciolatus. The sequence continues at coordinate 1,353,444 of JAUMHR010000043.1, forward strand.
CCAGAAACAACGGCTATCGCTTTGAGCAGATAGGAGATACACAAGAGCTTAGATTATTTAAAAAAAGTTTAAATGATAAACATGCATCATTTAATTTGTACTAGTTACTTTTAAAAGGGTCTTACGATTGTTACAGTCGTGTTGCAAGCTGTTAGTACATAGATAAGATTCCTAAAGTTGCAAAGACCTAAATGTCAAACCCAATAACATACAGTACTCTTTAAAGTGAAAGACTTGTCCACTCCCTCCTAGGATGCCTCATTTAAACACTTCTCCATGTCACAATGTGTATTTATTTTCATAATTATTCACACAAAGAAAGGCGACGGAGCTATTATTGACGCTGTAGTGTTGCTGCGGGCGCCATGTTCTGGAGAAGCTGTGTTTCGTTGCAAAAGTTCAACTACTTTATTTGTGCTTTTAAAAGAGGACATGACTAGAAATATTAAGCTGTGTTTCCAACACTGTTCCAGAACAGTTCAACACAAATATTAGTGTGTTCAGTGCATTTTATGGAGGACTGAACCTGACAGAGCAGTCTATATCGGCTGTGCACAGAGACTATATAAAGTGAGGCCTTTCCAACTTTCCAAGAACAGTCTGGTGCTTCTGACTCACAACCTGTAAGTACATGTGTTTTCATATTTAAAGGACTTGCTGCTGTATATTCAAACCCTAGTTTTGAACAGTGAAGGGTAGTGCTTGTTGTTTGTCATTTCTCCGATCACGAATACAGACATGGTGTTATGTTTTACGAGGTGTAATGCCACATTACAAGTAAAAAGACAGAATTAAGTCGTTATAATCAGTAATTATGTCCCCAGTGGATGCAACAAATGCCTCACTTGTAATGTTTTTTATTGTTTTGGTGTCATAGCGCCGAACGCAGCATCACGTTATAATTAGCGGTGTAACATTTCCATCACATGCTTACAGTATTCGGCCAATCACAGTGCACTGGATAACTAAAGTTACTGTTTTTGTGTTTTATTTAAATGAAATATTACACAACTTTTTAATCTCCCATTTAATGGATTATTTTATGCTACCCATCAAAAGTTTGAGGTTAATAAATCCATTTATCAATAAAATAATAATTTTTAGTACTTTCAAAGGATTAATTGCAATAAAAGATTTTATTTACATGATGTGTGTGTACTGTACACATAACACACTAGTGCTGTCAAATGATTAGATTGCATCCAAAATATTTTATGTAACATGAATGTGTATGGCATATATATATATACACACACAAAAAAGCTTTTTTTTTATGTTAAACACATTTATATATTAAAAATATAATATATACATTTATATGTATATAATGTAATTTTTCTAAATATACACTGTATATGTGTATTTCTATATACACAAATATGCACAGTACACACATTATGTAAACATACTTTTATTTTGGGATGCAACTAATAGTTAAAGAAAACCCTCAAATCTCACAACACGGACACTGAATTAAAACAACATTAAACTGACTTTACATGTATGATCTTTGCTGCCTTCTGTAAAACAGCCTCACAGCTTCTAAAACATTTGAAGCAGCACAGCTGTGTTTAACATTGATAATAATCTTGTGCAGCAAATCAGCACGATTTCTGAAGAATCATGTGACACTGAAGACTGGAGTAATGATGCTGAAAATTCAGTTTTAACCATAGGAATAAATGACAGTTTAACACATATTCACAATGAAAACATTTTAAAGGATGGCTCGCTTTTCATTGCAGGAACTACATGCCAACACACTTAAAGGATTTCCTTTCAGACAGAACAGCAAAGCCATGGGTAAATTGATGCTTTCGTACAAGTTTGCTGATTCACTCTCGTGGCAGGCTCTGTGCACTGCTTAAAAGTCTGTGGGTCTTTTTCCTCCCTACTTTTATGAATGCAAATTTGCAATAAAGCTTCACTTAATCTGCCTCTCTGCTTGTACATGACACATCCCGTCATAACGCAAGCATCCAGATAGAGAAAACAAGACAAAGATTTGAGCCTTCCAGAACTCATAACTGTTATTAATAGGGAATCTTCCTCCACTTACCAGATTAGCAGGGAAGGACATAATGTGACACTAATATGATAAACTCAAAAGGCCTGCGGTAGCTTTCTCTTATCTCTGTAGGCTGCTCAGAATTACGTTGTAATCCTCAGAGTTTGTTGACCCATATTCATTATTGCACAATGCACCGACAGGCTAATGGAGGCCGAAGGGCAGGTCACAGATGGTTAAAAGGGAGCTGTTGTTTTTCTTTTTTTTTATTAAGTGCAGTTATGTCATGTGGTCAGCATGAGGGAACCCAGTGACATGACACCCCATGAAGGCTGGCACCTTGTCAGCTGTTGATGCAGATGACTCATATTCGTCTCAGTCAGCAATGCCATTCTTTGTACAGAGACGCTGTAACGCAGGCCCCTGGATGCTTTGTAAACAAAATCACCTTTCCACATGCATTCATGTGGCTGCTCTGATGGAAACAGCAAAAAATTTATGAAATGCAACAGCATGCTTGTCTACCCTACCAGTGCATTAGGAAAACTAACCATGGCTTTATTAGCCTGCAGTTAAAGTGTAGCAGCATGCTTTTTTTGTGCATTTAAAGTTTACTACAAATATCATAGTTAAACTAGGGATAGCGTAGCAAGACCATGGTTAATTTGAGGTTACCATGGTTTAATAGCAATCATGCATATGTATTTTTTTTGGTTGTATTTGTAGTAAAACCAAAAGTGGGGCTTAGAACTGCCTGAAAGCCCAATGCTTAAGTTTGTCACTGAGGGCAAACTGTGATGAACACACACACGCACGCACACGCACTTACCTTGGTGACAACATTTTCCTCTAGTCCAATTTGGAGTTGGCATCCCGACCCCGGACAGATGCACCGTGGTGACGCGTCAGCGGAGCTGCTTGCATTATCGACGCTGATATTAAATATCGGCTGCGTGAGATTGGGCAAAGGATCGCCGTTATTCCGCTGCACTTGCGCACAAGTCGGCTCAGCCAGGAGAAAACTGTCCGAAAATTGGCTGAAGCCGATGAAAATGGCCGGGATCCATGTTAAAACGATCAGCTGTTTCTGAAATCTCCCGAAGCCGCCCACGCTCGGCAAAACGCCGGCGTCGATCCGCGACAGCAAATCGGGCGATTTATGAGTCTCGGGGGTAACGAAGCCGTTCTCCGGTGGATGGGGCTCGATGTCCAGCTGAGACACGGCCATCACCGTCTCGCACATACCCAGCTACCGCAGCCCGGTTCGCTAATGCGTCAGAACCGCGCGCGATCCCCGTTCACGCTGAGAAAAGAGAGCTCCGCGTCCGGTGCTCAGGGAGTGGTTTGCGTGTCTTCACCCGTTCCAAAGGCGTCACGAACCGCTCGCGATCAATCAATAGACAAAAGTCACCGCTCCACTATCCAAACACGCTTCTGCTCAGAATAATAACAACAGCGGCGGGTTCAAGGAGAGCGAGGCGTTTCATCGGCACGCTGCCGATCCGTGCCCATTCCCTCCGTTCGCAGCCACAGGTAACACACCTGTCCCAGCCACGCACCCGCGCCGCGCCGCGCGTGACATTACACTCAGACGTGCGTCATAATCCACTCACGAGCTGAGGAATCTCTCAGTCTGACACAAACAAGCTCGTTATTTCAGCTCGCAATCGCTCTATACGTGAGCATTTAAACCGAATAAACAGGGCGGAACTCTTCCTGAACGTCCCCTCAACAACACGGCCATTGGATGGCATTGATCGCTCGACTTCATACACCAGCATTTCTCTTTATGAATATATTCAAGCTACAGTATATTGTAAAGATTTAAGTAGCTGTGCTCCTTAATAAGCGTTGAATCAAAACATTAAGTAGTGTGTAGCTATTTTTCGTTTTGCAGCAACTGCTGCCATCTATCGCCCCAAGCTGACAGAAATCATTTAAATGACAATCCCTACTCACAACTCACTACTGATCTCAAGCTCAATTCCTGGAGGGCCACAGCTTTGCAGAGTTTACCTCTCATCAGCTTGGCTGGAAGGTTTCTGAATATACCAGCCTCAACCCATTCAGAAGCACCTGTGCTTACAAACACATACAAAAGTGTCAGATGTAAATCTTCAAGTATAGCCTACTCTCAGAGAAGAGTCGCTGGGTCATAATCTTTCAAAAGGTATACAATTTGGGTGCTACCTTTAGGTACTAATATGCACCCTTGAGGAGTAAATAAGGTACCAACGTGTGCCTTTTGAAAAAGTACTGCCCCACTGACAGCTTTTCTTCCTCTCTAGGGCGTGTATGCACTGCGTGTTGTGTTTTCGGATGTATTATGCAATTATATGATTCTATATACTGTAGACAGCTGGGGAGTAAGTACAATGTAGGGTTAGTACCCTAACCCTACATTTAATTACATAAAAAGGGTAATTAAATAACAGTTACTTATGAAAATGTTAAAATGTTACATTTGAGTTTTATACACACAGATTTATTTGATTTCTTTCATAAATTGTTACACTATTTCATTAGTTTTATGCATTTACTTTATTTAGAAAAGCAAAGCATGGAAAAGATTTGATTTCAAAAGCAAGCTTGTTATGATCTCAAATCTGTATTTAACCTCAGAATGACCCCAAAGTTAGTCTGATTTTGCGGCCGTGCTTTAAAATGAAATAATAAAGGTGATGAAGTCATTTAATCAGTGCTGAGTGGTGCGGTACCTTTTCAAAGAGTCCATGTTGGTACCTTAAAGGTACATATTAGTACTTAAAGTGTACATATTTGAGCCTAATAGGTAAAAAAACAAAAACAGCTTTTGTACCTTTATTCCTGCCTGGTTCACGTTTTATAAATGCTTAACAGTTGAAAACATTAGAAATCTTGAAAAGTTATAAAAAATCAAATACATTGTAACTAAATAATTGAAAAAGTTACACAACTTACTAGATTTTAAATGGGTTAACTTGGAATCTGTAACCTATTAAACTTCCAGAGTAACCCTCCCAGCACTGATATGAAAGCATTATTTGAGTAAGCCTGCCATCTAGTGGTGACCAATAGTGCTACAGGAATTGTCTTTATTGTAATTATGTTTCCGGAAGAAAGCCAACTTCCGCAGATTTTAAGGTTGAAGTTGGACTCCTTTTATACCAAAAATAAAACACATGTTAAAGGTTTGCTTGGAGAACATGTTTTTACTTCTATTTACATTCAGTTTTCTCAATTCACTGCTGAACTGCTCCTTTATTCATTGATCTACAAAGTGAAGGGAAAGAGAAAGAAAATAGGCCTATGTACAGTACAGTATTTTATTCTTGTTTTGTTTATGCAATATATAATTGTTTGTTCCTTATTAATGTAATGGACAATGCTTTGGGAAGGCATGCCAATAAAGCTCATTTGAATTTGAGAGAGACTCCAGCAGGATCTTATTTGATGTCAAATATTTGTTAGCTGGTTTGTTCATGTCAGCTAGCCCTCGAGGACGGATTGAGTCTGCTTTGATGTTTTACTCCACCATTACCATCGGTCAGTTATGTTACTTTGTGTCTGTAGCCTTGACATCACCCTTTGCTTTTATTATGTTTACACTGAATGTGTGAACATTCACCTGTGAGGACAGACAAAGAGATGCGGGTCACACCCTTTTATTAAAGTCTTCCACCTTTGAGCCCAGCCATGAGTTATAAACTCAGTCATGTGATATTTAATTGCTCTAAATTATCTCTTTAAAAAAACACAAATGCCATATAAAGAAAGCAGCTGTCACACAGAGGTTGCAGTAATAATAATATAATTAAAATCTGAGTAATTATAAAAATTATAAAGTTTACAAAAATGATTTAAATGTCCAAATTAATGAATGCTTATTTTATGCTGTTGTTTGGACAAATTTGTAGAATATGCATAACTATTTCATTTATTATAATTCAGAATAGTTTTGTGGATTCTGACTTTCAATTGAATTCCAATTTTCTCTATAATATCTATAATATTATAATATCTGTTGATCCTTATTCTGTTTCCCATTGTTTTGTGCTCTTTAATTGTTTATGTTATCTGCAATTAAGTAACTAATATCTGTTTACGTTTTGCTGAAAACAGCAATATAATATACTATGTAACGACCCCGAAGGACAGCTATTACATGTTAAAAAGTAGAAAAAGTGTCAGGTTTTGTGTTGGTAATGTGTGTTTTATGTTGTGGAATCTTTCTAGACAGTGGTAAAACTATGATTTCTAAAGCTAGTGTTTGAAGTTAGTATATACTGACAGTATATCAGCACGCTCTGGAGGAGTTACTGTCTCTTGTGATTGCGTAACAGTGAAAATGGGTTAGTCTTTGCTGGCTGATGAAATCATTAGGCGTGCGTCATCTGTTGTAGTATCTGATGAGTTAGCATCTGGTGTGTGAAAGTGTGAAGTTTTGATGACTAAGTGACAGACCGAATCACTGAACGGTGTATGTGAAAGCAGACCGATGATTCAAGTCCAAAATCCATTCGTGCTTCTCTATGCAATTTTCCGCGATACGTTTCTAGTGAAATAAATAATTCAATCAAACCAAAAACGCAAGAATGCCTGTGTTCTGCTGCAATAAGAGGGAGAATTAGCTGCTAAGGGTGTGTCAGAATAAAGTGTGAGTAATGTGTTGTCATAAAAAAGGCTTACG
>JAUMHR010000043.1:1369185-1379358 GCA_032361145.1 Enteromius fasciolatus
CAAATTATATGCATGAGCTAATTGAAATATATAGTGTTTAGGTTAAATGGTAATGGGCCCAGCATTGAGCCTTGGGGGACTCCACCCTGTGACATGAAGCCTGGAGGTGTGTACACAATGACACATGTCCTTGTCCCCTATTTAGGACCAAAATATGAGAAATACAACACAGATAACATTCTTAGCTATTTTCCTACCCTTGCATAAAGCAGAAGCCATGTCAAGATTAGTGATTGGAAAACAACTCACAACATTAAAAGGTGTGAGTAATACATACATATTTGACTACTGAGCTGATCATTTCTAAAAACAAACAGAAAGCATAGGGGTATCATAGTAACGGCTTTTAGTTTTCGGCTAACGATTAACAGGTTAGAAGTAAAATTATAAGGGCCAAAGCGGCTGGATTAATAGAACCTAAGTTTTAACTGTAAACTTTAATTTGTTAAGAGATAAGGATTTGAAAGAAGGATTTTAATCAGATCTTCAGCTAGTCTTTAAAACTGGAGATTTGCGCCTGATGAACAGGTATGAAAATAAAACTAAACTGGTTGGTTGGGTAAGCTTGTGTAAGAGCCTTGCTGTTTTTTTTGTTCTATAAATTTTATGGGTAGAATGCTAAAAAATCATAGTGTGCACGTTGACAAATACTATGTTGCAATATATGCAATAGTTTCAATAATTATAGCTTTTAATGCTGAGATATGAATTAAAATGATGACTCAATTTCAACTGATCAGATTTAACATCTGTTCCTAACTTTGCCACACCAAATGCTAAATCAATGCAATATGACATTATGCATAGTACATTTCACTTTTCAAACAGGCTAATGGACAATTACCAAATTTTTGGACTACCACTATACTACAGTCTTTTCCAAGTTAACCTGTCAAGAACCTCCCTGTAATCACAGAGCACTGTAAAGGGTGTGTGAGGCAGGGTGAGGTGGGTGTGTCACTCTACCGTGGACAACACACACACACACACACACACACACACAGGAGAAAGTCCTCTGCAGATTGAGTCTGTGTTATTTGAGTCAGAGAGGGAATGATTTATGCTTCTTCTGATTCCCTGCAATCACGTCATTTACTGATACAATTTTACTTACAGATGTGAGATGTGCATGTTTTTCCCATCTCAGTGATCGTTATGATACGAGACACCTTTGACATACCATTCATGGATGGATGGATGGATGGATGAATGACATATGAAAAAGTTTCCAATTTATCAAAAAATAAGTAATTTCTTAAAAAAAATCTCCTGAGAATGCTCTTAATAGAATGCATGTGCAGCTTTGTGGAGGAAAAACTTTTTGTCGTATGCAACCTAATAAAAAGTAAATAAAAACATATAAATGCGCAATATATATAAATGTGTGTGTGTGTACGTTTTATTATTTTTTATTACTTCCAAAAGCTACCATTTTTTCTATTTTGCGCATTTATTTGTTATATATATATTATATATTTATATATAGGCCTATAAATGATTATATTATATGTTTTATATATATATATAAAAACAAGTTTATTTTACAGGGCATGTTCAGCTTTTGATAGAATGTGCTGGTTGTTGGCTGTGGTTCAAGAAGTGAAAAAAAAACCTCTGAAAAAAATGATTTAAGCATAAAAAGAAAATCCTTATTTAACGATATGAAAGAATTCCGTGGGAAAGAGAGGATGACGAATATCGCGCCTCCTGAGCCGCACCTCATGGGAACTCTGTCAGTGAAAACACGCAGGTGTGGTCTAACTGCAAAACCGGAACTATCCAGAGCGCAGCGGCCAGTATCCGCGCAGTCCCCGCCGCGCAAAGACGCGCAGCAAGAGCACAGCGGAGCAGCAGCACTTTCATAACTTCCCTTGAGCTTTCTTTGGTTGAGACCGGTCGCAGAATTGGTGCTGCAGTCTTCCACAGAGATGAGTTTGTCCGGATCTCAGACCAGACTCCACATGATCGGCCGCAGATCCAACTCCCGGCCCGATCTGACCGCCGTGGGCTACAGTTTACCCCGGAATGAAGGCGCGCAGTACTACATGAGTGGAAATGGATTCCAGTCTGACTTCAATGATGGCTACACGCAGACAGTTACACACACATTCTCCAGAAACTCACAAGGAGGAGGTGGAGGAGGACAGAGGTAAGTTTCCATTAATGAATTATCAAGTGTTTAATTGTTATTTATAAACAAAGTCTGCAATTAAAAAGTAAGAAAAATATCTTACATGAGCTATAGCATATACGTCCACTGACTGACTCTAATACGTGCTGTTTGTTATATTTGTATTATATTTTACTTTTTTAGTTGGTAGTTAAATGAAAGAGCTCCATTAAGTGCACATCTATAAAATAATAATATTTTAGCTATAAAAAATTAATATACCATGCATGACCATCATGCCTATGGACCTTGCATGCATTGTGCGTTATTGTTATGTGGTCACATCAAACAGCGCAAATAAAATTGTTGTGCATGTGAACTTATGTACTTTGCATGTGCATGCATTAAAATGATTGGAATTCAAAATCAAACCTAGCTTGTTTGTTTTTCACCACAACATGTGAAATACTATTCCCCTTTGAGAATGTTCTGATCTGTCTTTTAACTGAATGATGGTTAAGTCTATTATATATCTATTTATCTCTCTATATATGTAAACATTATACATTTGTTTGCTTTAAAATGTCTTAAATGATTAGCGATAATCAACTACATTATCTTTTTTGTTACAGTTTAACATTTTTACTGTATGTATTGATTTATATATTGCTATTTTGTTTTTTAGCATGTCGTCCATGTCTGTTCAAAAACGAGCTCACATGCTTTACCAAGACTGCTTGGGCTGCCTGAACCGAGCACAGAGCATCCTCGAGAACGTATGTGTCATTGTCACACATACAAGGTTTTGTGCAACTCACACACAACTTAATGCTTTCCACGCGATTCTAACATTTCTTTCTGATGTTTTTCTGCAGATGGGTCCAGCAGGTGAAGTGGATAAAAACATGAATGCGGCAGCGTCTCTGATGGAGCAGATGAGTAAGATCGCAGTGGACTTACGCAATGCCGGCCAGCCCAATGAGATGATCATGCGAAGGTGATTATGTGTTTTCACATAAATAAATAAAACCTGTTAGTATGCTGTCATATAATGCACCCTTTAGCATACAGCCCTGTCCACTATACGCAAAGTGTCATAAACCAGAAATCTGTTGTGAACTCTGTTCAGCAGCAATGGGTGTTTTTTACATTTTTGGCAATGTGGAGATGTACAAAATCAACTTATGCGTAATTAGACATTTACTGGAAATAAAAGAAAAGAAAAGGTTTTTTGTTTATACACAACACAGTGCATGTCTCATAATTCATCTCAAGCATGCCAGTCACTGACATTGTAGCACCTTTGATAAAGTATACACAGCATTCTTTCAAAGGATACCCTGATATTTCTGCTCAAGTAATGAAGCGGATTGAAAGCAGAGCATCTAATCCTCGATCTGTTTTGCAGTCTGGACGAATGTCACGCCTTTCACTCAGAAATACGAAACTCCATCACGGGCACCACTATCAGGAGGACCGCCGGTGGAGGCCAGCGAATCATCGGGTCAGAGGTCGTCTCATGGGAGGACCCTAGCAAGAGCTTCCAGGAGGCAGCCGCATGGATCAAACAGAAGAAGGTCTGTCTCTGGGCTTCTGTTTATAACAGCACACCTATTCTCTTGCGCAGCAGTCAAAGCTAACAGAGTCATTTATTGGAAAAACAAATGCATGCGACTGAGAAAATCTTTCGATGCATTTACCTACTAAACACAAAGCAGTTAAACTGATGAGTAACTAGCTGTTGTGTTGTTTCCTAATGTAATCTTTATGGCAAACTTTTTTTTTGCTCACATGCAATTGAAACGGCACACTTTAGATAAATGTGTTGCAATTTAAAGGCACTGATCTCAGTCTGAGCGGTGATTTGAAAACACGTGTTCGGTCTGCAGTGTTTAACTACTCTGAATTGTGTTATTACCATAAGGTGTTTTGCCTTATTACCATAAGGTGGTTTGCATACACCAAAATTGAGTAATGTGTCAAATATCATTAGAATGAGTGACTTTTTTTTTGCTGAACACAAAATAAGATGTTTTGAGGAATATTGGTGACCAAACAGTCCTCTTTTTCCAAACCAGCTACTGTTTGGTCACCAACATTCTTCAGAATGTAATTGTTTTCAAAAGAGGAAGGAAGTTCATGCAGGTTAAGGGGGAGTAAATGATGATACGTTTCTATTTTAAGGTGAACTATGAGTATTACAACAAGAAATATTCCAGACAAGTGCAAGATATGCTCTACTATTTTATATTTGCTTGATAAACTTCCAGAGTAAGTGTGAAACCATCTTGGCTCAAACCGTAGAGCTTTTGTTGGAGCTTCTTTTTACTTGGACTACCAAAGCAGATCTGTCTCCTGGGCTGTCGGGAAAATAGCAGTGAGTTGAGAAGACTGAGGGGGGTTTACAGACCATTACAGCCTATGATGACAGCACTTCCCTGGAATTTACTCTCACAGCTCAGCCTCCTCCTCAAGTCCAGGCCGGTTCAGTGTCTGCGAGGGGAAGCATTGATTCGGGCTTATCTCACACTTTCGGATTGACTGAGATCTGACGCATTTCCAAACAGAGAGAAGGAGAGGAGTGTGCCGACAGTAACTTGTTGTTACTTGTGATGCGTCCACACCCACAGGAGCAGACACACCCGGTGTTTCTGGACACTCCCACCACACACACCCGTTCCAGCGCTTGTCCTTTAAAACAAATGACTGGCAGAAAATGCAAGACAGGGTTTCTGTGGGTCTTTAAAGCTCTTAATTCGCCCTTCCGCAAATTAAGGCCTTAGAAGTCGTAAATCAGAGCCGAAACTCTTAAACTTTCATCATATGCTGCATGCACTGCAAAAAAAAGATGAATGTTGTTGTCCTCTGTGTTTCTGTTTTCAGTCCAAACGTCACGATGTATGTACTTGAGATGTAAAAGTAAAATGAAGACTTTAAATGAAGGTAGTGTGCTTGAAACAACAACAAATATCCATCAGCGAGGGATGAAAACTAGTTTGAATTAAATTTAATGACTTGACTTTTGGCAGATATGTGTTCTTGTTTTAATCGTAATTAAAATTCCACAGAATACGAGACATGTCTTTTTGCTTCTCAAGTAAACAAGTCTTGATTTAAGACATCCGCACTGGAAAACAAGACAGAAATACTCAGAAAACATGGTAACGCTGTAGAATAGGTAACACTTATTCACTATTAACTGTTACTTTTCCTTCAATAAACTCTTCATTTGCTGTTTATTAACAGTTAGTAAGGTAATTGTTAAGTTTAGGTATTAGGAATGTAGAAAAAGACATTAATATGTGCTTAATTAACACTAATAAACTTGAGTTATTCCTCCAGAAACCCTGCAAGACTTTGATTGCAGTGATAGTTGTTTTAGCTGGACTCAGTGTTGTGTTATCAGGCCCACTCAGGCTCTTTGCTTGTTTATTTGTTTTTTATTTCTTAGTAACCAGCCATATACTGCATACTGAGTTTTATCATCTACCTGAGACACACACACACCCCTGCACAGTTCAGCACAGGTTAGACAGAGCATGCATTGTTTCGCCCGAGCAGGAAAAGTGGAGAAAAAAAAAAACAGGGAGTGTCTGGAGCAAAAGAAACCAAGACAAAAGCAGTGAAAGTGACTGGGGTGTGACTCTCAGAGAGGTTTGTGCTCTTATCAGCTGTGAGCTCGTTCAGGACGAATGCTTCAAATGACTCCACAGTCACAGCGCGGCCCTCCTGCGGACCCTGATCCGGATTCCCGGACCTTATATAAGAAGCCACGAAACTGATCTGAGGTCAGAGTGAAAGAAGCACTTACTGTAATGATTAAGCACTGCCACCTAGAGGCTATAAATCACACCAATTATTAACTTTCCTTAAAACGTGAACGTCACATTGAGATTATACGGTGAGCTTGAAAGTGTGCCATTTGTAGAAACGCAGAAGGAATGGCTTCCCAAATCTGCGTATTCTTGTTTAATCGTGATTTACTTGTTGTGCAATGTTTTTGTGCTTCAGATGTGTCTTATATGTGCTGTCAGAGAGCTTTTACTGATATAATCAGGAGCTCAGGAATGCATGGGGAACCCCGTGGAAATGGAGATGCTTAACATGCAAAAAAAGACAATAACCGACAATGAGCCGAGGAAAAGGAAGGCTATATGTAAACATGATAATGCTAAACTATTAGAGGTTGTCCCTAACTAGAAAAATGAGTGAACAACAGGAAGTGAGTAGTTTACCAACAAAGCCTAATGTTATCTGCTGCTGCGTCCCACTTATATATATATATTTTGTGAGAAAAAAAGTGAGTGAGTGAGTGTGTACTGTGTAGGCAAGTTTTGAGACATACTTGCATATTTAAATCACAGTTTAACAAATCTGATGTGTTGATAGTTTGTGAGCAATTTTTGTTAACACTTTAGGTCTCAACTAGCTGCTTATTACTTGAATATTAGCCATTTATTAGTAGTAATTAAGCACATACTGTATTAATGGCTAATTTGAAATCCCTAATCCTCCCCATCTTAACCTCAATAACTATTAATAAGCATCAAATTAGGAATTAATTGAGGGAAAAGTCATAGTTAATACTGAATAAGTGTTCCTTGCTCTAAAGTGTTACCTAATACCTCATGTGTGTGTGTGTGTGTGTGTGTATACTTATCTCAACATGCTGTACTATAATGAGTCATATAATATCCAAACCTGCTAATATGCAAATAAGAGAGATGAGAGAGTGTGGGGCTGAAGATTTCTGATGTGAAATAATGCTGACATTGCTGTGGCTTAACAATGCTTGATAATTATATTGCGCTGTCACATCCACTGGAACAGGTTGCTGTGGTTTTATCACACATGCTGATGGTTAACTCCAAGACATATAACAGTATCAGAAGACTGTAAATCAGCGGTCTAAATGTGTGTGTTTGCAGAGACTCATTGAGACGGCACCCTTCGGTGATGATGCAGAGACGATCAGCCAACAAATCTTCAATCACAACAAGTTTCAAAGTTCAATCCAGAGGAGCCCGGAGGTGGACAGAGCGCGGGATGAACTGGTATGTTGTGTGTGTGCTCATGCCAATGCAAACACAGGCCCGGGTGACTGATTGGGTGAGTTGTTGATTCACTCTGTACCACTGAGAAGACAACTGAGCATGCATGAGAACACATTCCCCTTCATCTGCTCGGTCCGATGGGTGCAGATATGATGTGGCAGTAACAGGACACAGCAGTGTTATTTAAATTTAAATGAAAGTAAAATGGAATGACATTCAAATAACAGTTTGAGATGTTGTGTTATTGTAAGAATGATAAAGATGTACTGACTGGGTCTTTCTGCTTCAGCTGCAGAGCAGAGAAAAGGGTGGACTTCACGCTCTGGACCAAGAATGGGACAGTTTACAGGTCAGCTAATCAGCATCTCTCGTCCACTGTAGGTGACTCAGTTCAACTGATGATGAGACGTTGTCAGATTATGTGGTAACACTTTATTTTATGGTCTCTTGTTGCTTATTACACTGCAAAAAAAAAAAGCTTTTCTAGTTTAGATTTGTCTTGTTTGCAGACAAAATCTAAAAGTTTTCAGAAAAAAAAAAGTCAAAATTAAGTTGAAATGAAACAAATGAATTAGAACAAGCAAAATGATCTGCCAGTGTAAAGCAAAAACTCGCTTCATTTTGACTCGTCAAAACAATACTACAATTTTTTTCTATTTTGGCTGCAAACAAAACCCCAAAAAATCTAAGCTAGAAAAGCATTTTTTGCCGTGTAGCATGCGTATTACTAAAATATTAGACATTTATTAGTAGTTATTAAGCATGTATTAATGCCTTATTCTACATTCCTAATACTGCCCAGTAACTAAACTTAACATCTACCTATGAACTATTAATAATCAGCAAATTAGTCATTTATTGAGGGAAAAATTGTTGCAGTTGGAAAAGTGTTCCCTATCCTAAAGTGTTACTGATTGATTCACCTACACTAATTACAGTACTATTTACCACATTTTAGAATAATAGTAGCCTTATCAAAGCTATATACAGTAGTGAACAAAATGAGAATATTATGTGGTGACTATTTTAGACTGTAAATGTTTAACAGGTCAGTTCTCTCCAGTGTTTGAGGTTCCTCATTCGTTCAGTCTGATCTTGTCTTCTCTGTCGCGTGTAGAAAATGTCGCATGCACGTGCGTCTCAGCTGAGAGACCTGCAGAACATCATCGAGGAGATCTCCTCAGCCATCATGTGGGTCAATGACAGAGAGGAGGAGGAGCTGGTGTTTGACTGGGGCGACAAAAACATCGACAACTACATCCCACGAAAACAAGAGAGCTACTCGGTGAGGAGACACGCACGCTCTTCAGACAACATCAAAGAATATGAGAAGTGTTAAAAACTACTGCAAGCTAATGTAAACCTTATTGTAAAGAGTTACCCAGATTTCATTATTTGTAGACATTTAGCAATTTATCAGACACGCGATTTATATCTCAAGTGATCAGACTTCAATTCTGAAATGCATGCACTGATGAAATACAACATCAATGGGCAGACACTTTCAGTCAAATTAAGGCAATGAAAAAAACACATTTAGTCTTTCATAACTATGTGACAGGCCGTTATTTGCTGTCATGCCTGATGGTTTTAGCTTATACATTATTTACATCCTTCCTGCCAGAAACTGATGAGTGATCTGGAAGAGAAGGAGAAAGATCTGAACAAACTGAAGGCAAAGGTGGACATCCTCCTGAGGAACCAGCACCCAGCTTCTGACAAGATAGAGGTGAGGAAACATCTTCGAGACAAGATCCTCCATGACACTAATATGACTTTGAACTTAACATTTTGTCTGGTCTTTTCAGGCTTATATGGACACACTGCAAACCCAGTGGAGCTGGTTACTGCAGATCACCAAGTGCATCCATATTCATCTGAAGGAGAACGCTGCTTACAGCCAAGTACGGCGTTGTCGTTTAATAAATAAAAAAACGTGTATATATATATATATATTCAAAATATATATATTCAAAATACATACTGTGTGTATTTACTAAATAAATAGGTAAATTAAATCTAATATACAGTATATACATAATAGGTTTAGTCATTTTAGTGTTTTTGTTATTTTTAGCAATAGATAATGAAATAGATACGAATTTTTTTAGTTTTTAAAAGTATAGTTAAAAATGCTGCCTTTATGTTTTTTTGGCTTCAGAGTGCTGGGAATATTCAGTGCATGGGTTACTTTAATAAAACCCCAGTCTATGTTATTGTAACTGCATGAAAAAGAGCAACCAATACTTTATTCAAAATGTCACTTTTTGTGTTGTATGGAAAAAACTAATGAATACAGCTGTTGACCTGAACGGGACAAAATATGAAAGAATGTTTATTTTTGCACTTATTCCTTTGTAGTTCTTCAAGGAGGCCAATGAGACATACAGCAGGCTGCAGAAAGACCACGAGAGCATACGAAAGAAGTTCAGCTGCGACAAAAACACACCTCTGGAGAATCTGTCAGAGATGCTTAAAAACCTGGAGGTGAGACAGTCATGTGTCTTTACTAATATACAACACATGCGTACTACAACATACAGTAATTACCTCCTGTATGTAAATATGAGGCGACTGCACTATGCAAATCACTGTGTGCTCAGAAAATGTTCCTGTTCCTCATCAGTGTGTAATACTAATTGTTCCTGTGTGTGTGTGTAGAAAGAGAAAGATAGGATCATGGAGAGTAAGAGGCAGGTGCAGACACTGGTCAGTAAGTCCAAGAACATTGTGTGTCTGAGACCTCGTAACCCAGAGGAGAAGAGCAGCAGCCCGGTCATCGTCAAAGCTCTGTGTGACTTCAAACAGGACCAGGTCAGTCGCTCTTACATGATGTCTCTTTTTATATATATATAGATAGATAGATCTACTCTAGAATGATTTAGCCATTGTTATTGATTCTGTTTAGATGTCTACCAGAAGTTAAGTTAGGGCCTTACTTTTAGGTCACACAATTACTCTAGAGTTAATAAATTAAATATGACTTACAAATATGTGACCGTGCGACCA
>JAUMHR010000043.1:1381352-1393960 GCA_032361145.1 Enteromius fasciolatus
CTGTAGGACCACTGTTCAGCAGATTTCAGCTTCCTTCCTGTACGTATACTTATACATTTCAGGAAGGGTGTTTAGAGAGTAAGGTTAAACCCTCCAGGGCCGTTCCTGCTTCAGGACACCTTCGTTTATTTACTGTTGCTTTACAAAGGAGCCAGCCTAACTGATGTGTTCTTGTTTTGTCTTGTAGGGGAGAACGGAGTAAGAAAGGAGGTGGTGAATGTGGTGAAGACGGATGGGAAGGCGGTGGTGACTAACGGGAAGGCGGTGAGCTCTGGGCTGAACTTGAGTGTCATGTCAGATCTGAGCGCTCTCAGACGCAGGGTGGAGACGGCGGAGATGACCTTGAGCCAGCAGCTCCACGTGCCTCTGAAGGAGAACGGTGTCCAGGAGTGCTCCCAAAGACTGGTGCTGCTGCAGGTACAGTCAGACACAAGGCCAAGGGTCAGCTCACTCGTAAACATTCGCAATTATAGAAACAGTCTCTCTCATCATTCACTCACCCTGATGATGTTTCAAATCTGTATTAGTCTCTTGCTTTTGCAAAGCACAAAAGAAGATATTTTAATAATGAGGGTTACTGAACAGTTGACTGTTCAAGGCTACCGTCAGCTCTTTGGTTACCAATATTATTTAAAAGATTTTCTTTTTTATTCAGCAGAAGAAAGAAACAACTTGAGATTAAATAAATCAGATTTTTAGGTGAACTATTTCTTTCGTTAATAACACACCAAAAATTGTACTTTATTTGTAACAATTGTAAGCCACAGAGTGATCATCGACAACACAGACAGGAGAAAATAAGTGATCATCTGTTAAATCTTCTTTAATTAGTTAATTACAAATATAAATTATGTCAACTTGTTGTTTTTAAAAGACCTCAGTTTGACTTTAGAACACAAATGAAGATATTTTTTATTATCTCTAATCATTTTTGTCTATGCAAAAAAAAAAGTCTAAAAAGTCTAAAAAAAGTGTCTTTTCAACACTTTTTGAGGGTGAATTGGCAACTTTTGACTGATTGTAATATTAAATTAAAGTGAAAATTGGTTTTGCCCCTTACTGAAAAATATATATGCTTTTAAATATCAGTTGATTTCATGCTCGGTATACTTAAAAAACATTTTCATATTTATGTACTTAATAAAATGCCATGCAATTGTACTTTTAGTACACTAAACTGGTATACTTAAAATCTGCTCATTTCATACTTAACGCACTTTAGTTGTGCAGGAGCAGTGCTGACTGCTGAAGTCTAATGAAAGAGTATATTTGATTGTGCTGAAGTGTAACTATTGCAAGTATGCTTTAAGTATACTTTAAATATTTAGCATTCAAAAGGGAAATTTTACTCAATCCTCATTAAAAGTGACATAAACACACATTTTATGGTTATTAATAAGAAATGTGCATTGTGCACAAGTAATGCTCCGTTTCATTAAAAGTGCTATGTTTTTACGAGGGGTTAGATTGGGGACTGTGATAAAATGTTTTCGCCACATCTTCTCTTGATCCATATGAACTAGTTTTGTGTTTAATCAGTAACGATCTGTGTCTGATCTGCACCGTCAGGGTGTTCATCGTGACCTGGACTCTATCCGGGACGAGTATCTGCGTCTGAGGGAGAAGATCTTGCGAGAGCTGGAGGGAAGCACAAACGCAGAGCAGACCCGTTACCTGCGCTCTGAGCTGGACCAGATCAACCAGAAACTGGGCAGTCTGCAAGGCTTCTCAACCGCTTACATCCAGAGGCAAGGACATTTAAAACAACCAGAACTTTAGATGTTCTGCTATAAGTTACGACATGTCAACTAACTCTCATTAGAGTACAAGTACACTGTTATTCTTAATTTAATTTATTATTTCATAATTTAACTTTCTGAAAGAGTCGGCTCTGATTGGAGCATGTTGGAAATATAACATCCCTTACTATAATTGGGTTTCATCTCCCGAGACCTCATTATTATATCTATGGTGACTATAGCGTCAGTCTTGGAAATCCATAAATCCATACATGTTTTTTGTTGCTCTTGCAGTGAAAATAAGCAGCGAAGGTGTAAGTATGAGAATTAATTAGCAGTAATCTTCTCACAGTTGTTTTTGTCTGTGTTTCCAGGATCACAGCTCTTCAGGCTCTGCTCCAGAACCTTCTGCAGGCCGAGGACATCATTAAAGTCCATGAGGCTCGTCTCACAGAAAAAGAGACTTCTTCTCTTGATCTGAACGAAGTGGAAAAGTACCTCACGACTCTCAAGGTGAACTTAATTTCTATTAATATTCATGTTCATATATCTGAACTCACAAACAAACATATAGATATTTATTTATGTATTTATTTATTCATAAAACAAAAACTGCTAAAAATGAATGATAGGATAAGGATTATTGTTTTTAAAATACAGTAGCTTAACAGTGGTTGTCATAAAAAATGTTTTTGAAAAAAAATGCATTTTATTAAATAATAATAAAAAGAAATCATTTTTGACAGAATAAGGAGATTTATTCAAGCATGAAAATATGAAAATTTAAAGTAATATTTTAAATACATATAAAAAGAAATACAATTATTAAAATATCAATAGCATTACAACACATTCAGAAAGTATTCTCTTTCTCTTACACTTCAATATGTTAACTTACAGAGTTAAAGGTAAAGTCAGTGTTGTAGTGATTGTCTTGTGCCATGCAGACGATGAAAGCAGAGCTGGAGCAGAAGAAAGGTGTTTTGAAGGCCATGGAGTCTGAGCTGTCCAAGGCCGTGCACTGGAACAGTCAAATAGACAAATCCTTCCACCAGTGCGATGTTGACCTGTCCAGGTACTCAGAGCTCACTGGACAGATGACTGACCGTTGGCGCCGCATTGTGGCTCAGATTGATAGCAGGTACGGAAAAAACATGCTGTTCTGGCAGGAATTTCCACATGCACCTTTGGGATGCACAATGGTCAATGGTGTAGAAGTTATGACCACCAAAATTAGTTTTATTCAACTTTATGTGCTTGTTTGTCAGGGTATGGGACCTGGAGAAACAAGAGAAACAGCTGAATCACTACAAACAAACCAACTCCATGATGAACAAATGGATTCAGGAAACACGTCAGCGTCAAGATGCCCTCCAGATTACTAAATTCAACAGTCTGGACAGTTTGATGGACCACCTCAACCAGCAAAAAGTCAGTTCAACCCACTCTCTATAAAATACCCACGTTTGAGTGTTATTAAATCTGTTACAAAGTCTAATGTGGTGTTTTCTACATGTAATAAGGTACTAATATGCACCCTTTAGGGCTAAGTAATGTATAAAATATGTACCTTTTTCAAAAAATATCTCCCCTGTGACAACATTTGTACCTTTTTTTTCCTAAAAGAGTGTAACCGTGCACTTTTCACCAGAGGAGTAAAGAGTAATCCAACCTGAAAACCATATTTAAGTAAAAGAAGATGTACTGTACAGCGAAACTGACCACATTGTTTACCAATTCTAAAACCACTTGGTTAAAAGTCTTAAGACAAAGCTTAAGCTAGTGAATAATTCTTTGGTACTTTGCTATTTAATGCTACACTCTTGAACTATGACCTCTATCTCCAAAGATAGACAGTGTAGTTATTTTAAGTCAGTTGTGTCATGGCGTTAAGTCATGGAATGTCAAGACTATCTGACAGTAAAAATTTCCAAAGAAAGTACATAAAAAGGCATTTTGAATGAGTATTAAGTAGTTCAGATGTTGTTGTTCTTTGCTCAATGGTGAAATGCAATAATGTTTTTCCGTAGCACAATTTTAGACAAATTAATATTTTACTGATACATTATAAAGAAAGCGAATTTAGGATTTGAGTTAAGATTGCATAACATATTTAATTGGCAAAACTGTGCTGTTAATATACAGGCGCTGTATTCTGAGATAAAAGGAAAGAAAGAAAAAGTGGATGATGTGGTCAAAGATGCAGACACGTGTGCTGCCTCCATAAAGGTGAGACTTCTATATTTTTTATGTTTATTTAACAAGTATATACAAGCAGTGCAGAAGGCTCAGTCCTCATATAACTGTTTTTGCAGGACTATGAGCTCCAGCTGGCATCCTACAGCGCAGGACTGGAGACGCTGCTCAATATTCCCATCAAGAGGACTATGCTGCAGTCTCCATCCACTGAACTGAGGCATGAGGTAATCATTACATCCAGGATTTAAAGATTAGATCCCAAGTTTTACACATAGTACTAAACATGGTGAACTAACATCACAGTTTAAGTGATTTACTTTACTTTGACTCTATGAGTGCATTTTCTATCTTCACTGACTTATAACTGTCTCAATAAAGGCGGCAGAGCTGCAGTCACGCTACATCGAGCTCTTGACGCGTTCAAGCGACTACTACAAATTCCTTGGGGAAATGATGAAAAACATGGAGGAGTTAAAGGTAAAATTCTGTGTCTAAAATTTGAAAAAGAAACATACATTTATTAATGAAACTAAAATGACACTTTTTTTGTTCAACAGAACATTAACTTATTTTGGTCACTTGTAACAATTCTGTCACCTTGTTTATGACACTAAAGATTGGTCACTACACAGTCAAGTTTACAAGTTTAGGATTAAAGCTAAATATTAGAGCTGCACTTTATTTTGATGGTTCCTTTTAGCAATACTGTTGACTATAAGTAACTTTGCAACTATATGTCAACTAGCAGTCATTAGAGTAATAGTAGTCTGTTAGGTAAGGCTAGTATTGGTAGTGTTGATACTAAGTGACATACATAGAGAAAAACTAGGGAGCTCAATGTTTTCATTTTTAAAAAAATGAGAATTGGCTATGCTTATAAGTTGCTAATACTAATCAATCTGCCTTTTTTGTTTTAGATGCGGAACACTAAAATTGACCTCTTGGAGGAAGAACTAAAACGTATAAAGGACAACTTCAAAGATCAAACACAAAAGAACAAGTCACTGGAGGATAGTCTGACTCGCTATCGACTGGAGCTGACTCAGTCTAAAGAAGAGCTTATATCTATGGAGGAGATAAAGAGAACCCAGGCTAGACAATGCAACACTACTCAAGAAAGCCTGGACAGCACTCAGAATCAGCTGAAGAAGTTACAAGATGAGCTGTCCCGCCTCACCTTCCTCATCGAGGAGGAGAAACGCAAACGTAGGCTGGCTGAGGAGAGATACACCAATCAGCAGGAGGAGTATGAGCTTGCTGTCCGTAAGAGACAGAAAGAACTGGAGGAGCTCAGTTTGTCCAAAAGTCAATTTGAAAGGGCCATCAAAGAAAAAGAGCGGGAGATTGAACGGCTGAAATTACAGCTGGAAGATGAGGCCTCCCGGCGCAATGCAGCAGAATTAGAGACCTCAAAGGTAAGAACACAGTTGAACCAGGAGATTAATAGCCTAAAGCAAACTTATGAATCTGAGATCCACATCACCAAGACCAGTGTGCTCAAGACAACACAGCAGAAGGAGGAGGAATCGTCAACTCTGAGATTTCAGCTGGATAGGTTAGCCTCTGAGAAAAGAGACCTTGAAGAGGAACTCAGAAAGCTGCAGCTTTCGTTCTCCCAAGTCGAAGCGGCACGAAGGAAAGCAGAAGAGGACGCTCATCAGCAGAGGTCTTCGGCAACCGAAGGGAGCAGGTTCAAGAAGGAACTGGAGTCACAGATTCAGGTCATAACTCGTCAAAGGGAAGAGAATGAAACCAGACACAGGGTAGAACTGGCAGATGCCAACAGAGCTGCTCAGGAAAAGACCCGTGAGATTACCTTGCTGTCCCAGAATCTTCAAGACGAGTCCAGGCGGAGGAAAGCCTTGGAAGTTGAGAATCAAAGTCTCAGACAGTCTCAGGCTGAACTGCTCTCTAAGCACACTTCAACCACCGAGACCATTAATAAGCTGAAGGTCTCTGAGCAAGAGCTACTTATAATAAGGCGAGACATGCAGACGCAAAAGAACGAAAAGAGCACGTTGGAACAGAATGCCATCCGGCTGCAGAGTCGCATCGGTGAACTGCAGACGAAGGTGAACGAGTTGCAGGCTGAACTGGAAAAGGAAAAGAGAAGTAATCAGGATGAGCTCACAAAGAGGAAAAGGATCGAATCCGAGCTGGAGAGGGTCAATCAGACGTGCCGTGAATACACCACTACCATCAACACTCTACGGGTCCATCAAGAGCAGGAAAGTGCCTCTGGACGCAGGTATGAGCAGGAGCTACGCAATTCTAAAGATGAGCTGGAGAGAAGCCAGAAGGAGTATAAAATCACAGTCGAGAATCTGACCAAAGTCAATGCCGAATTGAAGGCTTTGCAACAGCAGCTTCTGCGGGAACAAGCCCTTGTCCGTGAGGCCAATCAACGCAACGATTCCCTCTACAAGACCATAGAAGACAAGAGTCGAGTGCTAAATGAGAGCACCAGTGAGATTGAGAAATTGCAAAGCCTCACCCAGAATCTCACCAAAGAGCGTCTGAGGTTGGAGGAGGAACTAAGGACTATGCGACTAGAGCGAGATGACGTGAAAAGAGGCCTGAGCACCATCGAGAGTGAAAGCGCTTCCCGATTGTCCGCCATTCAATTCCAGTTACAAACCAGCAATAACAGAGCACTGGAACTGCAGGAACTAATCAATGAACTGACTAAAGAGAGAGAAAGTTTAAGGGTGGAAATTGCCCAAATCCAAAAGCAGTTCTCGGAGGTATTTTTTTCTGAGCGACAGTTGAATCAAAAATGCATCACCAATTTAAGCTATATCAATATGGCTTGGCTGGATAACACTTTACTGCATAATGCTTTACCTTTGAAAGCACATTTTTCTGCATAACACTGCATGGTTACAATCTTTCCACAAAAAAAGCTTTTTTAATATTTGCTTTGTAACATAATTTGTGTTGTTCTGTTTTAACTATGTTTGAATCAGTATGGTGTTGGTTTTATAATTCTTTCCCTTGATAAGTACTCTAAATGAATTATAATCTGACATAGTTCGTCAGTAAACTGTTTCTCTTTTATGTTCACAGACATCCATGATGATCCAGCGATCTGATGCCAACTACAGAGAAATTGTGCAAGAAAGAGATAGTCTTCTACTCAAACTGAAGCTGTCGCAACAAGACAAAGACAAGCAGCAGCGCTCCGAAGAAGAGCTCCGGCGCATCAAGCTCTCTTTGGAATCTGAGATCAAACAGAAGCAACGTCTCCAGGATGAAATTGATAAAATAACCAAGGATTTCAAGTACTGGAAAAGCCAATACGAGTTAAAGGAAGGGCAGATCAGACAGAGTGAGGCAGATCGAGACAAAGTACACAGAGACAAGGCCTCCTTGCAGAGCGAGATCCAAAGATTGACTGCCGAGCTGAGGAGTCTAGAAGAACGCTACAAGAGTCGTCTTCAGACCTCAGACAAGGAGATCTCAGAGCTCATCAAGAGGAAAGAGGCTTTAGAAAGGGAACTGAAGTTGTTGCAACAGCGTCCGGCTACCTGTTGTCGGTGTTCACAAACCAGTCAGTCTGTCTCTGAGAGCAGCAGTAAGAAAGTGACAGTGAAAGGTCTCCGTGGTGAGGTCTCACTCTCAGAGCTTGTAGACTCCAACTTGCTTGATCAGACCGATTTGGATAAAGTAAACCGAGGACAACTAACAGGCAAAGAAATCGAGGACAGACTCAGATCGTACCTAGGTGGCTCTGATTGCATCGCTGGTATCTATGATGAGGCCAATAACAGGGTCTTGCCCTTTTACCAGGCCATGAAGGATGGTCTGCTTCGACGAGGAACCACCCTAGAGCTTCTTGAAGCCCAGGCTGCCGCCGGTTTCATAATCGATCCAGTCAACAATGTCTGCATGACAGTGGAAGAAGCATGGAGGAGAGCTCTTGTGGGAAAGGAGTTTAAAGACAAGCTTCTGTCTGCTGAAAAGGCTGTGACAGGATACAAAGATCCTGCAACAGGAAAGATCATCTCACTCTTTCAAGCAATTGAGAAAGAGATCATAGAGAAGGGTCATGGGATTAGACTTCTGGAAGCTCAGATCGCTAGTGGCGGCATCATTGATCCCAAAGGGAGCCATCGAATTGACGTGGAAGTGGCTTACAGGAAAGGTTACTTCGACCGCGAAATGAATGAGATTTTGACGTACGAGGGCGATGACACCAAAGGTTTTTTTGATCCCAACACCCACGAGAACCTCACTTATCTGCAGTTGAAAAAGAGGTGCATCAAAGACCCCAAGACTGGGCTTCTCCTGTTGCCTTTGAATGACAAGAAGAAGCCAAAGCAAATGACGTCTCAAAAGAACACGCTCCGCAAGAGGAGAGTGGTAATTGTCGACCCTGACACCGGCAAAGAGATGACCGTGCGAGAAGCATACCATCGAGAGTTAATCGACTATGACACTTTCCTGGAGCTTTCGGAGCAAGAGTGCGAGTGGGAGGAGATCACTATCGAATCATCTGACGGCAACAAGCGTTTACTTATTGTCGACCGCAAAACTGGAACCCAGTATGACATTCAAGAGTCCTTAGACAGGGGAATTATTGATAGACAAACTCTGGACAAGTACCGTGCCGGGACTATGACCCTCCATGAGTTTGCAGGTCTGATAACAAGCAAGAGCAGTGGTTCTGAGCTTTCCATCTGCTCCAGCAGTCCTGAGGATGTCGCTACTTGCAGCAGTCCGACGCAGATTGCGCCTTCATCTCCAACCATACGCAAACGTTTTGCTAGCGTATCCATTACACTCTCACCCCCATCTGATATTTTTGATGACCAGAGCCCTGTGGGAGCCATTTTTGATACAGAGACCCTTGAGAAGATTACTATCCCCGAGGCACAGCGACGTGGAATAGTGGACAACATTACCGCTCAGCGGCTCTTGGAAGCCCAAGTTTGCACTGGAGGAATTGTCAATCCTGCTACTGGCCAGAGACTCTCCCTGAAGGATGCTGTACAGCAAAGCCTTATCGATGAAGACATGTCCCTCAAGCTAAAACCAGCACAGAAGGCTTTTGCCGGTTTTGAGGATGTGAAGACCAAGAGGAAACTTTCTGCCGCAGAGGCCATTAAGGAGAAATGGTTGCCTTACGAGGCTGGGCAGAGGTTTCTGGAGTTCCAATACCTCACGGGTGGACTCGTAGAACCAGAAACTGGCCGCCGAGTGAGCATTGAAGAGGCCATCCGACAAGGATGGCTTGACGGCAAAGGAGCTCAGAAGCTGCAGGACACAAGGAACTACATTAAGAACCTGACCTGTCCTAAAACCAAACTCAAAATCTCATACAAAGAAGCCATGGATAACTGCATGGTGGAGGAGAACAATGGCATGAAGATGCTCCAGGCTACTTCGATGTCTACCAAAGGCATAAGCAGCCCCTACAACGTGTCCTCAGGAGCAAACTCTCGTACAGGATCCAGGGCAGGGTCTCGTACCGGCTCCAGAAGTGGATCACGCAGAGGCAGTGTTGACTACAGCTCTTCAGTTTCTTACAGCTACATCTCATCTTAATTATAGAGTGTATTTCCTATGCTTAGAATGTACAATTTACGTTTAAGAATGATTTTCTATTAATGAGGATATAAGTATGGGTTTGGGATACAGATCTAGATCAACTTCTTTTACTAGCGCTGATCAGTTGTCTTGGGAGTTTAATATGTTTTAGATTTTTGATTATTTACACATGGAATCATAGATTTATCATGACATTTAACAATGTTTTCATCATTCCTTATTTGGTTTATTCTCTCTGTTTTCTAATATTTTCCTTTGCATGTTTCATTTGACATTTTATGTTTATTCGTTTAGCAGACACTTCTAAAACAAATGAGAAATGTAACAAGCAATTCCATCATTATCCATAGTTTGGAAAACTATATCTGGAATAAGTTTTTTGTTTTTTTAATCTAAAACATCTACTGATTTAGTATCAACATGGAACTACTCATTTCAAAGTGGAAATCTGATATTTTCTGTGATTTGCTTTTTAATAATCTGATTTTGTTTATATGGAGCAATTTCACAAATAAAAACTATCAAATTATATACTACCATTTTCTCTGTTACTTATTACTACAACAATCTAAACTATTTTGACACATCCCTCTTACTCCGATTATTTCATAGTTATAATGAATAATTTGTGGGTGATACAGATGATTTTGTCCCCAACACTTTAAAAAAAAAAAAACACTGAAAATATGCAGAAGGCTTACAAAGAAAAGAAAAAGCCAACCTGTTATTATTAATTGGACTAATATGTAATGAACACATCAACAATGCAAGTAGGCATACATCGGACATACTGTCAGTATCAAGTCTCCATGTGCAATTTAACAAAAACATCAAAAATTAACCAGAAAACAATAATACAATAAAACGCAGATAATTTATAACATAAGAGATCCCAAAAACCAAGATCTCTGCTTCAGTATCACAAACACAAAGTGGCTTGCTTTTTGAGCAGATAAATAAATCAGACAAACACGTGTGCAAAACAGCTAAAATATGAATATGGCATGAAGAGGATAATGATTAAATGAAACATCATATGAACAACTAAATAAAACAGCACATGATAGCAATGCCATTAAAGGAAAACTATGAAACTAGAATCAATTTTTCTTTGTGTACATCCTTAAAATTGCTTGCAACTTTTGCTTTTATTTTAATTATGTATAGAGAGAGAAATTATTTGGCACCACCTGTTTGCACCTTTCATAATGAGTTTGCAAAATGTTTGTCTGAATCATCCTTCCTAGGCTGTATTGCATATTGTCAACATATAGGTAGAATATATGTTGACATAAAATAATACACACGTACACAAGTAACACCAAAGGCCCATATCTGTATAATTTACAGTAATATATAATAATAATTAATAGCACAATGCTTATAGCAAACTGTTGATATTACACAAATTCACAGTGACTCAGCCTTTATTTAAAAGCCATCTAGCGAATCATTTCAGTATTACAGTTCGGATGCTGAGCATTACATTTGTTCATACTGTAAATACCACTTAATTCAATTTTGAGTTCATAGATACAGATACCTACTTATTTTTATTCAACCTCAGTTATAAATAGTAGAATTGAAATTAAATATGCTTAATTTTCTGAATCCTGTTAGTTTTCAGAGTTTATACAGTAACATCAAATAAATGTTTTAGCTCAGTTCTCTACAGAAAAACTGTTCCTGTAGAGCTTTTTGTAGTTATGATTAATATCAGCATCAACAGGAGCTCCATAAAACACAGTAATGATGCAGCAGCACAATCACTGGTTATCTCTTGGTTTAGCAGAACTCCAGTACAGTTACTCTAGCGACAGTGCAGTAAATGTACATTTATCTGTCATTGGTTCAACTGGGAAATATCTCATACAAACAACTGGCAATAGCTCAAAAGGTACATTAAATGCCGTCAATGTGATCCAAATAATACTGCACAACAACTAAAATAACACCGAGGCTTAGATAAACAGAGTGATTTCCTGTTTATGAAGATAAATTGTAAAAGTACAGGCTGTCTATGAAGACAAAACTTGATGACCTGAGGACAGGCACTGGCACGCAAGGGTCACGCCCCTTCACTGAAAAGGAAGTCGTTTGAAATGTCAATTTCTTCAAAGTAAAATTTCAGATGAAAATGTATTTCATACTTCTATGTTAATAATCACCTATTGTTGTTGTTTTTTACATTGAAAGCAATTGTTATCAGTTGTTTCTGGACAAAACAGACAATTTATATTATGAAAAAGCATTGTTCTAATCGTTTGATATAATAGCTATGCGGAGACAATCGAAGATAAAAAGACTTTTATTTTGTAAAAACAGATAGCTACGTCACTTTGACGTATGACATATTACATCACTTTGTTCCAGCGCACGCAGACTGTCACGCGTACCAGCATTCACCCGGTGTCCTGACATTAAGAACGTGCAGCGAAAAACTTCCGTAATAGGTATGTTATACTCTTCATTTAATATCTGATTGTTTTAGTAATAAAATATTATACTTTAATTACAAAGAACGACAGTGGTTTTGTGTGCTCTCAGAGACTAATGTAATTGAGGAAATGTCGCATCTTGTGGTTGAAATCTGATAATAAGATGTAAATCAAAAGATTCTCACTGCTCTTTATATGTGATTACATATGTACATCAATTCCTTTTACGTAAGAACTGTGTGAAGTCTTTTATAAAATGATCTGTGTGCATCGTTTGACCTTCATATAACATGACATTAGTATCACTTTAGCTCAACTCGGTCATCAGTTCAACTGATTGATTTCTTTTATCTTTTCCTTGAATTATTCTTTGATATGTCATTAACCTCCTCTTGCTACAGCTCACAAATGACCTAAAATCCTGATTCTAAACTTTTCTTTTTTAAAAATATTATTAATAATAAAATCTTACTCTCTAAAGAACACTATGGTTTATAACTCAGAATGTTTTAGAAACATACACTACCGTTCAAAAATGTGGGGTCATTAAGATATTGAATGGTTTTTAAAGATGTTTCTTCTGCTTATCGAGGCTGCATTTATTTGATTAAAAATCCAGAAAAACTGTAATATTGTGAAATATTATTTCAATTTAAAATAAGTGTTTTCTGTGTGAATATAT